>OX422210.1:556828732-557428732 GCA_949130495.1 Sambucus nigra | reverse complement strand
ACAGGAAGAAGAAATACCCACCAGAAGTGCTCCTACATCCATCTACGTCCCTGACCCAATCAGCATCCGTACAGGAGGATAAACGGCCATCCAAATGTCATATGAGAGAGACCCACTCACGTATTTGATAATACATTTAAGAGTGATTAAGTGTGACTCTTTCGGGTATGCCTGACATCGTGCACAGACTCCAACACTAAAGGCGATGTCAGGACGACTGGCAGTCAAGTAAAGAAGACTACTTATCATACTCCGATATAAGGTTTGCTTGATGTCCTTACCTGAAGTGTCCTTACTAAGCTTAGTTGAGGTACTCATCGGGGTACGTGCGTGCTTAGCGCAGTCTAAACCAAATTTCTTCACAAGGTCTCTAACATACTTAGATTGGGAGATGAACATAATATCCTCTAATTAACAAACCTGGACACCAAGGAAGAATGTAAGCTCTCCAACCATGCTCATCTCGAACTCACTCTTCATTTCCTTCTCAAAGTCATGAATATGGTGGAAGCACGTGGATCCAAAGACTATGTCATCCAAATAGACTTGGGCAAACAAAATATCACCATCTCTTCTCCTAACAAACAACGTCTTATCAACTCCTCCTCTCTTGAAGCCACGAGCTAAGAAATAGAAAGTAAGCCTCTCGTACTAAGTACGGGGTGCTTGCTTTAAACTATGTAGGGCCTTTCTCAGATAATAGATGTGTTCAGGGTACTTACGGTCTTCAAAACCTTTTAGTTGTTCCACATAAACCTCTTAATGTAGAATGCCATTCAGATAGACACTCTTGACATCCATCTGATATAACTTGAAGTGCAGATGACATGCGATGGCGAGTAGTAAACGGACAGACTCAAGCCTAAAAAATGTCTCCTCAAAGTCTATACCCCCAATATCTGTTTATAATGAGTAAAAGGGTTTTAATGATTCACATATATGATTTGGAATGTTTTAGTAAATCTCAAGGTGGCTGGGCTTTAAAAACTTAAAGACTTGTTGTAGTAGATCTCTCAAAAACGTTCTCTCAAAGTCTTAAACAAAAAACCTCTCAAATAGTTTTTTATAGAAAAAATAAAAAACTGACACCACGCGTCAAACCGGTTCAGTTTGCCCTTTATAAGAGGCAAACCAGTTCGCTCCATATTTTTTCTTTTTCTTCCTTTATTCATGACATGGAATGAAACTACGTGGGCCAAGCTTGAAAATGTAATGATGCACATTGCACATTGTAGATGATGGGTGCGTGATGCTTAGGATTTGAATAGTAGCAGACATAGAAGATCGCATTGGGACGTGCTGAATGTAGCGGTATATGAAATAATAATTGTGATATAGAATAATACAGAAATTCCAAGATTCTAGACGGACATTCATAAAACTTGTCCTTACACTTCCATCTACTCAATTTTAATAAGACATTGATTCCTAGACAAAATGATTCCATACTTAAAAATAACCTCTTTTAAAGAATCCCGATGCTAATCATGTGTATATAACTATGATATAATCGACTTGGAATAAGTATAATATCCTTTGCAACCTATCTAAAAAAGATGTTCCTGACTTGTCCTAAATTCTTTATATCGAATATCCAGATAGCCACACTTCTATATAAGATAATACTCCCACCTCATTCCCAATTAGAATATATTGTCCACAAATTGTACTAGAAATACTACCACGTTTCCTTCGTGCTTCTTATACCAATAATTACTTTCCGATCTTCAATCAAAATCAAAACTTGATACTTGATCAAGTTGAATAACCCTAGATCTTAATGTTACTTTAAATTTATAAATGGATGTCACAATATTACATCATATTGTTTTTCTCAACTTCTTATAATTTACGTGTCAAGACAGTCATTTAAGAACGTAGTCTTGATGTTAAAAAAATTCTAATAGACTTGTATGGATTACAGTGAGAAGGTTTGCTCTTTTCCCATCCCTTTCTTTCTGAGCAAACATTTTCACAAGCCTTGCCTTGAAGGTTTGCACCTTCACATCCATCTATATTTTGACTTCTTACAGGTCCATTTGCACGCAATGGGTTTTACCCATTAGTAAGTCTACAAGTCCCAAAACTTGATTTGAATACATTAAATGCTTTTTACATCCATAGTCATAAGTCAAAGAAAAAAATATTTGTATTAGAATACCTCGTTGTAGTTCCTGGGACCCGATTCATTTTTGCCTAGGATCATATCAAAATGATTACCTAAAATGCTAACCATTCAGTATGACTACGAAATGGCACTACTTGTTATACAATATAAGTGACTCGTGTATCTTGATAATCGTTAATGCTCCCACTACAATAAGGTAGTATATTATCAATATCAAGCTATATTTCACACTTTATGGGTAGTCTATCAACATTAGTAATACGATGTTCATTTAATCTTATAAGTTCAACTCACATTTGGGCTCGTAGTTTATTACATAACCCTCTTTCAAGAACTAGGCATCGATTTAATCAACGACCTTCTTTGTACTTAGGAGTATGATATAAACTATGTTTATAATCTTTGGGATAACCAATAAAGAGACATACTTATGTCCTAAATTTTAACTTTCTTGGCTCCTTCTATAACATGAGTGTTGGACACCCCTAAATCTAAACATGCCCTAGAATAAGATTACGACATTCTCATGTTCAATGGGAGTTGAAGAGACTGATTAAAAAGAAAACTGAATTAAAATGAATATGCCCGTATCTTATATAAAATCCCAATAAGAATGTTGAGGTCCTGAATAACAACCCATAAACCTTATTATATCTAAAAGAGCCTCATTCTTTTCTTATCCTTTACATTATTCCAAATCATTTCCCGGTGTAGGCAACTGGGATAAAATTTCACCCCTTTGATAAATGATTCATTGATTGTCCTAAAAAGTAAACTCTGCACAATCAGATCGTAGAGCTTGGATTAGATTACCTCACCCATGGCCCACCTTAGCCTTGCACACTTTGGACTAATCAAAGGATTCAGAATCATGGTGCATAAGGTAAACACATCCATACCTCTGAGTAAACACCAATGAAATCGATGAAGCACTCAAAATCTCTTATTGTCCGAATAGTCGTCGAATCGTACTAATCGAAATGAATTATTTTCAACCAAGGTTATAAAAGGTGTGAGGAGTGGTCGAAGCGTAGAGGTCAAGACTTGAACCTTAGGAGTCTAAGCATGCCTAGGCGAAGCCTATGCATATAAAGGCATTTTTCTTTTTTTATTATTTTAATTATTCTAAGGATGGTAATATAATAAAATAAGGGTCCTGATAAATACACCAAAATATATCTCCAAAAAGCCCTTTTGTCCAAAACACCACATAAGTACCCAATATGTATCCAAAACACTAAAAACACACAACACCACATGTACCTTCACCTATATAAAAACCTAAAAAAAATTAACCTCATTTTTTACCTTTCCATCTCTCTCTCTCTAACTTCTCTCCCAAACCTTTCAAACTTTCCAACTTACTTCAATTTTTCTCTCAAACCCTAGTAATTACCTTCAAGCTTCATTTCTGGTATGTTACACCATTAAACCTTACTCCCATTACTATCATGCTCTCATTTTCTGCTCTCATTTGGTGTATTAAACCCTAGAATGCAAACTACATATAAGAAATCCATTATAAACTCATTAAAATGTAACCCTAATTAATCTAACTGCAAATATATTCCATCTGTGCAAACAAACCTAGGGTTTATTGACTTGAAAAAAAGAAAAAAAAAATTGGTCTACGCCTACGATTTCCAGCCACCGAAGGTGACAATAATATTTAGTTATATCCAACAATGATTCGTCATATACATCCAGTTCTCACCAAAGACAACCGTGTGTCTATTTTCACGGTCAATTTGGTCAAAATTTGACTGCACATCTTCATTAAACTAACGTTCCCGTTCCCGTTCCCATTCCCATTCCCATTCTCTGAACCAAATGGCATTGGCCGCTTGTTAGATGGTAATTTCTTGACTTTAGCATTATATTGAGGATGTAATTTACCAAATTGGATGCGGTCATTTAAATTATGGATCTGCTCAAGTTCAACCACCAAACATTTTCTAAGCTGGCTTCTGGAATACGCAGAGACATTAAAGTTCACATAGGGATAGGGATGGGATCCTTGATTGTGAGTATCATTAGGTTCGATCGGTCTTTGATTAAAGGAATAAGCATCATCAGATGTTGCTTGAGTAACTGTCGGTAAATCGTTAACTCTTTGGAATTACTTCTTCTTTGGTTTCGTCTTAGAAATAGTATTAGGGTTAGGGTTTAGTTGAGGAGTAGAGTAAGGAGATTTTCCCATTAATCCACCAAGTGATTGGCCCCGGTTCGACTCATTTCGGTTAACTAAGATGACAAAAGCCATGAATTGCATCCGCGATCGGTGTAATTCCGGTTAGATGGATCCAATTCAGGCGGTGAAGAAACATGTAACACCCCTTCAGATTAAAATGACACGTTCGCCCGAAAATTAAAGTGAAAAGAAAGAAAGAAAGAAAGAAAGAAAGAAAGAAAGAAAGAAAGAAAGAAAGAAAGGATTTGAAACAACGAATATTGGAGTCTAGGGTTAAGCTTAGGCTATTGTGAGCAATGAATGAGATGGGCTTGGGATTCGCTTCTTAAAGGCGCAACGATCTGACCGTGGAAATAATGGCCACCTCTCACACCGTTTATTCAGTTGCAATTACTGATCTAACGGTTCATGTTCTTCTCTTTGCTGTCTACTTGCCATATGTTATGTAAATTTGATCGTCCTACCAAAGGATGGTTTGAAACTCGACTATGAAACTTACCATTTTTAATGAGTTATTAACCAATCACATTAGAGGTTATGTTAATCTTTCTTAAAAATAATCCCGTTACGCTTGTCATGGACAACGCATATCTTAGTTTTTTTGCATACGTGTTCAGATAATGAGTGAGAGATGGGCGACTCTGAGTTTTGAGTGAATTTGATCGCAATTTAAAGGTGAATTTAGGATTTTTAAGCAGTGGACGCTCAAAGAGATGGCGATGCACGTAATCTAAAATTTCGATTGACAAAAGTTTTTGGTTATTTTTCTCAAATTATACTTTTTTATTTCTTGTACTATACATCGATTTCAATTTTTTCTCAAATTAAACTATTTCATTAGCCCCAAATTAAGAGTCCTTATTTACTTTTTATGTAGATTAATAATACTTTCAATCAGTGACCAAGATCGACATATGTCCAGTATTAGAATTTACACTTTATAGATTAATAATACTTTCAATCAATGGCCAAGATCGACATATGTCCAATATCAGAAAATTTGGATAATTGATTATGTCCGAAAAATAAAAGTGGACTCTTAATTTGGGACGAGCCAAAAATAAATAGTGGACTCTTAGTTTGGGACAAAGCGATTATAACAATTTTTGGACTATTTTTAATGTTTCTTCCATTTTGATCATCATATTTTTGTAATATATTCACTGTTTCTCAAATCCTAAAAAACAAAGAAGTATTTTTTTTAAATTCAATTTCCTATCCTATACGAAAGAAAATCAACTCAAATACATAGCATTCAAAATTTCCTTTTTGCCACTTTTATCAATTGGTCTCTTTTGAAAAGTATGTAGTTAAATATGTCTTGCCATTTTTATTTTGCTCTAATAGTGTTGTCGTTTAAAACTAGTATATGAATTTTTTGGGCCTTGGCTATAATATACTTATAATAAGCAATAACAAATAAATAAATTATCACTGCCAAGATGCCAATTTGGGGAGAATAGAAAAGGACGAGAGACAAATAAGGAAAACAATGCTTAACGTGGTTCGACCCAAATCTATGACGACGTCCACAGGTGCAGTATTGATTGTATAGATCTCAATAAGCAATATCTCTGAATGGAATGGATACAATCTCTTAAAAGTCTCTCCAGGGTTTTGCGTATGAATGTTTGGTAGAATATTCTTTTATCCCTTGTTATGTGAGATTGCATGTTATTTTTAGGTTTTCAGGGGAGAGAGAGAGAGAGAGTAGTAAGATAGGTGAAGTGCCCCTATAGGTCAAGCAGTTTCACCTTTTACATTCCATAGAGTGAATAATCGTGCATTTGTTATAACCCACTAAAGGGTGGATCATCGTGTATATTACTCACGTGCACCAATGGTATGAGTAGGACTATTTATATTCCCTCACATGATGTAGGTATACCCTGACGGAGTGAACTGACAGCGTGAATTAACAGCAACAAGACAATCAAATATATAGCGTGACCGGATACATTGGCGCTTCAGCGACCTCGTAGTACGAACTGATCAAACTTAGTATCAAGTCGACCTCAATCTCTTCCCTTAATGAGGACATATGTCACCTTTTAAGAGGCCCAAGGGGTATCCTATATTTATGGTATAACGAATAAGTTTCATTAAAAAAATAAGTAGTTAATATTTAGTATATATTTTATGTAAATATGACTTATTTGTTCAGATTCCTTTATTTTTTTTATTATTTAGTCAATACAAGCAACATGTTTTGAGTCAAGCTATTGAACAAAACTATTATTCCTATTAATAAAAAAATCTTGGTCCGAACACAGCCATTTTGTATGCCTGAAATATTATTGAATGAGCTCAAACAATTGTGAAAGAAAGTGCGAAGATTTAGAGCACCTCTAATGTACTTTTACGTGCTAGATTAAAGAGGTTGAAAATGCTTGTTATGTATTCATAGATTTGAAAGTTAAGAATCTAAGGCTTAATTGAACCTAAAATATGGGTAGATTTGAGCACCGACAATGTATGAAAAATCCCTGCAAAAGTTGAGGCAAATTGGATATGGTATAACCAAATGAAAACCTAGTTTGGGACAAATTGGGTTTTTATTTGGGCATATATATGAAAGAAAATTGAGGGGCAAACCTCTTATCCGTCTAGAATTTTTTTTCTACTTTTGGATTTATTTTTCGTATAAATTTGTTAAACTTGTATACATCTGGTGTGGCCATCCCTGGCGCGGCGTTCGGGGAGGGAAGGATGAGGATCCCTCGAGAAAGAACTATGCCATGGTCTCACACCCCTCTTCGAAAGGTTCTTCGGCCGTTGTTGGTGTGGGGTGAATATAAAAAGATGGAGTCGCCAGCCTATTTTGCACAAAACAGGCAAAAAAACATGTTGCCACTTCGAGAAAGCGGCATCAAGGACAAACTGATGCATATGAAACCAATAGATCGGAGGTCCGAGGGCTAAGTTACGAAATGGGAAGGTGTTAGGCACCCATCCCACCCTTTCGGTCTCTCAAGGGCAAATGTAAATATTTTTCTTTATCCCCGTGAAGTGTGTGTATATGTTTATATAATGGATATTGGAATCGTTCTACCCATACCACGGAAAATATTGGGTGAGGTCTTCCATAGGAATATTTCGAAAATAAATATAAATGTAGAAGATAGAATATGAGCGTTCATCGCGATATTGATCGTTATTGGGAAACAATAATATGTGTGGGATGAAAAGCGAACACGCATATTATATGTATATGTATATGTATGATAATTATGAAAATGAGGAATTTTGAGAAATTTGGAAAATAAGAGAAATTGAAAAATTTGTAAAATTGGACTCGAGTCTCGGATTTTAATCCGAGACGCCTACGTAGCCTATAAAGGCATCAAACTCCACGTAGTTCTAATGTAAAATAGAGGTGGGTTTTATCCCGTAGATTCGAACGAATTTTTATTATGTGTGTACGCATAGAAAATGTGTTTTTTTGTTTTGGAAAAAGTGTGATGGATAATTCCGTTTCGGAATTTACGAGTGTAACCCTCTTTCATTGTATTTGGACTTTTTATGGAAAATAAAGTATGTGGAATATACTAACAAAAGCGTAGATGTTAATATGTATGAACTAAATTGAAACTAGATTATGAATCTAATGTAACTTATGCGAAAACAAGAGATTTAAAAGAGAGAGAGAAGGAATTGGACCTTCCTTGGAGCTTGAGCTTGGATTTTGGATGAACTCCTTTGAATATTGATGAATATTGATGAGAGAGAAGGATATTTTCCAAAATTTGGTGTGAAAAGGATGGGTATTTCGGCTTGAATGGAACTTCTCATATGGAACTTCACTGATTTCGAGAGAATGTTGTTGAGATCACCGATGCTGATGGGTTCCTTCTTTTCTTCTAGAGCGAGGTCATGGCCTCTATTTATAGGGCCAAGGGAGTGTCGATCAGCCTACCCCAGGGTGTTCCAATCGGCTGGTAAACCTTTACACTGTGCCGATAAGCAGGGTTTAGGACCTGCCAATTGGCAGTCTCGTGCGGACTTTTCTGAAAAAATGACCTTAGCCATTTTGTCAATACAAGCAACATGTTTTGAGTCAAGGTATTGGACGAAACTATTATTCCTATTAATAAAAAAATCTTGGTCCGAACACTAGCCATTTTGTATGCCTGAAATATTATTGAGTGGGCTCAAATAATTTTTGAAAGAAAGCGTGAAGATTTAGAGCACCTCTAATGTACTCTTACATGCTAAATTAAAAAGGCTGAAAATTATTATTATGTATTCCTAGATTTGAACGTTAATAATCGAAGGCTTAATTGGACCATAAATATGGGTAGATTTGAGCACCGACAATGTATGGAAAATCCCTGCAAAAGTTGAGGCGAATTGGATATGGTATAACCAGATGAAAACCTAGTTTGGGACAAATTGGGTTTTTGTTTGGACATATATATGAAAAAATCGAGGGGAAAACCTCTCTACATCTGGAATTTTTTTTTTCAACTTTTGGATTTAATTTTCATATAAATTTGTTAAACTTTTATATATTTGGACAAACTTTTGTTCTTGTCTAGATTGATTCATCCGTCCAACGTTGCAAAACTCTAATTTAAGATAGCTTAAGGATAATGTTAAGGCTCCTAAAATTTGGAGTACATTTTTGGTGCTCTTAGAGAAGTTACTCTACATGATAGTAGAGAAGAAGTATGTTATTAAAACGGCAATTCCAACCTTATAATATGCCACACAATTTTTTACCGAAACGTGAAAATTTTCACACTAGTAATTCAAGAAGATATGCTGTTGATACCAAAATTAATATGCTGATGTGGACGAATAATACGAAGACACGTGTCAATCTACGTGGCACAATAGCAGCGAGGAAGATCATTTCCCGACCAACCATGCTTCTTTCCGAGCAACGAGAATACACCGAGGAACTATATCACACCGAGGAACTCTATCGCACCGAGGAACTCTAACGCACCGAGGTACTCTAATGTTCCGAGGAACTCCTGATCAGCGAACAACTATGGCGGTCCGAGCTGCATCTCGGTCGTATCATTAATTGCCAGATAATCAACAGTTCAGATATTCATTGAATGCTTATATTCTTGGCACGCACTCTTCATTAAATGTATTACCCTTTCATATGTATGTCATTTAATGTATCGAACCTTTCATGTACAGCCTCAAGGCTATAAATACCTTGTATCATCCTCATTCAAAGGGGACCGGAATTTCTTGAGAGAACTTGTAATCAAGAATTCCACAAACACTCAGCAATAACATAACAGTGGACGTAGGCTTTATTCCTAGCCGAACCACTTTAAAAATCTTTGTCTTATTTATTTATCTGTGATTGAATAATTAGAGCAATCTAGTTTTTTACATCAACAGATTGGCGCCGTCTGTGGGAAACGACTGTTACTATCGTTTTTCATAAAAATCATTTATCATCAATGGCAGATAACCCAGAATCCAGTAATCGTAATGCTGGAAATACTGGAAATCTTCCAAATCCATCTGCATCTCCAGATCTGGCTGGGATTATGACAAATCTGGCTCAAGGACAAACCGCCATGCAAGAATCTATGAGGCAACTCCTTCAAACTCTTAAAGGCGGTGCACCTACTTATTCAGGGCAAAGGACTGATCGTGGGCAATCGCGATCCAGACGTACTGGGTCATACCACAATGGAGAATCTAATGATTCTTCTTATCAACCTGGGCGAACTTCATCGATACGGGCTACGGATACAGATCAACGTATCACTCTCTCTCCGGAGAGAACTAGCGCTTTGGAAAGATTAAGCAGGGTGTCTCCTTTCAGTCGGTTAGGACCAAGGAGGAACATGAGTCCACCTAGGGCTCCATCAAGAAGTTTTCGACCACCACCAGGTTTGAGAGAAGGATCTGCACAATCGCGACCAACTACTCGTCGAGATAAATCTCAGGAAGCTACGTCAGAGCAATCAGTTGCTCGGACTAAGCGGCCCGAGGAAGGGAATGAAGCATGGAAAGGTTCCATTCAACGGTTGGAGGATAGACTGGGAGAAATTGCTAAGGCGAGGAACCCCTTACAGAGAACTTTTGTTCAAGGAACACCTTTTGTGCAAGCCATTGTGGATTTCCCTACACCGTCAAAATTCAAAGCACCTGTAGTGACCCCCAAGTACGATGGAAAGACAGATCCCGTACTTCATATAGAACAATACCAAGCTGCTGCAGATATCTACGCTGTCCCCGACGAGATGAGGTGTAGAGCATTCTCGGGAACTCTTACCGGATCTGCACAGATATGGTACAATAATCTTCCTTGGGGTAAGATTTCAACTTTTGTTCAGTTAGCCGAGTTGTTTATTGGCAATTTTTTTTTTGGAGCAAAGCTGGTAAAGCGAGTAGCACACTTGCTAAGTGTTAGACAAAAATCAGGTGAAAGTACTAGAGATTACATAACTCGTTTCAATAACGAGAAGTTGGAAGTCATAGATTATGAAGAAAAGACAGCAATCACTGCTCTGATGAGTGGTTTGCTGCCTAACAAGCTGTACTACAATTTGGCCAAAGATCCACCTAAAAATATGTCGGAGTTGATGGCAAAGGCGGCCAAAATCATGAATGCCGAGGAGGCTATGGCTGCGAAGAAGAATATGGATAAAGAAGTTAAAGTGGAGGTCGACAACTCTAAGAAGAAAGATCAGAAAGGTAATGGTGGTGACAAGCATTCCACGAATAACAGGATGAAGTTGGAAGTCCTAAAGAAGTATGATAATTATACTCCATTAAAAATGGGTATTAATCATGTTTTGGAAGAAATCAGGAATAACGAGGAAATCAAGTGGCCAGAGAAACTGAAGACAAATCCCGATCTGAGGAATAAGGCCAAATATTGCGAGTTTCACAAAGATCATGGCCATATGACCAAAAATTGTATAGCCCTTCAGAACGAGATTGAAACACTCATCCGAAGAGGAAAATTATCAAAGTATGTAGATCGCAGAGGTGAAAGGAAGAATGATGATAGAACTAGAGAGAGATCTAGATCTCCTCGTCGTGCAGATGAGAAAAAGAGGAGGGACCATGAAGAGGATCCAGATGATGACCCTGATCTTCCCAAGAAACCAAGGAAACCTGAACGAGAGGTATTTTCCATACGTTTTGGGTCATTTGATTATAATGTTATTACAGGAGGAGATGCAGGAGGAGGAGACCTTACTGCAGAAAGAAAAGCTTACCTCGGAGAGGCTCAAGCTTGTTCATACATTCAACGAATAAACCTGGCCGAGGATGATCGTCCGAGGAAGGTAAACAAAGAGAAGCTAGTGATTGGTTTTTCAAAAAACGACCTGGCAGGTGTTCTTTACCCTCATGATGATCCTTTGGTGATCAAAATGAGGATGAAGGATGTGGTCATTTCAAGGGTGTTAGTAGACAATGGTAGTTCGGCAGACGTCATGTATTATTCATGCTTTGATAGCCTGAATTTAAAATTATCTCAATTGGAACCTTATCACAGACCCCTTCTGGGTTTTGCTGGCGAGAAAGTTTTTCCACTTGGGACGATCAAGTTGGATATACTCATCGGAACTTGGCCTGCTTGTCGAACAGAAAGAATACGCTTTTTTGTGATGGATAAGAATGTGCAGTCCGCCTACAACATCATCATGGGAAGAGTTGGATTAAAGAAGTTCGAAGCAGTTCCATCTACAGTACATCAGTGTTTGAAATTCCCAACGAATTTTGGAGTAGGAATTATGAAAGGTGATCAAAAAGTAGCTCGGGAATGCTATTATTCGTCTGCCGAGCAAGAAGAACTTGAAGAATCAAGGAAAAAGACTACTACTTATCAAGTGGAGGAGGGCACAGAAATTGAAACTCTTGACCCTAGGGATGAATCTCAACTTGTAAAAGGACAGGTGATGGAATCTACAGAAACTGTTATCCTGGACGACGAGCATCCTGAACGAGTAACTCAGATAGGATCGTCGTTGGATGTTTCAATAAAACAAGAGTTGATAACTTTCTTGAGAAGCAGGAAGAATACTTTTGCTTGGAGTCATGAAGACATGCCAGGTATAGATCCAAACTTTTTATGTCATGAGCTCAACGTGAATAAGGAGATCAAGCCTGTGAAGCAAAGAAGAAGAGTGTTTAGTCCCGAGAAGAACCAGGCCATACAAGAGGAGGTCGAGAAACTCCAGAAAGCCCAATTCATTGAAGATGTGAAATATCCAGATTGGTTGGCGAATGTGGTGATGGTAAAGAAGAAGAACAACAAATGGAGAATGTGTGTTGATTTTACTGATCTCAACAAGGCATGTCCAAAAGATCATTTTCCATTGCCCAGAATTGATCAACTAGTGGATGCTACCTCGGGACACGAGCTACTCAGCTTCATGGATGCTTATTCTGGCTATAACCAGATCAAAATGAAACCTGAAGACAGGGAAAGTACTTCTTTTACTACCCCAAGGGGAACTTATTGTTATAATGTTATGCCTTTGGTTTAAAAAATGCAGGTGCAACATATCAGCGGTTGATGAACAAGGTTTTTACCGAACAAATCAGCCGCAATATGGAGGTCTATGTCGACGACATGCTCACCAAAAGCAAGAGAGCTGCAGATCATTTGATTGACTTGAGTCAAACTTTTGATCAACTGGATAAATACCAGATGAAGCTTAACCCGACGAAGTGTACCTTTGGAGTACGAGAAGGAATATTCCTCGGATACATCGTCAACCAACGAGGTATTGAGGCAAATCCAGAAAAGATCAAGGCTCTTTTAGGGCTGCGATCCCCGACGACGAGGAAAGAAGTGCAGAGTCTTACCGGACGGGTTGCAGCACTCAACAGATTTGTATCCCGAGCAACTGATAAATGCCTCCCATTCTTCAAAACACTGCGAAAAAGTTTTGAGTGGACTGATGAATGTGAGAAAGCCTTTCAAGATTTGAAGAAGTATTTGGGAGCCCCACCATTGTTGTCTAGGCCAATAACTGGAGAGAAGCTGTACTTGTATTTGGCAGTATCAGAAAATGCAGTTAGCTCGGCGTTGATCAGATTGGAGAATGGAGTCCAGAAGCCAATTTATTACACAAGCAAGGCCTTCCGAGGTGCGGAAATCAGATACCCAAAGCTGGAAAAATTGGCACTGGCATTAATTGAAGCAAGTAGAAGAATGAGGCCATACTTCCAGGCCCATACCATCATTGTGTATACCGACATGCCGTTAAGACAAGCCCTTCACAAGCCAGAAAAATCAGGAAGATTGATGTACTGGGCAATAGAGCTCGGTGAATATGATATTGTGTATGAACCCAGATCATCGTTGAAGGGGCAAGCCGTGGCAGATTTTATAGCAGAGTTCACATACCCTGATACCCCCGAGGAGCAAAAGGTGCTTGCTGACCTACCTGTGGACGATACAGGATCAACAGACACAGATCCAGACCAACCAAGGTTGGTAAAAGGACTTGTGGATGTAGAAAAATCATCATATTCAAACCCCGACCAACTCCGGTTGGTAGAAGGGCGCGAACAAATGAACGACGAGGAACGAAGGATACCCGGGGATGATGAAAGAAAACAGATGATATTTCACCGAGGAACTCTAACAGATAAGAAATTTGAAGACGAGTTACATACATGGAGATTATATGTAGATGGATCATCTTGCACGGCTGGTTGTGGAGCAGGGATTGTTTTAAACTCTCCAGATGATATTGACATGGAGTATGCCTTGAGATTCCAATTCAAAGCTTCCAATAATGAGGCTGAATATGAGGCTATGATAGCAGGTTTTCATTTGGCGAAAGTTATGGAGGCACGTCAAGTAATTGTTTTCAGTGATTCTCAATTAATTGTGAATCAAATGATGGGAATATATGCAGTGAAGGGAGAGTTAATGGTGAAGTACCATGCAAAAGTGATGGAGTTATTGACAGAATTTGATGCTATTCAATTGGTGAGGATACCGAGAATGGAGAATGCTAGAGCAGACGCATTGGCCCGACTAGCGTCAGCTACGCGCACCGAGCTGCGAAGAACAATACCAATTGAAGTATTAGAAAGTTGGAGCATAGAAGAAGATCTGACGGTGAAGATTATTACCCTTGATTTAGGACCATCTTGGATGGATCCTATCAGAGCATACATTGAAGAAGGAGAATTGCCGGAGGACAAACTAGCTGCCAAGAAATTGAAGTATAAAGTTGCTCGGTATGTGTTAACTAATGGTGTTTTGTATAGACGAGGAATTATGGCAGGTTTGCAGAGATGTGTGCATCCATCAGAAGTCAAAGAATTGATTGAAGAAATTCATGAAGGATCTTGTGGAGCTCATGTAGCAGGTCGGACACTTTTGCAAAGGGTAATGACACAGGGATACTACTGGCCAACGATGAGGGCTGATTGTATAGCCTATGCTAAGAAGTGTGACAAGTGCCAACGTTTTTCCTCCATCCGAAGAACTCCACAGGCATTGTTGACACCCATAACATCACCTTGGCCATTTGCCATGTGGGGAATTGATCTGGTTGGACCACTACCGACGACCCGAGGAAGGTTCAAGTATCTCGTCGTGGCAGTAGACTATTTTACTAAGTGGGTGGAAGCTGAACCACTAATTGATATGACGTACGAGAAGGTGTATCAGTTCATATGGAAGAATATCATTTGTCGATATGGTCTCCCCCACGCTTTCATCACAGACCATGGAACGCAATTTGATAATGAAGAATTTGCTGCCTATTGTCATCAGTCGAACGTCTTGAAGTTTCATTCAGCACCAGGCCATCCCCAAAGCAATGGACAGACTGAGGTGACGAACAAAACATTACTAAATGGGTTGAAGAAGAGGTTAAGTGAGGCTAAAGAAAATTGGATTAATGAGCTACAGTCAGTTTTGTGGGCTTACCGAACAACTCCCCGAGCAGCAACAGGAGAATCACCATATATGCTAGCATTTGGAAGTGAGGCTGTGATACCTGCCGAGTTGGGCCTACCAACACACAGGGTGTTAAATTTCAATTCTCCGATCAGTGATTTGATGAGAAGACTGGATTTGGATATGCTCGAAGAAGTCAGAGAAGAGGCAGCCATTAGGAATGCTGCTTATCAACAACGAACAGCTCTGTTTTACAACAAAAGGGTAAAGAAATGTGATCTAAAAGAGGGGGATTATGTGCTAAAGAAGGTCATTCAGAAGCAGAATAAACTGGAAGCAAACTGGCATGGACCTTACCGAGTTACAGAAGTTGTTCGACCAGGAACTTACAGAATAGCAACTCTAGAAGGAGAGGAATTTAAGAACGCATGGAATGCTGAACACCTGCGCAAGTATTATCAGTGATGTCAAATGTAAAGCATTTCTTTCATTATGAATAAAACGAGGATGTTTCGCCATTTTCTTTCTGGTTGAAAGTTTTTCGGGGAATACTAGTGTAATACACTACACAACAAAAGTGCTATAAGTAGCCAACCTCCTTTGGTTAGGAGGACAGCTCTACGGAGCAAAAGTGCTATAAGTAGCCAACCTCCTTTGGTTAGGAGGACAGCTCTACGGAGCAAAAGTGCTATAAGTAGCCAACCTCCTTTGGTTAGGAGGACAGCTCTACGGAGCAAAAGTGCTATAAGTAGCCAACCTCCTTTGGTTAGGAGGACAGCTCTAAGGAGCCAAAAAGTGCTATAAGTAGCCAACCTCCTTTGGTTAGGAGGACAGCTCTAAGGAGCCAAAAATATTCCTTTGGTTAAAAGGTGTACACCAGCTACACCAGCGTGATCAATTACGGTTGGTAAGATAAAAATATACTCTCATATTACAACTTATGTTGGTCGGGAGGTAATATTATTACAAAGAGTTCTTTGAAGAATAAAATATTCAAAAAATACACCAAGTATAGTTGGTCGGGGATAAAAATCCAATAACTGTAGTTGGTCGGCGAGGACAAATTATTGATCTTAGTTGGTCGGACGCATTTTTATAATTGAACCAAGTATAGCTGGTCGGGGATAAAAACCCATCAACTGTAATTGGTCGACAAACATTATTCAACTACCTTGGTTGGTTGGAGACAGTTTGAACAATTTACATTCATTACTTTATTGATCAACCTTGATACTTGTAAATTTTTAAGTTGGTTGATAAATACCACGATATTGCCATCCTTTTAAATACATAGATACATATGCACAAATATAAAGGTGTGTGATAAACACAAGACAATAGCAAAATTGGCAAATAGAAAATGAAATTCTTTCATTAAATTTAAGATTACAGGATACAAGAATGTACTAAATTGTTACATGGATATTACTATTCTATTGGTTTCTTGCCCTGTGCTTTAGAAACAGGTTCCTCGCCGGCAGGAGGGTCTTCTAGGCAAAGGGGAGAATTGATGAAATTAACATCTCTGAGCATTCTGACGTTCATAACAGAAGGTGTATCCAAGAGATGCTCAGGACGAGATAATTCAACTTGGGAATGAAGGCTATAATCACCAAGGTATTTTGAAATTAGGCTGCGAGGAATGGAACGAGATGGGATCCATGCCATGTCCAATTTGAAAGGTGGTACAGGCAGGTCTAATAATGATGGAGCATGATAATCCCATAAAAAATGCCCTTGCTCCAATTTTAACACACCTAGTGCATTCAACCATCCTTGCTTGTAACCTTCATTATTGGCATGTTCAATACGAGCATCCAGGTGAACAAGGGCTTCATTGTATCCTGCCATCCAGAATTCCCTTGGCTGTTTATGGAATTGGAAGATTAATCTATCCAATTGTTCATGAAGGCTTTTGGCAAAAAGATCCTTATTATGCAGAGCAGATTTCATCGCTGTAAGTTGATCCTCCAAGGATAAATTCTTCTTGGACATTTCTGATAGGGCCCGATCTTTGATGTTTAACTGGAATGCTTGAGTTTCTAAAGTGGATTGGGTACGAGCCTCTTCAACATTGCGACTAAGAACTCTTGATCGGCTCCGAGAAGCAACTGGAGAACTTTGCTCCTCGACAGTTCTTCCTCGCCCCCGAGAACCTCTTTCTCGTCCCCGAGCAGTTCCAGAAATGGAAGATCTTCTTAAGTCCTCCAGCTCTTGCCTTAGTTTGGCGTTTTCTACCTCTAAGAACGAGAAGCCTTCATCAGTAACTGGTATTAATGCAGTAGAAGATGAAGCAGCAGATTCATATTGAGCCAATTTTTTCTGTAAATTATTATTTTCTTGTTCCAGGATCTCGGCAATCTGCCTGCAAGCTTCAACTTCACCTTTTAGGGTCCTTTCCCTAATATCATATCCAGCAATGATCTTCTTATGGCGTGTTTCAGAAGAAAGTTGTTGGTATCTATTTTCATAATCTTTGTGTAACAAAGCCATTGATTCATTGTGCTGACCTTGGAGATCCTCTATGGAACCATGAAGTTCCTCGATCAGTTCGTAATACGCCACATTATTGGCCACAGATCTATCAAGCAAATCCTTCAGATACCGGTAAGCCTCAACTGCTTGTTCTGAGGCACCGTGACCAAGGATGTCGACAATTTCTGATGTACTAAGGATTGTATGACCAGTCTTATAGTATTGGTGACATTGCTGCATCAGCTCGGTATCATGTGAAGAGATCAATTCCATTCTAGCAACAAACTAAAGACGAGAAAAAGACAACAATCAACAAATATAAATCATCAACAACAGAGATGAGCAAAGATATATTTTATTAGATCATCAAAAAGTTACATTGTTCGATTACAAGGAAATATAGAAATGATACCGAACAACTTCACACCTTTTCCTTGTCCCCCAAGACTTTCTCGGGAGGCTGGGACGAGGAGCTCGGTTGCTCGGTGGTAACAACAGCTTGATCGGTAGGAATCTTCTCGGGAGGAGGAGGCATGGAAGAAACGTCCTCGGTGGCAGAGGGTTGAGAGGCAGAAACTTGATCACCCATAGCCATAGAAGACTCATCTGAGGCAGGCTCATCTTCTTCTTCTTCCACAATTGGTGGAGGAGGACCAGGGAGATGTTGTTGGAATAGATCAGAATCGTCTTGGACCTTTAGCTCTTGCAGAGCAGCTACCCAGCCTTCATGGAAGTATTTCGACTTCCCATATTGGACTTGGGATGTCATTGCAGCTATCCCTCTCTCCCATCCTTTCTCCCAACCAGCACTGAAATGTTTCTTGATTGCGACCTTTCTCCTCAATCTCTCCGAGGAGAGTTTCACCTCCAATTCCTCTTTCTTGACCTTGATATCTCGCAGAGTAGATAATTCTTCCTCTGCCTTCTTCAACTTATCATCAGAGTCCTGATGTTTAACCTCCAAAACTTTAACTTTCTCCTCCAAATTCTTGGAGGTTTCAACCATTTTCACCTTCTCAGCCTCAACCAAAGCTAATTTCTTCCCCCAAACAGCTTTTTCGTCAATATGCTGTTGACGAGATCTCTTTAAAGACTGGGTCAAACCCAAAAAAGCATCATCTACACAGGACGAGGAGCTTGAAGCTTTGATAGCCTCATCCTTCTTCACAATGTTATTAAAACAATTCACCAGCTGAAAGATGAGAGAAAGAGCAAAGTCAATACAAAATGCAAGCTTTCAGAGAAAGAATGAGAAATCATAAGTATGAGAAACTTACTGAAGCAAGGTGATGAGCAGCTAGGGATGTCAGCGTATCCCTAGGAATTCTTTCATCAAGACCATGGACCTCGGGTACAACCGAACTCATTGCAGAGCTTGGAAGAATGATGTTTGGAACATCAGTACCACTAGCAGGTAAAGAAGAGGCAGTTTCAGCCGGAGTAACCGAGGATGATTTCCTCAATCTCTTCAACGGGCGGTAAGAACCTTCAACCAGAGAGGTCTTGGTCGGGGAGATTGTAATTACATCTGCAGGAGCATTTTTTTTGCTCGGGGCCACTGGGGGCTTCTCGGCAGCTTTGGAGGACCCAGCATCTACTTTTTTAGTCCCTTCTGGGACATCAGTTTTGCCTTTCTTGGCTCCAACAGCAGAAGAAATTTCATCAAATAGAGCAGGAGGAGCTCTTTTCTTGCCCATTCTTTGAGATAAAGGGATATGAGAATCTGAAGATGAACCTTCTGGAGTTGAAGCTGGTTCAACAGGGCGAGCAGTATAAGAGGTTGTGTAACTCCTATACTGTAGCAAATATGACGCAGACCTAATATGCTCGTCAGCAATCGTCTTATGCAAACCCCAAATAAGTTTCAGATGTTTAATATTCACTTCTGATTCCTTTGGAGTTTTTCTTTTGCTATCAACTGCAAATAGATACATAATGAAATATCGGTCATACATTTTATCAAACATGATGAAAGCGTAATTTTATAAGTAAAATAAAATGAAAAATAAACCTATCCCATTGCCATATGGGGGGCATCTGGGACCGTTGTACGCTTCATCCCCAGCTAAAGGCGCATGTTGCCAATTTTTTATGATCAACCCATGCTCAAAATAATCTCTATTTGAGTCAGGGAGATTAACTACAAGAGCCCTATTCAGATACCTAGTTTTTAAATAATAAATATTATCTAGAATAGCCCATTTATAGCAAAACATAATTTCAGGGATCCCAATACGAGTCCCATGAGTTAGGTTTAATTTGTGCACCCCATTAATTATTCTCCATGAATTGGGGGCTATTTTTGCAGGAACAAGATCAAAATATTGACAAAACTCAAGACATAATGGGTTTGGTGGAAAGGAAAAACCACATTCAGCAACAAAAAGACTGGGGAACCAATGTCCCTCAGCCAATCGAAAGTAATCTAAAGGCTCAGAAAGAACCTCTAGAGTTACCCACGAAGGAATGGAAAAATCAGAACGGAATTTCTCAACAAACTCCACAATATAAACCATATTGAATAAAAGAGATACAGAAGAAAGGAAAAATATCTTACAGAAAGAAAGGAGGTATGTTGGCAACGAACGGAAACAAGGATGAACGCACAAGAGAGAAGAAGAGAATAGAAATCTTGAATGAAGAAAATGGAAAACGTAGACGACGGTATGGTTACCAAAGAAGTTTAAATACTTTGCATTGGGAAGCGGTGAAAGAAATGATTACCAAAAAGAAACTACTGAACTTCCGGCGGCTAAAAGGACAAAAAATTGCACGAAGATCGAAGCGCTTATAAAAAAAGGCGAAAAACAGCGAAATAAGAAGGAAATTTGAATACAATGTTCCTGAAACCCAGGAAGGTCATTTAATATTGCCATATACCGAGAAAGAATGTTACATACTCCTCAAAATTCGAAATATGAAACATTGGGGGCTTCTGTTGATACCAAAATTAATATGCTGATATGGACGAATAATACGAAGACACGTGTCAATCTACGTGGCACAATAGCAGTGAGGAAGATCATTTACCGACCAACCATGCTTCTTTCCGAGCAACGAGAATACACCGAGGAACTCTATCACACCGAGGAACTCTATCGCACCGAGGAACTCTAACGCACCGAGGTACTCTAATGTTCCGAGGAACTCCTGATCAGCGAACAGCTATGGCGGTCCGAGCTGCATCTCGGTCGTATTATTAATTGCCAGATAATCAACAGTTCAGATATTCATTGAATGCTTATATTCTTGGCACGCACTCTGCATTAAATGTATTACCCTTTCATATGTATGTCATTTAATGTATCGAACCTTTCATGTACAGCCTCAAGGCTATAAATACCTTGTATCATCCTCATTCAAAGGGGACCGGAATTTCTTGAGAGAACTTGTAATCAAGAATTCCACAAACACTCAGCAATAACATAACAGTGGACGTAGGCTTTATTCCTAGCCGAACCACTTTAAAAATCTTTGTCTTATTTATTTATCTGTGATTGAATAATTAGAGCAATCTAGTTTTTTACATCAACATATGCCTTGCCTACATTAAGATATAACGTTCGTCATCTACTTGTATAATTTCTTCTGAATAGAGAGATTATAAAAATACAATCTCGCGTTCCCCGAAAATTGAGAAATACAAATATGATATTCAATTGAGTTGTAGATACGAGTAGGTAGGTGGTTCCTTTTCAATCAATCTTCAGTCACTTAATTTTGCTACTAATGCGAGTGGGGTCATAGATCAAATTGTAAATGTGTTAGTGGTTGATCATCGAAGTTAAGGAAAAAATTCTAAATGAATTAGTGATGTATATAACTAGCACATCATGATTGATTCCAATATATTTTTACTATGTTATAAGTTCTTATTTCATGTTGAGGAGGTAAATATTTAATAATATTTCTTCCAGTAATCAAGTTACCGAAATAAAACAGTACAACAATAATACATGGTTGGTTAATGCACATAAAAACCAACATAGGGAGGTTGATGCACATATAAACAAACACATATGAGGTTGGTGCATTTAATAACCAATGCTAAGTGTATTCGTGAACGAGAATCATTTTTCCTAACTTCTTATATCTATTTTATAAATCCAATTTCACACTTTTACCTAATATCAAATTATCTTCAAAATAGATGACTTTTATAAATTGACTCATTAAAATTATTACAATCTTTGAACTTGGTTTTTAAATCATATTTACTCTCTTACAAGTCATATTTCTCTTTCTCAGAACAAATGAGGTATTCACTTATTATGACTTTTGAGCTTCACCTTACACATGATTTCTTTCCGACATTTTTTTCAATTCATTTAAATTTTACCAAAAGGGTGACATAAGCATGTTGCAAATCATAATATTCTTAACCACAAGATTCATCGCTAGTATAGCTGAAGAAGCTCACAAGAAGGAGCATGAGAGAGAGCACAAAAGACATCATTATGGTCCACACTAGTCTTATCCATATTCTTTTCTCCATTAAATCACACAACGTGATGTTCCTCTAAACCTAATAGATGAGGAAATACTGTGATAGGTGTTGAGGGTGCATTAAGCATTGAAATGTGATGATAAACCAATTAAAAGAATTTATTATTAATTTTAATCAAAGATAATTTAAAACATCTTTAAGGTATATGTATCAAAGTTTTCCATGCAATTCAAATTTCAATATAGTTAAAATTTTAGATGATATATCTAGAAAATTATACTTTTTATTGGTTATTTTAGATGATATAGGCGCTCAAAAAGAAGGCGATGTATGTAATCTAAAATTTCGATCGACAAAAGTTATTGGTTATTTTTCTCAAATTATTCTTTTTTATTTCTTGTACTATGCATCAATTTGAATTTTTTCTCAAATTAAACTACTTCATCCATCCCAAATTAAGAGTCCTTATTTACTTTTTGTATAGATTAATAATACTTTTAATCAATGCCCAAGATCAACATATGTCCAGTATCTGAAAATTTGGATCATTGATTATGTCCGAAAAATAAAAGTGGACTCTTAATTTGGGACAAAGAGATTATTACAATTTTTGGACTATTTTTAATGTTTCTTCCATCTTGATCATCATATTTTTTATAATATATTTCATTATTTCTCAAATACCAAAAATAAAAAAGTTTTTTTTAAAAAAATTCAATTTCCAGTCCTATATGAAAGAAAATCAACTTGAATACATAGCATTCAAAATTTCCCTTTTTATCAATTGGTCTCTTTTGAAAGGTATGTAGTTAAATATGTCTTGCCATTTTTATTTTGCTCTAATAGTGTTGTCGTTTAAAACTAGTATATGTATTTTTGGGCCTTTGCTATAATATACTTATAATAAGCAATAACAAATGCCAATTTGGGGAGAATAGAAAAGGACGAGAGACAAATAAGGAAAACAATGATTAAAGTGGTTCGACCCAAATCTATACCTACGTCCATAGGTGCAGTATTGATTATATAAATCTCAATAGGCAATATCCCTAAAAGGAATGGATACAAGCTCTTAAAAGTCTCTCCAGGGTTTTGTGTATGACCATTAGGTAGAATATTCTTATATCCCTAAAGGGTGTGTAGTTGGATATGTGGAGTGCACTTATAGGTCAAACAGTTACACCTTTTACATGCCATAGGATGAATAATCATGTGTTTGTTATAACCCAGTAAAGGATAGAGCATTGTGTATATTACTTATGTGCACCAACGGTATGAGTGGGACTATTTATATTCCTTCACGTGAATATATAGTGCGGCCGGACACATTTGCGCTTGATCCGACCTCATAGTAGGGACCGATCAGACTTATTATCAAACCGACCGCAATATCTTCCCTTAATGAGGGCATATGTCACCTTTTAAGAGGCCCACAAAGTGTCCTATATTTAGGGTATAACAAATAGCTTTCATTAAAAAATAGGTAGTTAATATTTAGTATATATTTTATTTAAATATGACTTATTTGTTCTGATTTATTTATTTTTTATTATTTAGTCAATACCAGCAATATGTGTTGAGTTAAGCTATTGGAAAAAATTATTATTCCTATTAATCTTGGTCCAAATACTAGCCATTTTGTATGCCTGAAGTACTATTGAGTGGGATGAAATAATTATGAAAGAAAGCGCGAAGAATTAGAACACCTTTAATGTACTCTTACATACTAGATTAAAGAGGTTGGAATGCTTGTTATGTATTCCTGGATTTGAAAGTTAAGAATCGAAGGCTTAATTGGACCTTAAATATGGGTAGATTTGAGCACCGATAATGTATGGAAAATCATTGCAAAAGTTGAGGTGAATTAGACATGGTATAACCAAATGAATACCTAGTTTGGGACAAATCGAGTTTTTGTTTGGACATATATATATGAAAACGATTGAGGGGAAAACCTCTTATCCATCTAGATTTTTTTTTCGACTTCTAGATTTATTTATCATATAAATTTGTTGAACTTTAATATATCTAGACAAACTTTTGTTCTTGTTCAAAATTATCCATCCCTTTCACATTGCAAAGTGTTAATTTAAGATAGCTTAATGATAGTTTTAAAGCTCCTAAAATTTAGAGTACATTGCAGGTTCTCTTAGATATGTTACTCGGCATGAGAGTAAATAACGAGTAGGTTATTAAAAGAGAAATTGCAAACTTATTGTATGTCACACAACTGTTTACCAGAATGTGAAAATTTTCACACTACTAATTCAAGAATATATGCCTTGTTCGCATCCCCCGAGACTTGAGAAATATAAATAAGTGACTTCAATTGAGTTGCAAAAACGAGTAGGTAGGTGGTTCCTTTTCAATCAATCTTCAGTCTCTTACTTTTATTATTAATGCGAGTTGGGTTAAAGATCAAATCGTAAATGTGGCAATGGCTGATCATCGAAGATAAGGCAATAATTCTAAAGGAATTAGTGATGTATATAACTAGCATAATTATGATTGATTCCAATAGAATGGGGTTGGTTTTCCCTTTTTAAAGTTGCTCAGATCTAATCGTGGAAACAATGGGCACCTCTCACGCCGTTCATTGAGATGGAATTACTGATTTAGCAATTCATGTTGTTCTCTTTATTATCTGCTATATTATGTTGCCTCTCACCAATTTGTTCACCCTACCCAAAGGAGGGTTAATCCTCCCATGTGATTGGTTAAAATATAAATGACTCAATAATGGACCTTACGATTTTCAATGAGTTGTTCATGTATTAACCAATCACATTAGAGGGTAATGTTAACCTTCCTCAAAAGGATTAACAAATCTGGACTCCCGTTACACCTGTCATGGACGACGCAGATCTTAGGTTTTGCATACGTGTCCAGATATTAAGTAAGAGATGGGGGATTCTGAGTTTAGAGTTAATTTGGTCGCAATTTAGGGATGAATTTAGGGTTTTTAAGCAGTACGGGCTCAAAGAGAAGGCGATGTAGGAATTCAATATGTAAGCGAGAAGCAACGCATACTCGCTCATGGGTGTAAGTTAATAATACGGACAAATAAAGTGAAAGTGTCTTTTTTTAACAACACCCTTTCATTGACACTTATATTACAACATTTCATTTTAAACTCGTCGCAAAATGTCAAACAATTAATGGTAACTATGAGAATTCATATTAATATTAGGACTAAACGAATTATAATTATATGGAAAACGGTAAAGCGTCATTTCTCATGTTCCCATGTATGGCAATGCCGTCTTTCGCTTGTTTCTGCTATCAATCACGTGATTCCATTATTATATCTTACTTTTTGGATTGTAGGCTTTATCTTATTGTTGCTAGATTTAATTTGATTTTTTACCTTCATATTATAGGAAATTAATTCTAAAATTTCGACTGGCAGAAATCATTAGTTATTTTCTTAAATTATAATTTTCAATTTTTTGTATTATATATCGATTTAATTTTTTTCTCAAATTAAACTATTTGAATTTTTTTATTATTCTCACAGTTTCTTCCATTTTGATTATCTAAATTTAATTTAAGAAAAAGATCTTTTTTATTTTAAAAACATTTTTTTAAAAATTCAATTTCCTATCATGTCCGGAAGAAAATCAACCCGGCTTGTTACTATCAAAAATTATCTTTTTTGTGAATTTTATCAATTGGTATCATTTGTTAAGTATCTATTCAAATAGGTCTTACTATTTTTGCTTTGCTATAAATGGTCCCATGAAAAAATATTACATTTGTTGTGACGAGACTAAAGGAGGATATATGTTATGTAAAAGGACTTATTTTTTCAGTATTCCTTTATTTTTCTTATTGTTTGGTTAGACCTATCAACGGGTCATGCCGAGTCATGTTCTTGTTGATTTTTATCGTGTTTGGGTCTTATCGGATTCATGTCTAAACGGGTAATTTTTTTATCGTGTGAAAAAATCATATTCAAATCCAACCTGCTATCTGTGACACCCCGCCTAATTAAATACCGGGTGATTAGTCCTTTATTAAATTAAAATCAAGGTGAACGGTTCGTTCATTCTCAGCATCACTGTCGCAAAATAAATATTTTCAATTTAAACACTCTAAATAATAAAGCTAAGTGTCAAAACAATTTAAAGTCTTATTTTTATTTTATTAATTTCCAATACAAAAACCTTTTTAATAACCAACAGTTTAAGAATCACATAAATGCTAAGAATGGCAATTAACACACAAGAATTTAAACCATCTAGATAAACCAAACCAAGTTTAAGAACCATAAATGAAATCATCCTGACAATAGTTAACTCCCAAAGAGTACTGAATACTGGAAATATAAATAAACATAAATCTCTGACAAATCCAAACGGAATAGGAAAACGGGCAACACATGCCCTAACTAAGCAGAACTAAAGCAAGAACATAATCAATGATGAGGTCGTCTAAAGCAAGGGCCTGCAACTCCCACATAAGCTGTAGCACATCAAATCCAAAGAACTTATGCATGACGCCCCTGTGGTTGGGCACCTGTAATACATACATATATATACAAGAGAGAGAAATGACAAAAAATGGGTCAGAGCTCGATTGTAAAACAGTCTAAAAATAGTTTAGGAAGTATTTAAAATGCTTACTGGCTAGTGTAACAACCATGTTAGTATGCGACAATCTCTTGAGAATTCTTACCTCTCATCTAGTGTGCACTCCTACCGTACTACCGATCTCATAAGTCTATCTAATTTATTTTCCATAAAGTTTTATCCTGAGAAATACAAAGGCCATGATATTTAGTTTAAGAAAATGAATCTCTTCCATTTTCTTACGTTACTTAGAACCACTCAGTACCGTTACAAAATTCTCGAACACTTGTTATAAAGCTGGAGCATTTATTCATTACTTAACTACTTATACACACAGTAAAAAGTTTCCATATATATATATATATATATATATATATATATATACTATCGGCACCCCATATAAAATCTATGGTGCTGGCATGCTCTGCTATCAAGTCCCCGTATCTCTCGTACTAAGGAAAATACTAGTTTGGAATCACTCTCGAATTTTACTAACATAATACACATACAAATGAAGGCTAAGCATAGTTCCAAGTCATAAAGAGGTCAGCACATACCCTCACGTATCTTAGGACCATATGACTATCATTTTCAAATAGCCTGTATCGAGGATACTATCTCCTAGGGTACGAGTCAATATCCCCTATAAAGGTCCAATCAAGATAAGACTATCCCGAAGTAGAAACCTCCGTGATAGCAAGTAGCTCGGGTATGATTATACACAGATACATAATATATGCACAGTCACACAGTCATATATATAGATATTCCCATTTTCCAAATTAGGTTCGCCCACGACCCATAATTATTATTATTCGTTCTTTGCACAAATTTTACTCAATTATCTCGCATAACGGATTTGTCTCTTTTATTATAATTTATAATTTATTTCATACTTACTTCTGGTCTCTCGAAGTATTCTCTCACTAAGTATAATTTCAGTAGGTATACCCTCACTTACCTTCTATTCTAAATCTTTTATGAGTCTAAATTCTTTAGTGAACGTACGCACAATTTCCAATGTATGAATAACTCCCTGTTAACCCACAATTTCATCCCATATTAAATTTTCACTCAACGGAGTCTACTTAGACCCTACTGGTCCTCTTCATAACCCATTATACTTTATAAATAATAATCAAGGGTTCCTACGTATTTTAACCGGATTAAACAAAAAGGGGAAAAATATGTAGTTTTTCAAGAGGGATCGATCAATCGAGGAAAGGGGTCGATCGATCGATCAAGCAGTTCTTGCCTAGAAACTGCAATTTTGACCTACGGGTTTCATCCAAAAAATTTCTCCAAAATGCCATTAATGATCCCCAAACTCCCAACCAAGATTACTAACAGTCATATATACTTATATACATGATTTCCTACGTGAAACATGTCCATATTCATCAAAGGTATTGAATTAGTGGGGTAAATTAACATAATTACCAAGAACCCTAATTTTTCATGAAACTTCCATTATTCTAATTCTTTTCCATATTTCTTGCTTTTAAATCCATACAATTTCATGGGTAATCATCTACATATGATTTTGATGTCCAAAATATATCTATTTCCTCTGAAATATATGATTTAAATTCTCCAAGTTATCAAATTCTTCCATGAAACATGCTTTTATCAATCCTAATCTAACATGGGTGAAACATTAACTAAAAACAAAGCAAGATAGATACTTACCTGGAATTCAAGGGTCTAATTTGTTGATGAAAAAGATACGGTTGTGTTCCTCATCGCGCGATCTACGTTTTAGTGGTGGTGGCGGTGCAATCGAGTGAGTTATTGGCCTTGGATTACTTGGAAAGCTTACTACCTTCCTCTCTAATGGCCGTTCTTATGTTCTATGATTGATAAACCTAGAAGACAACTCCTAATGGCTGAAATATCTTAGGGAAATTCGTGGGTTTAATTATCCAAAAATACAAACTGTCTATAATACCCTCCCGGGATGTCAAATAGGCCGAAAAGCGCCCTGAGACCCAAACTAAACCCCCGGGTACACTTTTCTGACTATCTCGACCCTTTCGGATACTTTAGAGCACTCAAAACGACCATACGAATGACTTATAATTTATTCAATTTTATAATAATAATTTAGTCCCGACACGACACAGGCGCGTCCCGACTTAAATTTCCATAATTGTCATTTTATTCACTCGTGACAATTTTAATAAAATCAATCTTATATATTAATTTACTCATCTAGCAATATTCAATAAATTCCCAATAATTATTGACTCTCGTCACACTAGTAAATATTAGAAGTAAATTTTTGGATTAATATTAAATTAATATCTCAAATTAAATTTAATAAATCCTCAAATTTAAAAGCCATAAAAATACGGAGTATTACATACTTCCCCCATAATAACGGAATTTCGTCTCGAAATTCGAAAAATAAGGCATACCTGGTAAAAATAGATCTGAATATTTTTTGCGCATATCTACCTCGCGCTCCCAAGTGGATTCCTCAACATTATGATGCGCCCACTGGACTCGCAAAAGTGGAACTACCTTCGACCTCAATTTACTCTCGCTATGGTCTAGAATATCCATTGGTCTCTCCTCATAAGAACTGTCGGGCTGTAAGTCAACCTCCTCTATCGCGATGTGAGTGTGGGCTATATCATCCCAAAGATATTGTCACAACGACGAGATGTGGAATACATCGTGAATATAGTGCAAGTGCTCTGGCAACCCCAATCTGTATGCCACCAACCCAATACTCTCGATAATGGGAAATGGGCCCACGCACCTTGGAGCCAACTCCCCCTTTTTCCCGAACCTCATTACTCCTTTCATAGGAGATACACGTAGTAATACTTGGTCCCCTACACTAAACTCTCGAAAGAACCGCTTCGCATCGGCATAGCTCTTCTGTCGGTCATGGGCTACCCGAATGCGACTCCTGATAAGATCATTCCTAGCTGAAGTCTCCTGAATCACCTCTGGTCTGAGAAACTTGTTGTCCCTCACCTCTAGCCAACAAGCGGGAGAACGACAAGGCCTGCCATGCAATGCCTCAAATGGGGCTATGACGATCGTGAACTGATAGGAGTTATTATAAGAGAACTCCACCAGTGGAAGATAAGGATCCCAACTTCTTCCAAAATCAAGGACACACATGCGTAGCATATCCTCCAAGATCAGATTGGTATGCTCTGTTTGTCCATCTGTCTATGGGTGGTAAGCTGAACTCAATCTCAACTCTGTACCCATGGCCTCCTAAAAGATCTCCCAAAAGCACGACACGAAAATCTTGTCTCTATCAGACACAATATCTAGGGGCACCCCATGTAGCCTAATAATCTCGATAATGAATAACTGTGCATACTGGCCCGTGGTGTAGTCTGTTCGTACAGGCAGAAAATGATCTACCTTGGTCAATCGATCCACTATAACCCATATGGAATCGTGAACCCACTGTGATATAGGCAACCCAATAATGAAGTCCATGGAAATACTTTCTCATTTCCACGTAGGTATCTCCAACGGCTGAAGTAAACCTGGCGGTCTCTGGTGGTCCACCTTTACCATCTGATAGGTAGAATATTTGGACACAAACTCAGTAATGTCCTTCTTCATCCCACTCCACCAGTACTGCCGCCTCATATCCTGGTACATCTTATCCCCTCCGGTATGTACTGCAAATCGATACCCGTGCGACTGTGTCATCACTGCATGACGTAAGTCTTCTCCTTATGTGATAACCAATCTCCCATTAAATATCAAACCCCCATAAGAGCTCACTAAATAGGATTCAACACCCTCTGCTAAGAGTCGTACAATCTGCTCCTGGCAAAACGTATCCGCTGCCTGTATCACCCTCGTGATAATTTCGGGTGTGACTGACATAATTGATATAAAGGAACGGGCTACTGCGTCCTGGTGACCCAATTTTTTCCACTTCGCTTTCCATACTTCTGCTACGTCACCTTTCGGTCTATGGCTTAACGCATCAACAACTACATTAGCCTTCCTCGAATGGTATTGTATCTCGAACTGGTAGTCTTTCACAAACTCCAACCATCTGCACTGATGCATGTTCAACTCTCGTTGAGTGAATAAGTATTACAGTGACTTATGGTCTGTGAACAAGCGAAACTTTTCCCCCAATAAGTAATGTCTTCAAATCCATAATGAAAATACGATCGCTGCTAACTCCAGGTCGTGGGTGGGGTAATTCCTTTCGTGAGGCTTAAGCTTACGGAAGGCAAAAGCTATAGCCTACTCATCCTACTGAAGTACTCCCCCGAGTCCCCATAAAGAGGCGTCAGTGTACACCAGGTACTCCACTCCCAGCTTGGGCAAAGCAAGAACAGGCGTCGAAGTCAACTTATCTTCAGCTCATCAAAATACAATTGACAAGCATAATCCCAAACATACGGTACTCCCTTGCGAGTCAGATTCGTCAACGGACCCGCTAAGTTCCAAAAGCCTCGGATGAACCTCCTCTAGTACCTGACTAACCCCAAGAAACTACGCACCTCTGTCGGTGTCGTGGGTTGTCCTCACTCCCTCACCGCCGACACTTTGCTTGGGTCAACCGATATCCCCAATTCCGACACAACATGCCCCAAAAACTGTACTTCCCATAGCCAAAATCCGTAATTCTCATACTTAGCATACAGCTGATGCTCTCGTAGAGTCTGAAGAACCCGTCTCAAGTGCTCGGCATGATCCTCCTTAGTCTGTGAGTAAATCAGAATGCCATCTATAAAGACGATGACAAACTGATCCAAGAACTCTTTGAACACTCAGTTTATCAAATCCATGAATACGACTGGAGCATTTGTCAGCCCAAATGGCATGACTCTGAATTCATAGGACCCATATCTCGTCAAGAAAGCAGTCTTTGACACATCCTACTCCCTAATTTGTAGGTGATGATATCCCGACCTCAAATCTATCTTCGAAAAGAAGGTTTCCCTTCTCAACTGGTCGAACAGGTCATCGATTTAGGTCAACTGATATTTATTTCATATCGTGACCTTGTTCAACTCCCGATAATCCACGCATAACCTCAGGGAACCATCTATCTTCTTTACAAACAACACCGGAGTGCCCCAAGGCAAGGTGCTCTTATGAATAAAGCCCTGTCCTAACAGCTGCTCTATTTGATCTCGTAACTTCTGCATCTCCATTGGAGCCATACAGTACAGTTCACGTGCTATCGATCGAGTGCCCGACATCAAGTTTATAACGAAATCTATCTCTCGATAAGGGGGTTGGCCCGATATCTCCTAAAATACATCTAAAAACTCACGAACGACTGGAATCGAATTCAGGGGAATCATAATATCCTTAGAGGTATCCTCCTCTATGTAACACAAGTGGGTGGAAGATCCTCCCTCTGGGCGAGGCATCGCCACCAAAAACATCTCCTGTCCTGGAATGGCAAAGATAATACTCCTATCGAAATAATCTATCATGGCTCTATACGCAGCGAGCTAATCCATGCCAATAATGACATCGTGCTCATGCATATCTAACACTAGCATGTCTGCAGGTAAAATCAAGCTACCAATCCCTATACCTATACCCCGGCATATAAAGAAAATCAAAGACCCATTCCCCAGTGGTGAGTCTACGCATGTCACTGTACTCTCTGTCGTGTCTAATAACCCTAAGGCCCGTGCAAAATGAGTAACTATAAAATGGTGCGACGCCCCAGTATCAAATAAAACTCGACCCATAATGCCATGTATAGGAAACGTACCCTCAATCGCGTGGTGAACGTTATAGACACATCCATACTATAATTTCCTCTGCTAAACTGGGGCTGCTGGGATGGCTGGTAGAGCTAGCAGCTCAGCTGGTGCTGGAGGGCGGCTAGACAGAGTGGCCTTTGTGGCTCATTATGGGCGCCCTGCTGCTGTAGGGCCTTATCCCCCTCTGGGCAATCCTGACGTCTATGGCCATTCTTTCCACATCCAAAACATCTGCCCCTTGAATTACCTACCCTTTGTCCCTATTGACCTCGACCTTGTTGGTCATTACCACTCCGCTACTGGCCCTGCTGGCCCTTTTGAAAACACTGTTCGCCCTGATGGCCCTACTGCTGACCCTATTGCTGATTGTGTTGGCCCTGCTGGCCTTGCTGACTGGACTGGCACTGTCTAAATCCCCTAAATCCCTACCTGAAATCACCTGATCGGAATCGATTGGCAAGGTCCCCCTAATGGGAACTCTGCTCACTGTGATGGGTCTGCCCTTGGGTTGTTGGTGCCCCACCAGTACTACTACTTCCCCTTGTCCTACCCTGCTAGATGGACTCCCCTGCTCGTTTTCTCCCCTGGTGATGGAAGCGATGATCCTGACAGTGAAACAAAGCAGCATTAAGTACGTCCATGTAAGTATTCAACGATAGATTGCCTATGAGGTGTTGGTGAATCCTCCAGGCCAATCCATCTGAAAAAAGCAGTATCTTTTTCTCCTCAGTGGGTGCCTCATCTGGCACTATAGTGAGAAGTATAGTGAACTCCTCCTCATTCTCAGCAACGGTCATACTCTCCTACTTGAGATTCAGTAACCTACGCCTCATCTCAGTCTGCAAGGCGGATGGGAAATACTTCTGGTCAAATCGCGTTTAAAATGACTGAATCGGTATGCTGTCCCTCTCCTCCAAGGTGGTGGTGGCGGACTCCCACCACTGAAAAACGGCTCCCACTAGCTTGAAGGAAGCCAGTAACTGTCTTTGTACGTCAGTGCACTCATACATGCGTAGATGCCTCTGGATGTCCTTCTTCCATTGGTTGGAGACTATGATGTTCGAACTACCCGAGAACTCCGGGGGATGCGCCTTCTGAAAGGCATCCCTGATCCGCTCCCATGCAGTGGGAAGCTGTGCTAGTACTGGCACCACTGCCTAAACCTGGGGTAGAGCCTGTTGCACCATCGCTAATGCGGCATTCACCGCCTAAGCAATAATGACGGCTACTTCTGTTGCATTCATCATTCCCTAAGCCGGAGCTGCTGGCTACTCGGGCTGACCATTCCTGTCTCGGGGTGCGCATCGCGAAGGCATATGAAATGTGAAGGAAGTTTACTAGTCTACAGTTATTATCAAATCTCAAATAGCTGAAGACGTAAGCTTAAGTACAAGAATAAAACAGTTCAAAAAATAGGGCTCTAAATCAAAGACGCTAAATTGGAAGTGAAATGAGCCGTACAGATCCTAAAGGACACTAGAACCTGATGCTCTGATACCACCTGTGACACCCCACCTAATTAAATACCGGGTGATCTATCCTTTATTAAATTAAAATCAAGGTGAACGGTTGGTTCATTCTCAGCATCATTGTCGCAAAATAAATATTTCCAATTTAAACACCCTAAATAATTAAGCTAAGTGTCAAAACAATTTAAAGTCTTATTTTTATTTTATTAATTTCCAATACGAAAACCTTTTTTAATAACCAACAGTATAAGAATCACATAAATGCTAAGGATGGCAATTAACACACAAGAATTTAAACCATCTAGATAAACCAAACCAAGTTTAAGAACCATTAATGAAATCATCCTGACAATAGTTAACTCCCAAAGAGTATTGAATACTGGAAATATAAATAAACATAAATCTCCGACAAATCCAAACAGAATAGGAAAACGGGCGAGAAATGCCCAAACTAAGCAGAACTAAAGCAAGAGCAGAATCAATGACGAGGTCGTCTAAAGCAAGGGCCTGCAACTCCCATATAAGCTGCAACACATCAAATCTAAAGAGCCTATGCATATTGCCCCTGTGGCTGGGCACCTGTAATACATAAATGTATATAAAAGAGAGAGAAATAATAGAAAAGGGTCAGAGCCCGAGTGTAAAACAGTTTAAAAATAGTTTAGCAAGTATTTAAAAGGCTTACCGGCTAATGTAACAACCATGTTAGTATGCGACACTCTCTTGAGAATTCTCACCTCTCATCTAATGTGCAAGCCTACCATACTATTGATCTCATAAGTCTATCTATCTTATTTTCCATAAAGTTTTATTTCGAGAAATACTAAGGCCATGATATTTAGTTTAGAAAATTAATCTCTTTCATTTTCTTACGTTACTTAGAACCACTTAGTACCGTTACAAAATTCTCGAACACTTGTTATAAAGCTAGAGCATTTATTCATTACTTAAATACTTATACACACAGTATAAAGTTTCCATATATATATATATATATATATATATATATATATTATTCTCTCATATAATATATATTGTGGGCACCTCGATTTGTCACCACGGGCCCAGACAAGTAGCCCAGTGAAAACGGCCCAAAGTCTGGAAACCTTGCATCTGGGGCAAAATCAATTACGAATTAGTCTATTCCTAAAATCTCGTAAGGAGATATTCTAGAAAGATAGATTGACGTGGGAAAGTCCAACATCCCCACTCCCCGGAAATAGAGATGTATATAACAAACCCTAGACCTGGGGAAAAAGGCATGCATTGCATTTTTTTTGTAAAACCCTCCTCGGAGTATAGAGAAATAAATACTGAGAGCACCACCGTGGATGTAGGCATTCTTGCCGAACCACATAGATACTGTGTTGTGTGATTGACATTCTTTGCATTCTTTATCTGCTTTGGTGATTATCTTTTCTTTATAACTTGTGTTGAAAATAATTGTCACCACAATTGGCATCGTCTGTGGGAAACGTTTGTCTTCCTTAAGAAAGCCCTTACCAACAAAAAAGCTAGAATGTCTGGTCACAATAACAATGCCCCTCAAGTAGGGGATATCCAAGAACAGCTTGCCCCTCGCAGGATCAGATCTGAAGTTCGGCATTCAGGTCAGAGGGCTCACCCAGGGCGGCTAGCCTCAGAGGAAAGTCATGGACCAACGAAGTCCACATAAATCTTTAGGTTGATCGATGCCTATGAGGCAAGGCTCCAAGGGCAAGGAGAGGTCGCTCGCAAGTAAGAGGCTGAGAATGCTCGCCTCAAAAGGAGATTAGAGAAGATGGAGAAAAAAATCCATCGCAGCACTAGGCGACGTCCATACCGCACTCCTAACCCTCAGGCGAGCAAGTCTCACAGCAAAGGAAGGAGTCCCAAATGCGAATCCTAGATAAGTGAGAAGCACGAGTCGGATGATGACTTGCTCGAGCAACAGCGACCAACTCACCGTTATAGGAGCATAGCTCGAGGTGATGAGGATATACGAAATTTGGTCCGAAGATAAATGGACCAGCACCCAGCACATCGGGGAGCCAGATCGACCAGAGAGATTAATTGGCGAGCTCTCAGGACCCAGATAAAATCCCCTTTCTCAAGGGAGATCGAAGAAGAAGAAGAAGCCCCCAAGAAGTTTGCAATTCTAAAATTCAAGATCTATGACGGAAAGACTGACCCTATCGATCACGTTACGAAGTATAGGCAGGTCATGACTCTCTGAAACCACAGGGATGCACTGATGTGATGGATTTTTCCCTCGAGTCTGCATGATGTGGCCCAAAAGTGGTTTGAGAGTCTCCCTCATAGGTCCATTAGGAGTTTTGAGTCCCTGGCCGAGCTCTTCACGGTTCGCTTCATTACCAGTAGCTCTCATCCAAAGAGGATGGATGCTTTACTAATAATGAAGAAGACGCCTTAAGAGAGCCTCTGGGACTATGAAAGAGGTACTGGGATTTGTTCAATGAGGTCGAGGACTGCTCGGAGCAGGTAGCGATGGCCTCTTTCAAGATTGTCCTACCCATCTCTTGCCTTCTGCACCAATCCCTGACAAAGAAGGAGGCCACAACCATCGATGACCTGATGGCTCGCATCAAGAAGTACGCCAAAGTGGAAGATGTGACCCGCCTCAGTACAGGGGATAATGGTCGGACTAAGCTCGCTTCTAAGGAAAACGATAAGTCCGAAAACCAAGAAGAATGGGGGCAAGGGTGGCTCCAAGAATGGAGGAAAGAACGATGTTTCGAAAGCATTTCAGGAAGTAAACACTGTCTTTAAGAACCAATCTACAATATCCTAGCTGAGATCAAAGATGAGCCATTTATTAAGTGGCGCAGAAAGATGGGGGGAGATCCCTCAAAGAGAAATAATGCGTTGAGATGCGCTTTTCACAAGGAGGGTGGACATAAGACTGAGCACTGCAAGACTCTTATATCTCACCTTGAAGAGTTGGACCAAACCGGGCATTTGAAAGAGTTTATGGAAAAGAAGGCAGAAAAGGCCTGACAACGTACTCGAGGATAATACTGGCTATGAATTTGCAGTAATTCATGGGGCATCTGATATGAAGCATATTCAAGGGAATTCAGTTCAGATGGAAGTGAAAAAGCTTACAGCAGTAATGCAAGCTTTTCAGATAGATCCAACGAAGACACAACCAGGAAAGCATCGGCGAGCAGATGACGTCGATTAAAGCAAACATATCGTGTTCATAGATGAAGATCTGGTGGGGGTAAGAACCCCACATAATGATGCTTTGATCATTACTCTCAGGATAGCCAACTATGACGTCGACAAGTTGCTCGTCGACCAGGGAAGCTCATTCGAGGTAATGTATCTCGACCTATTCAAAAAATTAAAGTTAAGCATTGTCGACTTGAAGGAAGCCATTGTCCCTCTCATTGGCTTCACTGTAAAAGTAACTATTCTATTGGGAAAGATCGTGCTGTCGGTAAGGGCAGGAAGTGTCTCTAAGATGATCGAGTTTTTGCCATACCAAGCTATCCTCGGCAGAGGGTGGCTACATGCAATAAAGGAAGTCCCCTCGACCTACCATCAGAAACTCAAGTACGTGACTGAGCGAGGAGTGATGGAGATTCACGGGGATCAAGCGATGGCAAGAAAGTGCTTTATAGTAGCCATCCACTCGAAACCAGAGAAGAAGGTCGAGAAGGCCAAAGAAAAGGTCGAGGAGCAAGAGGGTTTGATACCATCAAAATAGCAGTTAAAGTATGGAAGGCCCGGAGTGGATGAGACCAGGCTCCTCCCCTCTGAGAGGGTCGTTGAGAACTGGAAGAAGTCGCAGCCGGTGGTAACAAAAAAGACAGGAGTTTCTTAATTGGGACATCTCTCACAGATCAAGAGAAGAAAGAATTGACGATGCTACTACGGAGCAACCTAGATGTTTTCGTCTAGGAACCATACGAGTTGCCTTGAATTAATCCCAGTGTGGTTTGTCATCATTTTCACATCGACCCCACTTTCAGGCCTATCGCGTAGAAGGCACGGCGAACTGTGCCAAAAAAGGCCAAGGCTATCGAGAAGGAGGTAGAAAAGGTGATGGATGCAGGATCCATACAGGAAGTTCAATTCCCTAAATGGCTGTCCAACCCAGCAGTGGTTCTGAAGAACAATGGAAAATGAAGAGTTTGTATCGATTTCACTGACCTCAACAGGGCATGCCCTAAGGATAGTTTCCCTCTCCCAAAGATCGAAAAATTGGTGGACGCTACATCATCTCATGAGAGAATGGATTTTCTAGATGCATATTCGGGATATCACCAGATTCATTTATATGCACTAGACCAAGATAAGACCGCATTCATTACCACCGTCGATTTATACTGTTATAAAGTTATGCCCTTTGGGCTCAAGAATGCGGGAGCTACTTACCAGAGACTAGTCACCAAGATGTTCAAAGACCAAACCGGATATACCATAGAGGTCTACATTGATGATATGCTCGTCAAGAGCAAGCGCAAAGAGGACCATCTTTCAGACCTATCAAATACCTTTGAGATACTCAAGAAATATCGAATGAAACTCAACACGAGCAAGTGTTCTTTCAGTGTCCAGTCAGGAAAATTCCTCGGGTATTTGGTTAGCGAGAGAGGAATTGAGGCCAACCCGGACCAGATCGATGCTATCAACAGGGTACAGCCCCCTCGCATGATACGAGATATACAGAAGCTCACAGGCATGCTCGCCGCTTTAAATCATTTCATCTCGAAGTCTTGTAAGAAGTGAAAGCCATTCTTCCAGCTCTTAAAAAGAAACAAGGCAGTAGAGTGGAATCAAGATTGCTCGAAGGCATTAGAAGAGCTCAAGGCTTATCTCAGCACACCACATTTGTTGATCATACCTCAAGAAAATTATTCCCTGTACTTATACCTCGTTGTCTCCAGCTATGTCATCAGTTCTGCACTGGTGTGCAAAAAAGTAGTAATCCAGCACCCAGTCTACTACGCGAGCAAGACCTTATTGGACGTCGAGCAGCAGTACCTACCACTGGAAAATATCGCATTTGCACTAATGGTAGCCTTGAGGAAGCTGAAGTACTACTTCAAAGCTCACACTATTATCATTCTTACATCACACCCCCTTAAAGCAGTCCTGTGGAAAGCGGATTTGTCTGGCAGACTATCCAAGTGGTCAGTCGAGCTCGGACGATTTGACAACCAATTTTAACCAAGGAATGCAATCAAGGGGCAGGTCCTCATTGACTTCATTGCAGAGTTCACAATCGAGCAGCCTTGCGACCAACTTCAACCCATGAAGCAAAGGGAAGATCACTCACCAGAAGGAGTTTGGCGAATGTTTGTAGATGGAGCCTCCAACTCAAAGGGGGCATGAGTAGGCATTGTTCTCATTACTCTAAAAGGTACAATCCTTGAGTAGGGAATCAGGCTTGGATTCGAAGCCTCCAACAACGAGGCAGAATATGAGGCTTTGATAGCCGGCTTACCGAAGGCACAAGCACTGGGAGCGAAGTAGATACAGGTGTTCAGCGACTCATAATTGGTCTCCAATCAGATAAGTGGGGACTTCAACGCAAGAGACGAAAGAATGGCAGCTTACCTCGCCTTAGCAAAGAAAGTAATGTCCAACTTTGAGGATGTTAGTGTCCAACAGTTTTCCTGAGGACAGAACAGTCATGCCGACACCCTAGCAGCCTTGAGTTCAACAATCAACTCCGACTTAAAGAGAACAATCCCTATTGACTTCCTCACCCATCAAAGCATTAACTAGGGCGACGAGCTGCCAGACATGGGACATATGCTCCAGATTGAATCAGCACCCAGTTGGATGGACCCCCTGAGGTACTATTTGAAGGATAGTGCACTTCCAGACGATAAGAAGGTCGCTCATCAGATAAGAGTCAAAGCTGCCCGTTTTCACTTATCTCCTGAGGGAAAAATATACAAGAGATCATTTACGGGCCCTTACCTTCAATGTGTTCACCCGAAGGATGTCGAGCAAGTTCTACGCAAGATTCATGAAGGAATCCACGAAAGCCAATTTAGAGGGAGGTCATTAGCTGTCTGAGCAATGAAGGAAGGCTACTGGTGGCCATACATGCAGATAGATTCTGCGGTATATGCTCGTAAATGCTAAAAATGTCAACTACATGCTCCTATGGTCCACCAACCTGCCAGTGACCTAAGATCACTTACCAGCCCATGGACTTTCACTCAATGGGGAATGGATATCAGAGGCCCTCATCCTACTGCTGCCGATAATCACAAGTATCTATTGGTCGCGACATACTACTTCACCAAATGGATCGAGCCAGAACCACTTATGAACATTCGAGATGTAAATATGATGAAATTCATATGGAAAAACATAATTACCCGCTTTGGAATCCCCAGAACCATCATCACTGACAACGAGACACAGTTCGAAAGAGGCACCTTCCAAAATTTTTGCAACGAACACGGTATCATGCACCATTTTAGCTTGGTAGCCTACCCCTAGAGCAACGGACAAGCTGAGGCTTCCAACAAAATAGTGATCGATGGGTTGAAGAAACTACTGGAGCGAGCTAAGGGTGTATGGGTGGGCAAGATGCCACATATTCTGTGGGCTTACCGCACTACCCCACGGCGAGCAACTGGGGAAAGTTCATTCTCATTAACGTATGGAATGGAAGAAATTATACCTTTGGAAGCTGGCCTACCAACCATGAGGTCCACCATTGTCGACCAGGTCCAGAATGATGCAGCACTACTCGTTGAACTTGACCTAGCTGACGAACGCAGAGAACTAGCCTTAGTGAGACTAGCAAACTATCAACAACAGCTCGCGAAACACTATAACAAGAAGGTCAATCCACGAGCATTCCAAGTTAGGGACTACGTCCTAAGGAAAGTCCTTGGCAGAGCAGTAAAACCATCAGACGAAAAGCTAGGACCAAACTGGGAGGGACCATTCAAAGTAACAAGAGATGATCTATAAGGAGCCTATCACTTAGAAACGCCGGAGGGCAGAGAAATACCCCAAGCATGGAACACTGCCAACCTAAAAATATTGTATTTTTAGTTTTTCTTAATCTTTTATCACATTGTTTTGAATTGGCAAATCATTTTTTATTTTGTTTGGCAATGGCATTTTATGAAGTGTTAATTCTTTATTAGGAACTTTATAACTTGCATATCTTTTCCAAGCGATAGGCACCTTATTCAAAGCACAAAAGCAGGGTATCACTCTCCTCAGGTTTTCGTTAGGAAACACGAATAACCTCCTAGCATTGCCCTGGAAATATATGAAGCCCTACACGGGACTCTTAAGCAGCTCGACCAAATCGAATTGGTCACCAAACAATATTTGGTTCAGAAAACCTAATCGAATAGAACATCCAACATCAGATGTTTCTTTTCCATTGCCACACTTAGGCCTAAGGTAGTGTGATGACACAACCTAAAAGGTAAAGTGAGGCAAAATGGTATCCCAAAAGCATACTGGACTGGGAGGATACTCACTCAACGAAACAACCCTACAAATATAGTCGGCTACGAAGGGCCCAAGATAATCAAGTGAGAAATAAATGAAGTAAAAAATATACATCACATGTTTAGTCGGCAAAATCGCCCAAGACATAAATATTACATTATTTCATTACATGTACAATGAGTTACATTCGGTAAATCTTAATAAGGATTAGGCCTCTGAGCAAGATAATCAGCCACTTGTGCCCTTCGGCCGTCATCCGAATGGGTAGCCAATTCCTCCTCGACCTCATTCGCATATGGCTCTAATAGCTACCCTGGGATAGCATTTATAGGGACCCACTGGTCGTACCTCCTAAAAGGATTAGGCCTCAGAGTTGAAGGAGAGATCTCGTGATGGTACCAGAGTATTGAGTTCTTGGGGACCTGCAGCTCCCTAAGGGCGCTCAACCATCCCCTAATAAAGGAAAGCTCTTTAAACTCTATCAGCCTCATTGGAGCATCTGTCCAACCTTGTTCGTAACCATCAGCCCACACTCGCCGAGGACCTTTCTTGAATAGATGCCTCAGCCGTATGACATCTCTTTGAAGCCCAGCAGCAATCACGTATGCTCGACGAACATCATCTCGAAGCTCATCCATCTCCTTGGCTGGACCCCCTATATCTGTACCAGCTCACGAAATAGCCGATGAGGAGGAACCTCGTAAAACTCGAGGTGTGACACTTGGTGCATGCTCCCTGAGGCGCAACACTTCTCTCCTAAGAGTCTCATTCTCCAGTTGAAGAACTTCTCTGACTTGATTAATCTCAGAGGCATTGAGAAGCCTAACTCTCAGAGTATTCACTTCTTCTTGGACAGAGGCACCAACCTCTTCCATATCCTGAAGTCTATCTTTCAGTTTGGCGATGAGCTCAGACTGGTCTTTAAAGCTCTTATTCCTCACTTGCAGCGACTTGCAAATCCTTATGAAGGCTTGACAAACGTGATCGCTCGCATTAGGACCAAGAATCTTTCCCACTTGAGAGGTGACAAGTATATATTCATCTACATCAATAGACTACAAGACATAAAGAGCAGTAAAGAATAAAAGAATCAGTATTCCAAGCCATAAAGAGCAGTAAAGAACAAAATAATCAGTATGCTAAAGGGAAAGCTTTTTCATTTCATTCAAATAAAGAGTCCCAAGTACATCAAAAGTTAAAAAGGACAGTACAAACAAAGAAAAAATACAAAAGAAGTCCTAAGGGCAGGCTAGATGGCAACCTCGGTTTGTTCAGAGTTAGTTGGTTATTTTCCCTTGTCAGCGGCAGTAGAAACATCTCCCTCAGAGGGAATAACTGTTGTTCCCTGAGCAGTAGGAGCACCAACAGGAACAGTCTGAGAAGCAGGGACTACACCTTCAACGGCTGGGGCAGGCACGTCATTCACAATAGGATTTGGGCCTGGATTATGCTCGTCGAACAAGGGTGAATTAATATCCACCCCAGTAGCCAGAAGGGCATTATTCCATCCCTTCTCGATTTGTCACCACGGGCCCAGAAAAGTAGCCCAGTAGAAACGGCCCAAAGTTTGGGAACCTTGCGTTTGGGGCAAAATCAATTACGACTTAGTCTATTCCTAAAATCTCGTAAGGAGATATTCTAGGAAGATAGATTGACGTGGGAAAGTCCAATATCCCCACTCCCTGAAAATAGAGATGTATATAACAAACCCTAGACTTGGGGAAAAAGGCATGCATTGTATTTTTTTGTAAAACACTCCCCGGAGTATAGAGAAATAAATACTGAGAGCACCACCATGGACGTAGGCATTCTTGCCGAACCACGTACATACTGTGTTGTGTGATTGACATTCTTTACATTCTTTATCTACTTTAGTGATTGTCTTTTCTTGTTAACTTGTATTGAACATAATTGTCACCACATATATATATACTATCGGCACCCCACATAAAATCTATGGTGTTGGCATGCTCTACTATCAAGTCCCCGTATCTCTCGTACTAAGGGAAATACTACTTCGGAATCACTCTCGATTTGTATTAACACAAGACACCAACAAATGGAGGCAAAACATAATTCCAAGTCACTAAGAGGTCAGCACATACCCTCATGTCTCTTAAGACCATCTGACTATTGTGACACCCCGCCCAATTAAACCTTGGGTGATCAAGCCTTAATTTAATTTAAACAGGTTTCTTAAATGGTTCATTCTTAGCATCACTCTCGAAAACTTTTTAAGTTACTAACCACCTAAGTGAAATTAAGCGAGTGCCAAATTTTTTCTTTTTAAGCAGAATAAATAATCCATACAACACATTACAATTCAAGTAATAACAAAAACAGTTTGCATAAATAACTGAATGCAGATAAAGTCTTGCCGAAAACCACGGCCAGTAAAGGACAACTCAGAATCCAGAATCAGACTAAAATGTAAAAGTAAAGATAGGACAACATGTCCCAACAAGAATACTAAAATTGAAATCCTGCACTAGAACTGAAAGAAAAGGAGGAAGCGTCTAAACAATCCCTGCAACATCCACATGTGCTGCAGCTCCCAAATCCTTGGAATGAAATCATGCTGGGTGTCCCTGTGGCTGGGCACCTAAAAGGTTTTAAAAAATTTACATAGCAAGAGTTAGTACTCAAAACATTTTGAAAATATTTTGCAAGCAGTTATCACAATTGAGTTATTGATTACACATATTAAGGATTCGCACACTCCATTGAATTTCCTCACCTCTCTTCTATCACGCATGTCTAACGAGGATACTTAGTTCACCTAGTTATACTGCCCATAAGCATAGGTAGATTATATACTGCTTGTTATCCTCATTCTTGTAATAATTACATCACGCTATAAATTATTACTACGATATCAACTATTCATCTCATTATCTACTATTCTCAATTTGTAGATTATGCACATAAAATAAATTTTATCGCACACTCATGTATTGAATATTAGTTATCACAACATATCCTTTTACTACACATAAAGGACTCTTGGTTCGGAATGATTCATCGATGTAACACCCCGCCCGCCCGGAGAGAGCGAACGGAGCGCTAATGCGATAAAACTAAACTAAATCCACAATATAACAAGGTATAGAGCATCTAAATAAACCCACAATAATATAAATCCAATAATCTCAATCTCTTCAAATTAATACAACATTATTCTCTCGAATAAATACAACAGCTAACTCGAAAATAAAATACAAATCTCCAATGCTCTATACAACCAAAATAATACAAATCTCTTCCAAACAATCCTCGCTAAAATCAATCTCCATAGCGCCCCAAAATCCGCGCTAACTTGCCACTAAAAGAAAATATGGGGAAGTACACAATACGACAAGAAAGATGCTCAACAAATATATGTTAGCGATGAATAAAACGTAACAACACAAGTACGAATATTCAAATCAAAATGAAAATCTCAATAGAATTTCATCATTATAATTTTTCAACAACACTTTAACCGGGTCACCAGGCCTCACCACATCCGTATATGCTTTATCAAGCCATAGCCAGGGAAACAGGAATTTTGGCGGGTGCCCAATATTCGTGCCATATTAAAATCTCATGACAACGTGCTCATCAACAATATAATGATACCACATGAATCAAAATAATTTCAACAATTATTTTCCAGATTTCAATGAATTTATCAATTCAAATATGAGTTCAATTAACAAGAATTCAAAGAGAATGACACTCGCGAGATTTAAGGAGCATATTGTGTAAAACCCCATACCTCAAACCATGATGAGAAACCAATGATCAAATCCTCAAGATCAACACAAAAGATCTACAAAAGCTCCTCTAAGAACCTCCAACAAAATAGCCCCAAGAACACTTCTAATCTAAGGTTGGAACTCACAAATCTCAAGGGCTAATGTGTATATAAAAAGAAGAGGAATATAAAATATATTTGCTGCCAAAAGTATGTTAAAAGGCTTGCCCACGACTTCCTTTTATAATGCAAAGAAATGAAGAGTTGGAATCCAAAAGACTCCTTTAAATAAGGCAAATAAATGAAGAGTTGGAAGTCAAAACAACTCCAAGAGTTAAAAACATTTAAAAATTATCTTAAAATCCGTTTTAACTCCGTTTTCGAAACCGTTTGAAATTCTCGCCTTTAAAAATAATATTTAACATATTTGAGTAATAAAAATAATTTGATCAAAAACTTTATTTTCCTCTTTATTTTGAAAATACCCCAAAAATTACGCGGGTTATTACAATCGACCCCAAGTGAGAGTTGGTTCGGAATTATCCATCGACCCCAACTATTTTTTTTAGAAAATATATATATATATACACATATTCTGGTTCGGGACTCTTTCATCGCGACACCAGTCAAGGTTTGGTTCGACATTTCTCATCGACCCCAAACATATAATAACTTTATGTTAGTTCGGAATGTCACATCGACCCTAACATAATTAATTTAGGTAAAATTCTCTTAACCCAAACTTTTATATAATTTAGTAGGTACACACCCGACCTATCAAATCATGTCCATACTTAATATATTTTACTTATATTCACCGTACTCATTAATTACAATTTATTTCGCTATTGCATTGTTTTCGAGTATTCACGCAACTCTAAGGGCCCTAGTTACTCCTCCCTTAATTCAGTAGTTAAGTTAACTTTAACCTACTGGTATTATTCCGGAAATTTACTCTCACCCTTTCCGTAACCAAATTCTCACAATCCCAACATACGGCTATCGATCGCTCTCTCGTCGGTCCATTTCTCCAAAATTCCCACTCAATCATTTATGAAGAAATCTAATGGTACACCTATTGGTATTTATGAAGTCTCCTCATAGGTAAAATATCATCACTAAGGTTCCCATCAAGCGATGGTAATTAAAGGAAATTTATTCACAAAATTTTCTGAAGTCCATCCAGGGTCGATCGATCGAGGGGATATGGTCGATCGATCAAGCACTGACAGACCCAGTTCGTCTTCTTCATGCGGGTTTCACCATTTTTATCTATCTATCTTTCATGATAATTCACCATATTCGCAACCAACAATTTCTAATCATTCCTACATGCTCTGGGATGATTACTAACGATTTAAAACAACAAAATCATTATAAATCTTAGCCAAATCAACTAAAAATCTTTCTAGTATTCAAGAACCCTAAAAATACATTCTTTACATCTTTCATCAAAATTTCAGATTTTTTAGTTCGATTTAATCATCTACTTTTCTATGATATCAGAATATTTGGAGATCCAAAAACGTCCTACATGCAATCCCTACCAATCATGGGTCATAATCAATTGTTTTTCTCCCAAAAATATCATAAAAACTATATTCTTCATAAAACTTAAATATGGGTATTATAACTCAATTTATTTTGCAAATAACCACTTGCCTTTTGATTTGTAGGGTCTTATTTCGTGGTTGTTGATGATGGTTGATGATTTTGATCCTTCAATCCTCCTTCCCAACAACTTTATGGTGAAATCTCCTTAGAATTTTCCTTTCTTCCTTCTTTTGCCTTAGGAAATTATCTCTCTCTCCTCTAATGGCTATGGTGTATTTTCTTTCTTTCTAACCCTAGCCTCAACTCTTATAATCTGATCTATGGTTTAAAAATTCGTAGGTCTACTTACCCATAATTATAAAGAGACCAAAATGCCCCCGAATGGTCCCGGTTTAGCCCGAAAATGACCTGACACTCAACTAGTACCCCCGGGTACACTATTTTGACTAATTCAACCCTTTCGGAATCATCTGTGGACTCTAAATTATCGTTTGAGTCTCTTAATTATTTTTTTCTACTCTCATCTTTAATTCTTCTCCTACGCGCGACACTCGGTTGAGATAACTCCGGTACGTCCATATAGTCGCTAGACCGTATATATCATCATTCAAAATTTACTACTTCACATTTAGTAAATTTGTAATCGTCATATTCATCTTTATTGATATTATATCACATTAAATTACTCTTCTCACGTAATTTAATTAAAACGTATTTTCCTAATTAAGCAGATATCACATTAAATTAATCTTCTCACGTAATTTAAATAAAACGTAGTTTATCACATTAAATTACTCTACTCACGTAATTTAAATAAAACTCACATTAAATTACTCTACTCACGTAATTTAAATAAAACGTATTTTCCTAATTAAGCAGAATTACGGGGTATTACAACTATCATTTTTAGATAGCCTATATCGAGGATACTATCTTCTAGGGTATGCGTCAATATCCCCCATAAAGGTCCAATCGAGAAAAGATTTCCCGGAGTAGAAACCTCCGTGATATCAAGTAGCTTGAGTATGATTATACACAGATACATAATATATGCACAGTCACACAGTCATATATATCGATATTCCCATTTTTCAAATTAGGTTCGCCCAGGACCCATAATTATTATTATCCGTTCTTAGCACAAATTTTACTCAATTATCTCGCATAACTGATTCGTCTATTTAATTCTCATTTATAATTTATTTTATACTTACTTCTCATCTCACGAAGTATTCTCTCACTAAGTATAATTTCAGTAGGTATACCCTCACTTACCTTCTGGTCAAAATCTTTCACGAGTCTCAATTCTTTAGTGAACGTACGCACAATTTTCAATGTATGAATAACTCCCCGTTAATCCACAATTTCATCCCATATTAAATTTTCACTCAACGGAGTCTACTTAGACCCTACTGGTCCTCTTCATAACCCATTATACTCTATAAATAATTATCACGGGTTCCTACATATTTTAATCGGATTAAACAAAAAAGGGAAAATATGCAGTTTTCCAGGAGGGATCGATCGATCGATCAAGCAGTTCTTGCCCAGAAACTGCAATTTCGACCTACGGGTTTCATCCAAATTTTTTCTCCAAAACGCCATTAATGAAACCCAAACTCCCAACCAAGATTACTAACAGTCATATATACCTATATACATGATTTCCTACGTGAAACATGTCCAAATTCATCAAAGGTATTGAATTAATGGGGTAAATTAACATAATTACCAAGAACCCTAATTTTTCATGAAACTTTCATTCTTCTAATTCTTTTCCAGATTTATCGCTTCTAAATCCATACAATTTCGTGGGTAATCCTCTACATATGATTTAGAAGTCCAAAATATATTTATTTCCTCTCAAACATGTGATTTAAATTCTCTAAGTTATCAAATTCTTCCATGAAACATGATTTTATCAATCATAATCTAACATGGGTGAAACATTAACTAAAAACAAAGCAAGATAGATACTTACCTGTAATTCAAGGGTCTGATTTGTTGATGAAAAAGATATGGTTGTGTTCCTCGTCGCGCGATCTATATTTTGGTGGTGGTGGCGGTGCAAGCGAGTGAGTTATTGGTTTTGGATTGCTTGGAAAGCTTACTAGCTTCCTCTCTAATGGCCGTTCTTATGTTCTGTGATTGATAAACCTAGAAGACAACTCCTAATGGCTGATATATCTTAGGAAAATTCATGGGTTTAATTACCCAAAAATACAAAATGTCTATAATCCCCCCCCCCCCCCCCCCCGAAATGTCAATTAGGCCTAAAAATGCCCCGAGACCCAAACTAAAGCCTCGGGTACACTTTTCTAACTATCTCGACCCTTTCGGACACTTTGGCGCACTCTAAATGACCTTACAGGCGACTTATAATTTATTCACTTTTATAATAATAATTTAGTCATGACACGACACAGGCGCGTCCCAACTTAAATTTCCGTAATTGTCATTTTATTCACTCGTGACAATTTTAATAAAATCAATCTTATATATTAATTTACTCATATAGTAATATTCAACAAATTCCCAATAATTACTAACTCTCGTCATGCTAGTAAATATTAGTAGTAAATTTTCGGATTAATATTAAATTAATATCTCAAATTAAATTTAATAAATTCTCAAATTTAAAAGCCATAAAAATACGGGGTGTTACATTATCTTAATGCGTCGTATCATGTTCACTCGTTATTACCGATTAAAATATGAATTATTTTGAATTGTATGCAAGTTGACATATTAGCTCATTCTTAAACACAATTAGACCTCTTAATTCATTGATATTACTAACTCTATCAATTAGTAAAATTCGTTATGATTAAATAACATTAAGTTACATAAACTCTTTATAAATCCAAAAAATAAATCTTATTTACTTAAATTAATAGGTCTGAACGGGTCTTATCGAGTATTAACGGGTGAAGGGGATCAACACTAACCCGATACATTAACTATCATGTTTTATCAGGTTAGCATTAATATGACCCAAAACCATTAAGGGTCCGCCTATTAAGTTATAACTTTGTGTCGGTTTGTGTCGTGTTATCGTGTCGTGCCTCATTTTGTCAGATCTATATTTGGTAAATACGATCTTCATGTGTTAAGTCAAGTTATCAATCGAAACTATCATTCCTATTAATAAAAAATCTTGGTTTGACAACTATTCATATAATGTCTCTTTTATATGCTTAATGTACTATTGATTGGGCTAAAACAATTACCAAAAAAAAGCAAGAATATTTATAGCACGTCTAATATACTCTTAAATTCTAGATTGAAGAAGTTGGGGGTGTTTGTTATGTATTTGAAAGTTAAGCATTGAATTCAAAAACAAACTTTAAATCTGAGTAAATTTGAGGCCCCCCAAAATGAATGGACAGTCCCTGAAAAAGTTGAGGCATATTGGACTTGGTAGATTCCGGTCAAAACCTAGTTTAAGATAAACTAAGTCATTTGGACACACACACACACAGACACATACATATATATCTAGGCGTAAACCTCTTAGCCATCTAGATTTTTTTCCAAAGTCTCGATTTATTTTTCATATGGATTTGTTGAACTTTTATATATCTTGAGAAAACTTTTGTTATTTTCTACATCAATATATCCCTCCAAAAATACGAAGTGCTAATTTTGGATAGCTTAAGGATAGTTTAAAATCACCTAACTTTTGGAGTACATTACAGGCGCTCTTAGAGATTCTACTCGTTATGAGAATAGAGAAGAAGTAGGTTATTAAAAGAGAAATTAAAACCTTAATTTATGACACATAACCGTTTACTAAAATGTGGAAATTTTCACTTTACTAATTCAACAAGATATTCCTTACCTACATTAAGATTTAATGTTGATCGTGTACTTTGAGAATTTTTTTTAACCTGAGAACTTTTAAGTTATAATAATGCAATTCCATATTCCTCAAAAAATTGAGAAACACTAATAAGATACTTCGATTGAGCTGCAAACACGAGTAAGTAGACACTAAGGTGGGTTAACTTTCCAATCGATCTTTAGTCACTTAATTTTTCTACTGGTGCAAATTAGGTTAAGGATTAAATCATAAATGTGTTAAATGGTTGGTCATCGAAGATAATGTACTAACACTAAAGGAATTTGATTCATTATGGTTATCACCTTCGACCCAACTACTAAATTAGTATCCAAAGTTTTCTTTGTCAGGTAAGACTCAGAGTTCTGAGTCTTCCTAAGAAAAGTTCAACTATAGTTTATTAATAACATACAAGTATCAAAATTCAACTTCTTAATCTCTACTACTTAAAAATAGCATAAAACTTAAGAATCGTCAATTTGACTATATTACCCCTATTTTTGCACCAACTTCCATTCCTACCCTTCCTCGTATTAAAAGTCGTTAATTGTTTATGAAGCCTCATTAATTTGGGTCATAGATCTGCTTTGGGAAAAGAGTGTCTAGAATTTTTTAATCTTAGAAAATGTTAGTAACTAGAAATGGATAGGGAAAATATAAATGAAATCTCGTATGTGGATCGTGATAATTAGTTGTGGTGTTGCCTATTTTCTCCGGATCTGATGGTAAGTGACTTTTTAACTAGGAAAAAATAGTATTTGGAATGAATTTCATTTTTCGTTTGAGTTTGAGATGAATTTGAGTCACATATAAGGTGGTCAGCTAGACGAAATGAATGATAATTAGATGGAAAATGGTCCAGCGTCATTTCTCATGTTCCCACTTATGAAGATGTCATCTTGCGCTTGTTTCTACTATCAATCACGTGATTTCATTATTATATCTTGATTTTTGGGTTATAGGACTTTTCTAATTGTCTTAAGATCTGTCTTAATTTTTTCCCTTCTAATTTTAGAAAATAATATTCTTTTTTTAAATCATGTTAGAATTAGATTTAATATTAGAATTTATATTCGCCGAAGTAATTGATTATTTTTCTGAAATTATACTATTATAATTTTTGTTCTATATGTTGATTTGAATTTTTTTCTCTAATTAAACAACTCCCTCCATACCAAATTAATAGTCCTTATTCACTTTTTGTATATATTAAGGATAATTTAAATCAATGGCCAAGATCAACACATGTTCACTGTCGAGAAATTTAGATCTTTGATTATGTCTGAAAAATGAAAGTGGACACTTAATTTGGGACGATCCAAAAATAAATAACGAAATATTTACTTGGGATGGAGAAAATATTACAATTTTGTATTATTTTCACTGTTTCTTCCATTTTTATGATTAGATTTTTTTAATATATTCACTGTTTCTCAAATCCCAAAAACAAAAAGGTATTTTTTTAATAAAATTCAATTTCTTATCCTATATAAAAGAAAAAGAACTCAAATAGTTAGCATTGAAGGTTTTTTGTTTTGCCATTTTATCAATTAGTCTTTTTTTATAAGTATGTAGTTAAATATATCCTACCATTTTTATTTTGCGCTAATAGATCTCATGAAAAAGCAGGTAATTAATATTTAGTATGTGTTTTATATAAACAATCTTATTTGTTAAGATTCCCCTTATTTTTTTTTATTATTATTTAGTCAATACAAGAAACATATTTTGAGTCAAGATATTTGATGAAAGTATCATTTCTATTAATAAAAAAATTTGGTTCGAACACGAGCCATTTTATATTCATGAAGTTCTATTGAGTGGGATCAAACAATTGTGAAAGAAAGTGCGGAGATTTATTTCACCTATAATGTACTCTTACATACTAGATTAAAGAGGTTGGAAATGATTGTTATGTATTCCTAGATTTGAAAGTTAGTCATCGTAGGCTTAACTGGAACTTAAATTTGGGTAGATTTGATCCCTAACAATGTATGGATAATCCTTGCAAAAGTTTAGGCGAATTGGACATGGTATAACTAGATGAAAACCTAGTTGGGGACAAACTAGGTTTTTACTTAGACATATATTTGAAAAATATCTAGGGGAAAATGTCTTAGCTATCTAGAATTTGTTTTTCAACTTATGGATTTATTTTACGTATAAATTTGTTAAAATTTTCTATATCTAGAAAAACTTTGGTTCTTATCTAGATTGATTCATTCCTCCAACATTACAAAGTTTTAATTTAAGATAACTTAAGGTTAGTTTTAAGGCTCATAAATTTTGGAGTATATTGCAGTTGCTCTTAGAGATGTTACTCGTCACGAGAGTAAAAAAGAAGTAGGTTATTAAAATAGCAATTGCAACCTTATTGTAAGTCACATAACTTTTTACTAGAACGTGAACATTTTCACACTAGTAATTCAATAAGAGACGCCTTGCCTACATTAAGATATAACGTCGGTCGTCTAGTTGTAGAAATTTTTTTGAATAGAAAGATTATAAAAATATAATGACGCATTCCTCGAAAATTGCGAAACACGCATAAGATATTTTAATTGAGTAGCAGACACGAGTAGGTAGGCGGTGCCTTTTTAATTAATCTTCAGTAACTTAGTTTTGCTACTGATGCGAGCTGGGTCAACGATCAAACCGTAAATGTGTTAATGGCTGATCATCGAAGATAAAGCAATAATGCTAAAATAATTAGTGAAGTATATAGTTAGCACAATCACGATTGATTGCATTGGATTTTTATTATATTATAAGTTCTTATTTCATGTTGAGGAGGTAAATATTTAATAATATTTCTTCCAGTATTCAAGTTACCCAAATAAAACAGTACAAAAATAATACATGGTTGGTTAGTGCACATGAAAACAAACATAGGGGAGGTTGGTGCATATATAAACCAATGTTGAGTGTACTCATGAATGAGAATCATTTTTTTAACTTCTTTTATTTATTTTATAAATCCAACATCACACTTTTATCGGAGATCAAATTATCTTCAAAATAGATGACTTTCATGAAAGGACTCATTAGAATTATTACAATCTTTGAACTTGGTTTTTAAATCATATATACTCTCTTATAAGTCATCTTTCTCTTTCTCAGAACGGAGGAGATATTCACTTATTGTGACTTTTGAGCTTCCACCTTATACAAGAAATTCTACCCAAATTTTTTTTGAAGTTCATTTATATTTTACCAAAAGGGTGACATAATCATGTTGCAAATCATAATATTCTTAACCACGAGATTCATCGCTATTATACCTAAAGAAACACAAGAGAATGGGCATAGGAGGGAGCACAAATAACATCATTGTGGTCCACACTTATCTTATCCATCTTCTTTTCTCCATTAAAGTACACAATGTGATGTTCCTCTAAAAGACTACACCTAATAGATGAGAAAATATTATGATAGGTGTTGAGAGTGAGTTATGCATGATTTAAAATTATGTGCAAATTTAAAGTGTGATGATAAACTAATTAAAATTATGTGCAAATTTAATAAAACATGATTTAAAACATCTTAAAGGTATATGTCTCAAAGTTTTCCAAGAAATCCAAATTTCAATCTTGTAAAAATTTTAGATGATAACTCATGCAAAAAAGATAGATTAACACACATCACCATATGTACGATGAAATATCCATAAACAAGAAACAATCATTGGCGAAAATAACAATCTCACTAAAACTTGTTATAAACTTACATATGTGAACAACTACATGCTTTCACTTTCGATTTACTTCCACAACCAACTATTTCTACGAAAATTAGGAAGAGGATAAATGTACATCATTGGTGGCTTCTCAACATCACCATGCCTTGAGCTTTGATCAATGTGGTTTCTCTCTTATCCAACAAATGAAAAACTTTTATAGAGTTGAAATAATATTTTAACCAAGAAAAGTAATCTTAAGTGGTCTACAATGATCACCACATTTCCTAGATAAAAAAACAAAATTGTAAGGGTGAAGGTCACAAACCCCATGGGTATTTTTTAGCAAAGTCAAAGCTTCCCTATAGCTAATAGAAATGAGAAGGTCGTGAACTCCATACTTGGAATACACCCAAAATAGATTCAATTCTATGAGAAACGAGAAGGTTCATTGCTATAATGATGCGCACTTTAATGAAATGAAGCCTATGTAATAATGTATATTTTTTTATCAATTTAATAATTGGTTAATTAATAATTATTAAATATTTCCTCTTATGGGTTAATGTGCAATTTACAAAAATTATTGGGTTAGAGTTATTAATTGAATTTAAATCAATAATTTAGATTTTGAGTGAACGACTTGTCAATTTAATAATATTCTTGTGATATTTTTTATATTACAGGTTAGTATTGTTGGACTGAGCATTGGAGGGGATATAGAGGCTCAGATTGGTGTTTAAACTTGTCTAATTGGGGGTCGAGGGTGCGTACCCCTTTTTGCTTAGTTTTAGGATCTTCTAGTTAGTGTTCTAGTTCAAAAGTGAGCCCATAGGAGACTTATAGGATTAATACTTAAAATAAGTATTTAGACTTCATTAATCATCATAACACAAAACCTAGCAGCAACGAAAAGCTTTGGGAGAAGAGGAGATCTATGAGGAGGGTTAATTAGAATTTAATAATATTTAAGGAATGAAATGACTATCTTTCTTACACTATTGATTGGAATTTGTTTAAGATTTCATTGTTCATCATGTTTTAAATGTTCGAACTTTGGTATTAAGACTGAAATCTGATTAATGACTTTGGAATATGATATTAAACCTTGTTTAGAGATTAAAGTCGTCACTTCATTTTACTCAAAATAAATAAAAGAAATGTCCAACTCCAATGAGAAAATAATGAATAGATTGTCACAGCACGGCTATGGTGTCCCGAAAGTCTGATGACGTTAACTAGGAGGTATAGTGTGGGTTAAAGGTTTTGTAGATAATGTAATATAGTTGTTGGGTGCATTTAATATGGATGGGAGGCATCATTATAAGTGGAGATGACTGATGGTGATAGGTGGAACAATGTCTTGCTTCTCACCTACTTGCTAAACGAATTGCAGGAGTTTAATCAGACATCTTAAAGGTCTGGAGTAATAATTATTTTTCCATAGGATGGTATGGGGGTATGTTGCAATGATACCCTACTGGGTTGAGGGTTAGATAACCTCTCAGGGTCATTTATCTTCAGATTAAGGTCTATGGTGCACGTCAAACATGATGGATGCTGATGATAAGGTCTCTGAGCTTGGCTATAGATATATATCGAAACGACTGAACATTATAAGAGAGTGAATAGGTGGCTAAGGCCTATGACACTATTGTGTTCATTTCTTAAAGGCATAAAAGGTCTTGGGGACTTGATAGTGGCTTGATAGAGGTTAGGGGTTGACCTTGGGGCCTTTTTCCTTGTTCGAGGGAAGTTGGGGGATTTAGGGACCCTTGGAATACCAATGGTAAAATATGGTGTCATCAATACTCAAGAACAAACTATTTTGTAAAAATAATTATCAAAAATTATTTGAGTAATAAAACTCATACTTTCAAGGATTTAAGAATGAATCACAAATCTTAAAATACAGACATGAGATGAACTAAGAAAAATGATCTTAAAAGCGATGAATATTTTCTATCTTTTTTCCTTATAAAAGTTTCACCCAAAATCAACATCGAATAAGGTATAACTTGTGTATGGAGACAAGTGGGATAACACTCAAATGATAAAACCCAAATGGCTTGAATAAATCTCTATTGGCTTTCAAAAATTATTATGTTAGGGCACAACTTCAAATAAGATCAATGTGGAAATATCTCAAAAGAAGGTGCCAAATTTTATGGTTTTACGGATTATTCACTACAACGATGGCATTGTTTGCTTACTTGAAAGATAAAAAACCAAGATCATGCATGTAACCCAAATTTTCTATATAGGTTAACATATGTCACGACCAACACTTCATTGATGTGAAGTCTTATTTCATTGAGGCGACAAGATAGTGAATGAGGCCGCGCAAGAGACTATGGATTTGAACCCATATAGTTTACAAAGTCACGACTAGCGAACCAGAAACTTCAGAGACACGAAGTCCTGTGTGGATATAATGAGAAAAACATAAAAAATCCCCTTGTTCAACCTATGATTGCAAATTTTTAATACGCATGATGCATTTTAAAAACATATATTCTTTATATAGAAATAATATAACATCTTGTATTTGGAAATCTTAAAAAGGACCACAAGTTTAAAAAGGCAAGATTTTCCAATTATGAAAACTAATTTAACCAAAGGTGAATCTAAGTCCACTAGACAATGTACATTTATCCTAGTGTATTTAGACTATACTAGTGACCCAAGAAAAATAATTAAATTAGCTTCCAAATAAGTACTCAAAAATTTCAAATTACAATTACCATAATATTTTTCCTTTGTTTATTTAATCATAATTAATTTCACTAAATAATTTTAACAACACCCTAATTTAATTATCTTAGAAATCACTTGGATATAATGAGGTCTTATTTGAAAAGTTGATTATGGTACATAATATGATTCCCCACGAGAAGTGTTCGATACCCGCTTGGTCAAATTAATTTATTCTTAATCGATTTTAACCAATATCTAATCAATTTTCCTAATTCTCAAACTATTTTATCCGATATAAAATCAGATTACACCCATAGCAATCAAAGTGATATTTGCACAAGCATTCCAAGCCTCATAATTCTTGAGATTAATAATATACTCACCCTTAGAAAATGGTGTGAGTTTTCATGAGTCTAATCAAGATAACTCTTAGAATCAAATCTCACAGGTGGCTATATTCAGTACATTCTTAAGATGTACCAATCAAAATCCTCTATCTAACTATCAAACAAGTTGTTAAACCATCACGCAGGTTCCCTATCTAGTTTATGAACGTTTCAATAGTGCTAGAACCAAAATTTTAATCTCCTAGAGATCAACCTAAAGTTGAATCAACGAAATTCCTATTGAGCTTTATTGAATGAACAAACATAAGGCATTATCATAACCATGATTCTTATTTTAAAATGAACTTTCACATCTTTACTTAAAAGTAAAGGTTATACATGGTTTTAAGAATAAAATCCTAACAATCTCCCACTTAGTTTTCAAGCCACGTATCCAACTCCCAACCCATCTACACACCAGTTTTGTGCCTATCGATAGAGGATTAATCGAGTGTTATCCGATACAACCTTTTGCTAAGCTTATCACCCACTTGTTCAATCTCTTGAACTCGATTTAGCATACACTTTGTAAGGACACAAATTTCCAATTGAGTCCATATATAGTTTTGGCACAATTCCGGACAAAAACATTTATTCATAGGATAGTATTTATTGTAATATTCTCAAGCCTATGAAGTGTATGTTGAAGACGTAGCGGCAAAGAACTTAAAGCTTCATCAAAATGCCGGTTTGTGTGCCTCGTTTCTACGTCATCAATTAAGGTTCCATGCTCCCAAGGTATGAATGTAATTATATGTATATAGGAGCTTGGAACAATATGTATTGGGTGTTAAGTTAATAAAAACTGCATTTTATTTTTTCAGAAAGAATCAATTAGAAACTTAAAAATAAGTATATAAAAGTTTATAAAAGTTTATGGGCCAAAATCGAATTTTACAAACTTTCTGGACGTTCGTTAGAAATGTCGTTCGAACGAGTTTTTTTTTCTTTTTTCGTTCGAACCAGATTTCGTTCGAACGAGTTTTGTCGTTCGAACCAAGTTCGTTCGAACGAGTTTTGCCAACGACCCTAATTGGACAGTCGTTCGATATGTCGTTCGATATGTCGTTCGAACGAAGGTTCGTTCTAACGAGGTATCTAACGAACCTCTAACGAGCCCAGGCTGGTCACTCGTTAGAAGTCTCGTTCGAACGAACTTCCAGCGGGAACAGTTATTTGGCAGTTTTTTGCAGTTTTTCCCCACTCCTCCACTTGGTTTTCAACCAACATTTTTCATACTTTATTATGTGCGGGAAACACATTTTCCAAGACAACTTTTCCGTTCCTAATACATCTCTTAGAGAGAGTTTGAGAGCAAATTTATTTAGGGAAAATGTTCAAGTTTTGAGTGTTAATTTTTAATGAAAATTCATACACACTCTAGTTTACACCCATTGTTGGTTATTCCAAGTTCTATATATACATATCCTTACTTGGAGTTTTTGGCACCGGTTTTCTCTACCGAATTCAAGAGACGTTTCGGGTTTGCTTCTACACCCCATCACAAAGAAGATCTTTGTTGAGATTCTACCCGTTTGGAGAAAGGCTCCATGTTCGGGTGACGATGACCGTTTAAAGTCCTATCGGTGTATTCCGAGACCACGGTGGAGCTCCGTTGGTTATCCGCTAATTGGAGGTTGATACAAGAAGGAGCATCACGGCTTGAGAGGGTTTGAGTTTAGGAAGTAAGTCTTTTGTCTTGTATTTTGTAATACCATTTTTAGTGGATTTGAGGCTAGGGCCGTCCCGAGGTTTTTTCCCGTTAGTGGGTTTTTCCTCGTACATCGCGGTGTAGTGTGACATTGTTTATTTTATCTTGCACAATATTTAGAACGCATGCTTAGGATAATTTCAAGATAAAATTCGGTTTAATTCTCACTCTAATTTAAATTGGGACTTAAATTAAATATTGGGTAAATTTGGTTTTATTTAAGTCTCTTGCTAAAATTGGTTTCGCCTAACTTTGGATAATTTATAATTATGACTTAGGCAAATTTTAGCACTTGAATTGAATGATTAACTCATTTTAATTTGTTTTGAAGAAATTAAAATTTGGTTTTGTGAACCATCATACTTCAACGTTTCCGCATCAAGGAAATTACTACTTTGCACTTTCAAATTGGTATCAGAGCCAAAAATGATAAATTATTTCCTTAAAGATCCTTTACTTTTTGGCTAAATATGGATTTTTCCCCATTTTCAAAATTTCCTATTTTTGATGGTTCTAACTACGCGTATTGGAAAGCACGAATGAAATCGGCACTTAAATCTATCGATGAACGTGTTTGGATGTCTGTTGTTAACGGTTGGACCCCACCAACACATTTAATTGAAAAGTACATGTTCCCAAACCCGTTGATAGATGGACTGAAAATGAGTTTAAGCTAGAAAACTTTAATTCCCGAGGTTTAAATGCCTTGTTTAGCGCTGTCGCACCGGATGAATTCCGACGTATTATGACGTGTGAAACCGCTAAAGAAGCTTGGGATATTTTACAATTAACTCATGAAGGAACGAGTATCGTTAAAGCTTCTAAACTCCAAAACCTCACTACTCAATTTGAAACTATCAAAATGGATGAAAAAGAAACTTTTGATAAATTCTATGCTAGACTATCTGATATTGTTAATTCATCCTTTAACTTGGGAGAGAAAATACCTGACGACCGTGTTGTAAAGAAAATTTTGAGGTCACTACCCGATAGATTTATTCCAAAGGTGACCGTTTTAAATTCTTTACCCACTTTAGCCTCTACGAAATTTGAAGAGCTTGTTGGTGATTTACAAACCTATGAACTAGATATGTTTCCCTCTAAAACTGAAAAGAAAATTGAAAAGGGCGTTGCTTTAAAAGCCCGCAAAGAGGTTAAACAAGTAGTAGAGAGCGATAGTGATAGTGACTCGGAAGATATGGCTTTGTTTGCTCGTAAATTTAGAAAATTTCTTGAATTTAACAAAGATAAAGTTAAAAATGATTTTAAGAAATTTGAATCTTCTAAACATGATAAAAACGAGAAGATTTCTAAAGCCGATAAGATCCCTAAACCTAGCAATGAAAATATTGATAGGAACGAGTCTAATAAATGTTTTGGTTGTGAAGGTTATGGCCATAGGGCTTTTGAGTGCCCCACTAAACTAAGGAAAGAGGGTAAACGACCCGTTTCATATAATGCGACCCTTAGTGATAGTGATAAGGAAGAGAAGCCCGATTCCCCCACTAAGAAAAATTTTGTGGCTTTTATGGCTAGACATGTGAGTGATAATGAGAACTCATCGGATGATGAAATTATAGCACATGCCACTTCCAAGGTCATTGTACATGATTCTCTTATTTTTAATGATAGTGAGAGTGAAGAAGAAAGAGAGAGTGAAAATGAAGATGAGATTGATATGAGTGAACTTCAAAATGCTTTTCATGAATTATATAAAGAATCTATTAAATTGAAAAGAGCTAATTTGAAGTTAGAAGCGAGTTTAAGAGAGAGTGTCAAGGTCATTGATGAAAGTGCCTTAATAGAAGACCTTAGGACACATGTGATGACTCTTCAAGAGAAGCTTGAATATGTAGAAGGCGAGAGAGATAGCCTTAGGGGTTTAATGGAATCCTTGAAAAAGGAGCTTCTTGCTTTTGAAGAGCGTAATTCTTTACTAGAATCTAACATTGTTGAATTGGAAAATAAATTAAAAGATTCTAGTAATGTCAAATTTGATTTGGAGTGTCGTTCGGAAAAACTAGATAAAATGTTAGGAACGGTCCAAATTAAAAATGACACTTTTGGTTTAGGCTTCAATTCTTGTAATGATTTTAACCCTAAAGTCAAAACCAATGTTTTAGGAGAATCTTCTAGGAATGCATTTAATGATCACTCCTTAGATAAATCTTTTCGACATGTTCTTACTTGTACACATTGTGGTCGAAAAGGTCATCTTAGGCAATTTTGTTTAGATCTTAAACGAATTCCTAGAAAATCCCATAGTAAAGTAACCACGATAGCTAACGTTCGTACACCCCAAGATAGTAATTCTTCATTTATTTGGGTTAGGAAATCCGACTTGGTTGCCTTACAAAATAGGGATTTTGATTCTCATTTACTTACACATACTTCCTCCCTTGCTAAATCTAATGGATGAATGTGTTAGTGTTTGCATACTTTAGCTTTTGTACTTCATGCCATAATCATATGCTAAATGTATGCTTGTTTAGTCATTTTCTAGTCATTGCCTATTTTCATATCTCATGCTAGAAATCATGACTTGTTTATCTTTTTGTATTATATTTTGTGTTTGATTTAACTGAAAAATATAAAAAGATTTTTGTTTATCATTTGTGTTTTATTTATTTCATTTAAGCTTAATGAAAAATACAAATGATTTTTGTTTGTCCTTTTGAGTAAATATTTATTTTTGATTAAAAATGTTAAAAACTCAAAAAGATTTTGTTTGGTGTGTATTTTTGTTTGACACACTTTATGTGGCATATACTTGTGTTTGAATCCCATCATTTACGCTCCCACGTGGCTAGAACTTTTGGTTTAGATTTTCAATCCTTATTATGTTCTTTACCATATTTTATGGAGTAGTTGGATTTTGTATTGTTTAAATGGATTCTATTTCTATATGCCTCTATTCACACATGCACGAGCTCTTTTAAAATCTTAATATCACATGTTATATTTGAGCTTTTTGAGGTGTTCTCCTATCAATCTAGTCATCTACATATCTATGACCTAGGAGGACTAGTGCATGTCAAAATCCGTTGCATGTGAGATTTGTGCGAAAAATGAAAACATGATCAATAAATATATGCACGGGGAAGGGCTCCGAAAGGATGAATTAAATCCTTTGCGATTGTAAGCCACCGTTGATTGGATCTAAAAGAAATACGTGATTCAAAGGCCTAAAAACAGAATATTTGGCATTCAAAGAAAGTAATTGCCAAGGCCTATGTTTGTTTGATATATTCATTCAAAAACAAAAGAATATATATGCTTATTGAGGGAGACTTGGATGGTATATCAACGGTTTGCACAATGTCCGTTTATCCTAGTTGTCTTTAATGTCATGACTCTATTTGGTTTGTAGAGTCATCATCATGCTAGGCTTGTATGCATTGTGTATGTTTGTTCATTGAGTTCAATCTTTATATTGTCACATGAGGTTATATTTAACTGTGATGAAGTTTGCAATCAAATGAGAACTCCGTGAACGTTTCTTAAGTATTTGGGTCTAAATTTAATTATTGCTAGTTCACACCCCTACACTTCCGTTTCCATATGACACATTTTTGCCATACGAGTGTGCAAACTTATTGTATTTTGTGTCATGTGTGTGTTTATATCTATCTATATATGCACGTACTTATTGGTATATTTATAGTATATATATATATGATATGTGTTTGTCTTTGCCTTGCTTTTATTGCCCATATGCCTTCATGTCGTTTCACTTTAAGCTTTCACATGTTGTTTATTAGTTCTTTATCCTTTGCCTATTCCCGAACAAAAAGGGGGAGAATGATGATAGGGGGAGACATGGTATCTAATCCTATTATTATCGTATCTTCGTTTGGGGGAGATTTATCTTAGGAGGAGACGTCTTTCTAAGTAGGTCATGTGTTTAAAGGGAGAATTAATTTAGGGGGAGTAATTAATTAATTGCATTTAATACTTTGATATTCCCTATGCATTTGATGAGTTTGCTTAAGTGTGCAGGAATTATTCTATAGCGGGCATCTTTTTATGGCAAAGCGTTTGATCCTTGGGTTGAGTCAAGATTGGGCGGGTTAAGTTTTGAGTCTAGTAGAGCTTGACGGCCCTTTAGGATTTTTTGTTTGGTTTTTGTCCCGGAATAGCCAAAGGGGGAGATTTGTAAGGACACAAATTTCCAATTGAGTCCATATATAGTTTTGGCACAATTCCGGACAAAAACATTTATTCATAGGATAGTATTTATTGTAATATTCTCAAGCCTATGAAGTGTATGTTGAAGACGTAGCGGCAAAGAACTTAAAGCTTCATCAAAATGCCGGTTTGTGTGCCTCGTTTCTACGTCATCAATTAAGATTCCATGCTCCCAAGGTATGAATGTAATTATATGTATATAGGAGCTTGGAACAATATGTATTGGGTGTTAAGTTAATAAAAACTGCATTTTATTTTTTCAGAAAGAATCAATTAGAAACTTAAAAATAAGTATATAAAAGTTTATAAAAGTTTCTGGGCCAAAATCGAATTTTACAAACTTTCTGGACGTTCGTTAGAAATGTCGTTCGAACGAGTTTTTTTTTTTTTTTTTTTTCGTTCGAACCCGATTTCGTTCAAACGAGTTTTGTCGTTCGAACCAGGTTCGTTCGAACGAGTTTTGCCAACGACCCTAACTGGACAGTCGTTCGAACGAAGGTTCGTTCTAACGAGGTATCTAACGAACCTCTAACGAGCCCAGGCTGGTCACTCGTTAGAAGTCTCGTTCGAACGAGAATCACGTTCGTTCGAACGAACTTCCAGCGGGAACAGTTATTTGGCAGTTTTTTGCAGTTTTTCCCCACTCCTCCACTTGGTTTTCAACAAACATTTTTCATACTTTATTATGTGCGGGAAACACATTTTCCAAGACAACTTTTCCATTCCTAATACATCTCTTAGAGAGAGTTTGAGAGCAAATTTATTTAGGGAAAATGTTCAAGTTTTGAGTGTTAATTTTTAATGAAAATTCATACACACTCTAGTTTACACCCATTGTTGGTTATTCCAAGTTCTATATATACATATCCTTACTTGGAGTTTTTGGCACCGATTTTCTCTACCGAATTCAAGAGACGTTTCGAGTTTGCTTCTACACCCCATCACAAAGAAGATCTTTGTTGAGATTCTACCCGTTTGGAGAAAGGCTCCATGTTCGGGTGACGATGACCGTTTAAAGTCCTATCGGTGTATTCCGAGACCACGGTGGAGCTCCGTTGGTTATCCGCTAATTGGAGGTTGATACAAGAAGGAGCATCACGGCTTGAGAGGGTTCGAGTTTAGGAAGTAAGTCTTTTGTCTTGTATTTTGTAATACCATTTTTAGTGGATTTGAGGCTAGGGCCGTCCTGAGGTTTTTTCCCATTAGTGGGTTTTTCCTCGTACATCGCGGTGTAGTGTGACATTGTTTATTTTATCTTGCACAATATTTAGAACGCATGCTTAGGATAATTTCAAGATAAAATTCGGTTTAATTCTCACTCTAATTTAAATTGGGACTTAAATTAAATATTGGGTAAATTTGGTTTTATTCAAGTCTCTTGCTAAAATTGGTTTCGCCTAACTTTGGATAATTTATAATTATGACTTAGGCAAATTCTAGGACTTGAATTGAATGATTAACTCATTTTAATTTGTTTTGAAGAAATTAAAATTTGGTTTTGTGAACCATCATACTTCAACGCTTCCGCATCAAGGAAATTACTACTTTGCACTTTCACACTTAATGTGTTTTGAACTTGCAATCATACCGCTATTCACTAAAAAGTGTAATAGTGAATTATACTGGAAAGAATCTCACCCAACTTACATAAGAAGTAATAGTGCCATCTAGACTCTTTAGCTATCTCCCAAATGACAATAACTTCAGCCTCCCTGATGGATTCAGTAATCCAAAATTGATTCACACTCCTTTAACTTATATCTCAACCCCCTTGGGTAAACACATATTTCGAGGTAAAAAACTTGGAATCCTTATTTGACTGAAAATTTTAGTCTTTGTGCCTAAAAGTACAATACTTTTAGACTAAAATATTTTGATAATGCCTAAGGCAGAACAAATTTCGGTCTTTGCACACCATATATATAGCATTCATGAGGTTTCCCACCACCGAAGAACTAAGTATATTCCTAGTTTCTTCCATCTAATCAATTTTCATAAGACATTGATTCCCAAACAAAATGATTCCATACTTTAAAATAACCTCTTTTCATGAAATCTCGTTGCTAATCATGTGTATACAACTATGCTATAATCGACATGGGATAAACCCAATATCCTTTATTACCGTTATAGAAAAAGCATGATTATAAAGATGCACATGGCTTATCTTAAGTCCTTTATATCGAATATACAGATAAACACACTCCTATACAAGATAATACTCTCACCTCATTCCTGATTAGGAAAATATTATCCATAAATTTTACTTGAAATACCACCATGTTTCCTTCATGCTTCTTATACAAATAATTACTTTCCGAGCTTCGATCAAAATCAAGACTTGATTACCTGATCAAGCTGAATAGACCAAGACCTTGATGTTACTTTAAATCCATAAATGAATATCTCAAGGTTACATCATTTTTGCTTTTCACGACTTCTTACTATGTATATGTCAAGACAATCTTTCAAGAACGCAGTCGTGATGTTAAAAGAATCCTAATAGACTTGTATGGATTATCATGAGAAGATTTTCTATTTGCCCATCCCTTTCTTCCTGAGAAATCCATTTCAAAAGCCTTGCCTTGAAGGTTTGCACCTTCCCATCCATCTATATTTTAAATTCTTGCAGGTCTACTTGCACCCAATGGGTTTTACCCATCAACAAATCTATAAGTCCTAAAACTTGATTTGAATACATCAAACCCTTTTGGTATCCGTAGTGATAAGTCAATGAAAAAAATATTTGTCTTAGAATGCTTTGTTGCAGTTCCTGGGACCTGATTTATTTTTTATTGAGATGATATAAAAAATGATCACCTAAAACACTAACAATTCAGTAGAACTCCTAGTGCTACCACAATGAAATGGCACCACATGTTATGCATAATAAGTGATACATGTATCTCGATCATCGGTAATGATCCCACTACGCTAAGGTAGTGTATTATCAATATCGAGCCGTATTTCACACTTTATGGGTAGTCTAGGAACATTAGTAATATGATGTTCATTTAATCTTATAACTTCAACTTACATTTGGGCCCGTAGTTTATTACATAATCCTCTTTCAAGAATCAGGCAACGATTTAATCAATGAACTTCTTTGTACTTAGGAGTATGATATAAACTATGTTTATAATTTTTAGGTTATCTAATAAAGAGGTATGCCTTTGTCTTAAATTTTGACTTTCTTAGATCCTTCCACAAATGAGTGTTGGACACCCCCCAAATCCAAACTTGCCCTAGAATAAGATTACGACATTCCAATGTTCAATGGGATTTGAAGAGACCAGTTAAGAAGAAAATTAAATTATAATGTATATGCCGATCTCTTATATAAAATCCCAATAAGAATGTTGAGGTCTAAAATGACATCCCATGAACCTTATTATATCTAAAAGAGCCTCAATACTTTTTTATCCTCTACGTCATTACGAAGTAATGCCCAGTGTAGACAACTGGGATAAAATCCCACCCATTTGATAAATGATTCATAGACTGTCCTAAGAGGTAAATTCCGCATGGTCGGATCGTAGAGCTTAGATTATTTTGCCTCACCCATGCTCCACCTTAGACTTTCACACTTTGAACTAATTAAAGGATTTGGAATTGTGGTGCATAAGGTAAACACATACATACCTTTGAGTAACCACCAATATAATTTATGAAGCACGTAAAACCTCCTCTTATACATATAGTCGACGAATCATACTAATCAAAATGAATTATTTCTAACATATATTTGGCCTTTAGATTTTGACCATGAAGGCCCATTGGTCATTTTACCTTCTAAGTGTGATTCAAGACTAGAAATGCCTCCACTTCCAATGAACTTAACTGTCCATATTAGATTCGTCTTTGAATTTCTTTTAGAATAAAATAACCTAAGCGTAAGTACCAAAATTATGTTTAGTTCTATTAGAAAACTTTCTCTTTAATGATTTGTCCATAAAATTATTCATATCAGTATTTAGAAGTGCTAGGGAGGCAAAACTTATAATGTATAGATTATTTTCCAATGTACCAGAAAGGATAAATGATATCCCAATTTTAACTAAAAAAATATTTTTATAAAATAAATTGAAGATTTGTTGAAAATAATTTAGAAAATTGAAACCAAAATTTCTAGAACCCGGGTATATCAAATAATTTATCCATTTAACTTTATGTCTACTCCAAAGATATCCCATTGTTAATATCGTTGCCTTATTTTAATTTCCCTTAACTTAGGAATATCTCTCTTTTAAGTAATTATCTGGTTACCCAAAACCTCTGCAACAAGTTGCAGTCTTAATTTGTGGTTCACGAGTCCACACACCAGGTTATCATAGATCGGACTACAAATAATGCATTTAACTTTTAGAGAAAATCCATTACCATGTCCTTTTCCATAGAGAGCAAGGAAAAACTGGGCATTATTGCTATATCTATTTGTAGTTCGAATATCTGCATTTCGGCTATTTCACTACTACCGAGGAATATGATTCTTTATTAACCCAAACCGTTATACATTAGACTTAGCCTTATCCTCCTATCTTCCTTTTAGGAGAGAAGTACATCTATTCTCAAATAAATAACACCAACCTTTGGATATTGAGGATCCTCACTCCCGAATTACGAAATAATACTAGGTTTCCCAACTATGTCTGACCAAAGAATCATTTGCCCAACCCATGATAAAATCATTATAAGAACATGATTCTTACTTGAGTTTCATCAACCAATCATATGTGTATACAAATTCTCATCAATTAAATCTTTCAAATCAAAGATGATCGGATAGAACTTCCCCGTTGGGGGGATCGAACATATATAACACTTAATATAAAATAATTACCATTTATTTTAAAATACTGCGATTTTGAGATTCAAACCATCCATTGGAGGGGCAAATGAGCTGACACGAGGACTTAATCATCACTATTTTAAAATATTGATGGGAATTGTGGGTTAAATAAGCTTATTATCCTCAAAAGTTAGAACAATGTCTAATTATATTTCAGTCCTTGAAATTTATTCTAGTTAGACGTTAAGAATAAAAACAATGTGAAAAAGTTGAATTTATTTTTAAAATCTTAAAATTATAAAATTGAAAAAAAAATTCCAATCAACACATAAGAATTAATTCGATTAAATTTTAAACTGGCATCCCTCAACCGCTAATTTTTAAAGTTAATCTCGTCAGACATCCTAGTTCCCTTGTCAGGTGAGATTTCTCGTTTGGAGTTAAATCATCCCACATTGAATCACACGAATTTTCATCTTTCATTATGTTATCCAAATAATTCATGAACCTTTTGTCCAATATAATGAATAGTCGGTGACTTTTGGTCCCACTTCTAGTGATAGTGACTCCGTTGGGGAGGATATCAAAAGTTATGTCTAAGTGTATACCACCAATTTATTTTTTGAATAGAACCCTCTCATGATGGACTTCCCTATTGGGGAGGGGGGATCGAACTCACTCACATTTTAATTCTCAAAATTATCACTTAAGAGTCTTAATGAATCCTTAATGCCCTTATTAGGGGGGCATACTGAAGTTGACAAGAGGAATTAATCACACATGATTCATAAAACATCGATGGAGACCGTGGGGTTTCTGTTGAAACATCATCCCACTTAGTATTTTAAAACTTGAGGGTTTTAAAAATAATTCATCCAATTCTAAAAACCAAATTTAAATCCTTGGTAATTCCAATTTACTTATACAAATTAAATTACCCGATCTCACTATTTTAATTTGGGACATATACCAAATAGTCCCTCAAACATTTTTTAATACTCATTTAGTCCAAGCCTTTTTATTTTGCCTCAAAAAGTCCTTTGCCACATATTTTGGAAAGGGAGTGCCGCTGGCGCGGACCTCTAAAAATAAGAGAATACTGAGTGCTTGAGGGACTAAATGGGTTAAACTAAAAATATGTGTCTTTTTTAAAAAATATATATTTATAGTAGGGACTATTAAATAATTGACCCTTTTAATTTTCCAAAAATAAAATCATTTTTAAGTTAAAACAAAACCCGGAGATTAAAATACAATTTATACCTTTAAATTAAATACCCCGATTCAACTCAATTTAGAAAATAATAAATGAGATTTTTTTTCCATAAAAACGGTGATCTAGGTCGGTTATATAATTAAATTTATGTCATCAACAAAATGGGTGTTCCTAATTAATCTAATTAGCACGTAAAAATATATAAAATAATAATAAAGTGACATATATGCAAATATAAAGTAAATGCAAACATATGTATAAGAATCAAAATTTCCCTATGCATCATATCCTAAACTTCTTCTAGAAGTAGAACTCTCCAAGCCCCAAATCCTTATTGTATAATTCTTCTCTTTAACTTAGAGTCCAACTTGAAGTATAATTTATCACAAATAAGAGTTATTGAATATATTTCTTTCTCGAAACTGATCCAACCCAGTCTGAAATAGAGATGAGGAAGAACCACGAAGAAAAGCCACCATAAAACTAACCATCCAAAGTTGATTGTGCCTGATCGGATAGATCCATATTGAAAATTGGATCGATCCAATTTCTGAATCGATCCGGGCTGATTTTTGGATCGATCTGAATCACCTATGATGACTGCTTCTTCCCCAGTTCACAAATTCATGCAAAAAGGGGCATCTATATAACTTTGCCCAATACCCCAAACCATGTAAATAAATGATTCCAATAGTAAAGAAACATTACCAACCTCTTCCAACTCCTACAAATATATTGATAAATCAATAATTAAAAAAACCTAATTCTTATAACCATATCAAATCTAGAAGGGAAAAATAACCACAGATAAACCATCATAGGATCCAATCACACAAAATAAATATGTGTGACTATGATGGAAGGGATATAAACATATAGTCTTTAAAAAATCATGTTAGTAAGATTCCATACACAAGATTGTACAATCATACATCATGTTAAAACTAGGGCTTCATGGTGGACAACATAAACCTTTTCAATACACGATCAATCTCAATAGGGCATTCACACCAATTATTGGGGAAAATAACTTGAGATTGACATTTGAACATGAACATATTTTATCCTTAAAGATCTTTGATTAATCACGCATTTAAAAAAAAAATAAGAACTACGTTTAAAGATTAAACATAGGGTTTAAGAATACAATACCATAACGAATTATGTTGTGATTCGTATGAGGAGACAAATGTAAAAGATGATGAAATCCTTGATGCCCTACAAGGTCTCGAAAAATCTCATTTAACCTCTTTAAATCTTAGATCTTATATTCTATGGTCCTTTCCAAAACTAAGTAGGTGTATGGCCAACTTTTGAGATGAAAACCCTTCCTTATGATTGAGATATGTGGTCTCTCTCTAGGCCTCTTCACAAGAACATGAAAAGTGTTTTCTCTTACCCCATTCAAAACCTAATGATGAATTACAATCATTAGAATCCCTTACATAACCTTTATATACAAGTATAAAAGGTGGGCTTGGTTCAAATTGAGAGTCTAGGCCTAATTATTTAGGTATTTGGACTACACTAGTGATCCAAGAAAAATAATTAAACTAGTTTCTAAATAAATACTCAAAAATACCAAATTATAATTATCATAATCTATTTCCTTTTTCATTCAATCATAACTAATTCCACTAAATAATTATGACTGCACTCCAATTTAATTATCTCAAAAATCACCCAGATATAATGTGTTCTTATTTGCAAAGTTGATTATGGTATATAATATGGTCACCCACGTTAAGTGACCAATACTCGTTTAGTCAAATCAATATACTTTTAATCAATTTTAACCAACATGTAATAAATTTTCTTGATTCTCAGACTTAAACTTATTTTCTACACTACCAGGATTATAAAATAATCCATCGATCGAGTTTTACTTGCTGGAAACAAAATATAAAATCCTATAAAGGGGTATCACAATTATTGGTATCCCCTCGATGAGGATTCCTACAAATTATGATCTCAAACCTACTCACATAACTATCCCTCAATATGCAGGGTTTATTTGACCCAAAATAAAATCATATCGCAATCATAACAATCAAAGTGACATTTGCGAGATCATTTTAATCCTCATAATTCTCAAGATTAAGAATCTATTCAAGGTAATCAGATCGCATTTGGTTTGTTATAAGACTACGATTAATATGAAAAAACTACAACTGACACAAGAAAGGTAAGTGCAATACTCAAATAAGTTCGTTCTCGTGTGGATTAAAGGTGAAAAGGAGTCAAACATGTAGTAAGTAGTCATCATATCACATCTTAATAACTCCACACATTATTTCTCAAAACACTATAAACAAGCCACGTGGATATGGAATGAATGGGTGGGTCGGACATCTTTAATTTTTATTCACATATGGTGTAAAAAATACAAAACCCTTTTTGGATTTTTCAAATTTTTTTATCAAAAGTAAAATCTTTTTGTATTTTTTCAAGAATTTTTTTTTTATGGATTTTTCAAAAAATATATCAAAATGGAAAAAGATAATACAATGATAACACAATCTAGCAATAGTATGTAAAATATGAACATGAAAAGCATCCTATGCAAGGAAACAAGTTTAAACCTCAATCATTAGGTCCGAAGGAGTGAGATGACATCCTATTAAAAACCTCCATAAAATCATGTGAAGTCTTGACTAAATATCAACGTGCTCTCCAAAACTCTCAAAGTCTCTCATATGATGTGCAGGAGTATGTGGAGTAACGTGTGTGGGAGTGCGTGGGGGAACATATGTAGTAGCATATCACGAAAGATACTTGTGTGACACTCAACCCAACTTAAAGCTAAATTCCCTAAGGTGTCCTCTTTGCCTACAATGGTAACAAACATAAATGGGCTTAGGATGAACTTTCTCAAAGCGTCTAGGATGTGCTCTCCTATGTGGAATCGGACGCCTAAGTGGGTTAGGTCGAGGGCCATAAGGATCTAACACAAACTCGGAAACCGGCTCGGGTGCAACATGGTAAGTGGACGCAATGTTACTTAAATTGGGACCGATGAGCATCTTTCCAACCTTCTTAGTAGTGTCCTCTAAAGTAACTTTGACCTCCCAGACACGTTCGTGATCTCTTTCAAGTTGGAATACATGGGCTTCAAGTTTCTCACGAGTCTCCACTGAAGATTAAAGATCTCTTGAAAGACTAGCTAGATTGTTGGTCAATTCACTCTTTTCCTGACCTAAGTCGATCAACTGGGCACATAAAGAAACCTTCACCTTCTCGAGTTGACTCGTCGACACCTCACATACCCTTAAAACTTTCACCTCTCTCTCCAAATCTAACACCCTATGAGACAACTCCTTACTAATATTTTTCGTCTTCAATGTCTCAGTGTCTAAATCACTAAACGCTTTCTGGAGATCACTTTATTCCTCATTTAAAGTACCACCCTCACTCTGACTACCACTCGAATGACTTAAAACTTCATCGAGGCTCTCACGTTTAGATATTTCCTCATCGGTGTGGGACCAACTAGAAGTACTCACATGACTATCCATGAAATAAACATACTTTTCATGTGGAGATTCTCCCCCTGAATCAATCGACTCGATATCACTATCGCTAAGAGTGGCTTTATTTGCAATCCTTTTGTCGTTTCTCTTTAGCCTAGTGGGACACTCATTTGCCTTTTGCCCTTTCCCCTCGCACTCATAACACCTTATATGTTCTTCTTTCTCACCATTATCCTTAACCTCATTTTTCTTTTTGTTTTTCTCAAAAATCTTTTTATTGGAAAAATTATTTTTCGAAAACTTTTAAAAAAAATTTGTAAACAAGACCAAGTCATCAAAATCAACCTCACCCTTAGATTCAGACTCACAAATTCTCATTTTCTTCTTCTTTGTAGTTTGGGTCTTTAAAACAACCCCTATATCCTTAGGTTTAATGGTCTTAGGGAACATATCTAACTCATAAGTCATAAGGTCTCTTACGAGTTCTTCAAACCTAAGAGTGTATAAAATCCCTAACGAATTAACCACGATAACCTTAGGAATAAAGTGGGCGGGGAGTGATCGCAATTTTTTTTCACAATTCTCGTTTCGAATTTTTTTGACCCAAATTAAAACTAGAATTAACAATGTCCGACAAACGCGCATAAGACTCATCGAATGATTCAGACTCTAACATAGTGATGGTATCAAATTGGGTGGCCAAATTCTGAAGCTTTGGTGCTTTCACAGCGTTGGTACCCTCGTGAGTGAGCTAGAGGGCATCCCATGCTTCCTTAGATGCAGTTCACATCATGATGCGTTGGAACTCATCGGGGGTAATGTATCATGAGATAGCATTCAAAATAGGGGAATTAAAATTGCTACACTTAAAATCATCCTTTGTCCACTATGAGACAGGTTTAGGGCTGATAACTTTATCAATTGCAATAGTAGGAGGTGTCCACCCTCTTTCACAAACAATCCAAATGCTCTCTTCTATGTATTTTTTAAACAAACCTCAGCCTAGATTTCTAGTAAGCATAATTTGTACCATCGAATATGGTCACTCGATTATACAAATTCTCCATAAAAATCAAAATTTTTGAAGATCGACAATTTAAAAAAAAATTGATATCAAAAGAAAAATATTATGTGAAAAAGATCAAGCAGTAAATTTGTACAAGAGGATCTGATACCAATTTGAGAGTGTGCTATCTCGATCTTAATGGATCATTTCTATAATTAAGTGTCTGAAACACACAAGTCCAAATTTTATCTTATTACCCTAAATAATCCACCAGGTGAAAAAGTGGAAAAAATTAAGAATGCAACCACGACAAGGAAATTTAAGGGAAAAAAACCTTTCGAGTAAAACTATTTTCCATTCAGCACTTTAGAAAGTTTACAGGACTATTGACTTACAGACTACTTGATAACCTCGACAAGTATGATGCGCAGTGCCTAAAAAATATCTAAAGAATATGGCTTCATCCCGAGTCATCCACACATGTCCTTCTATGCTTAGTATCCACCGATTAGCCTTCGTTATCAGCGGTGAATTCCCTCGGGTATCATAAGATCAGCCGTGAAGAAACTCTCTCCACAAGATTTTTATGCTAGATACTATAGGATTTAAACTTGATTCACTCAAATAAATTTTGGGGATGATGATTTGTGAATCAGAAAGGTTTTCTCAAAAGAAAAGTTTGCAAAATTTTGTGAAAGATATGCAGAAACGTATCTGGCAAAATTCTTAGTGAAATCAAATACGTAACAATTATTTATAGGACGTTCATAAATTTCGAGGAGACAACATCGTTTGAACGAAATCATAGGGTCATTTGAATAAGAAATGGACCCCATTTGAACGATAACAAGATCATTTGAAAGACATCCAAATCTCGTTTGAACGAGCTTCAAACAAGCTTCGAATGAGGTAAAATAGTACGCCCTCATGAGATGTTCGATCGAAGAAACATTTAAAAAACACTTCTTATGAGATACCAATACCGTTTAAACGAGATTACCATATTGTTTGAACGAGATACACGTAAAAAAATATTTTTAAATACAGAAAAACTGCCTCGGTTTTTAAAGAAAAAAAAACATGTTTCGAGTTTTAATAAAAACAAGCATCCCAAAATAAATTTAGGGAATAAATCCAAACATTAAATCATTATACCTTTAAAGTATGGAGATGCTTGAACGTTAAAGATGTTAGATCTTCGGACTTCGTTTTGACGGGAATCAAACTGTAGCAGGATATGCTAAAAACTTATGCAAGCCTATGCTATTTGACCAATAAGAGAAAATATGATCTTATATATTGCATTACACCAGTCAAATATTTTTGGAAAATATATTAGTTTTCGCATGAAAACTCTATGGACGATAAATCTCATGGTTGCTCGAGTATGCTCGACCGTGCAAGCTAGGTGTTTTACTTGGTGTTTCTAAAATAGTTAAGTCATGGCTTAATGTTTCCATGTTTATCAATCATCCAAACCAGTTCCCTCAAAGGTTCTCAAGTGAGGTTTCTTGATAGAGCATGAAAGTTCCCTCAAGTCTTTCCAGACCTAGTCCATCGTTAGTAGAAAATGACCTTATTAACAATTATAACAAAACTAGTAATTTACATAATAAAATAGATAAATTACATGGTAGAACAACTAGCTTCCTCTGGAAGGTTCCTTATCCTTCCATTAAGATTCATTTTGCCTCGATCTTCCTCAGACTGGTTGACTTCTCATACTCTTTTTATGGTGTCACTAATCTTTTATGAATCAGTATCTAGTTTCTCAATGAGGAGGTTTATCTCTAAGTAAGGAGGTTTGTTTATAAGCCATAATACATTTGACCCCTCGTAGAGAGAGTTATTTTGCAGGAAAAAAATTTCTACAAGAAACATATTGAACCTATAAAGCACAATTCAAAACTCCAATATCTGACAACCACAACTCAAAAGATATCCAATTGAGGAAACTTGCTTCTGCACTTATAAACCAAATCTTCACATATCTCTAGCAATTAAATTCCCTCATTTCTTTCAACCATCATTTGCCCATAATTTTTAAAATGATCTTATAATAATGAACCGTCAATAGCCTAAACATTTACTTCCTCCAACCTTTATATTATTTTTCTCTTCTTCGTCTTTAACCTCTTACTCTTGTGCCATTAAAACTTATAGCTTCCAAAATTTTTAAAGAGAGAAAATCTTCATTGTCGCCCAAAACTCGAATGAAAACTTTTTTAAACCCATTTTAATCTCATTTCCACCATCCAAACCCACAAAACTGTAATGGATTCCCCAATTAAAACTAATCAAGTTTTTTGGCCAAAATTTTGATCAGGATGTCATCACTAATTGGGTTGAGCACAGAGAGTTGTACAACCACTACCGTCATGCTCCATATTTTAGGAAAAAATATAAGTTTCCCTAGGAGACAAAATTTCGAAAACATTGTTAAGGGAACTGATAAACCCGATTTGTTGGTAGAGGAACCAAATGATGCCACTACTGGGAACTATGTCACCTCTTTCTCTGTTCTCCATTTTAGGCTTCATCCCGGGGATTTCCCCTATTATCATATTGATTTATAAGCATCAGGTGGTTCTCCTGATGGGTTTTTAACTTAGTCCCACTAAATATACAATAAGTATAAGAAGTCACTAAAGGATGTTGGTCTTGGACGTGCAATCAGATTCTTTAGATACGTCATGTTGTCTAAGATAATACTGCTCTACATCTCCTGATCTCATACTGAAGTGTTATCACACACACACACACACACACGTTCATGTCATATTATGGAGAGGTACCATCACTATAGAATATGTGTGTGAATTATATGTCTTGGATCTATGTGCCCACGCCCTTTTTGATCCCACGCCACTTAATACAAAAGAGGAGGAGGAACATATTGTGATTGACCGACTGACATGTAGGTGATTCCACAAAGGCCACTTATGGCTAATACATCATATATTTATTTCAACCCCACGTCAAGCTCACACAAGAAGAGAAGGACCAATGGCTTGAGCCTCATGTATAATTTGGTGAAGGTTATGGTAGTGAATCAGAACTTCCTTCTTACAACCCCTGCATTCTTTTATAATTCTTTATTCCCAGTAATCCCAATGATCAACTAAGAAGGGACTTGATGAATATTTCAATCAGGTTGGATCATGGATTCAACGTCCTTATGGTAGCCATAATGCCTAGCTATTTGTACACATAGCCGAATAGGTGATACCTCGACATGGTGCGCTCATTTGGTCATTTTACATGTCAAATTTTGCCAACACAATTTTACTGATGGGGTTCCTCTACTCAAGGTTCCCCAGTCTTGCCCTGATAATTTGGAGATTGCTATGTTTCCTCTTCCCGGTTCATGCATAATTCCTATTCATGTCCCTGGTTAGACTAACACCAAAACTTATCCATTCTTTAAATCATAAGCTTCATCCATGAATCTTATTCTGGAAGGTGAGAAAGTTGTTGAAAGGGATGTTTCTCTTATCGTGGTCCTTCTGATTTTTACCAGGCATCTTCCCTCTCAAAGTGAGTGTGAAGTTAGAAGTGAAGCGTATAATGCTCATAGGTGTGCCGGATAGTTTGGTTATGATTAAGGAATAACCAAAAATATTTATGAGCTAATGAGAGTAGATTTATCATTTTTTACTGCCAACTTGGATTTCATTTAGAGAAATGTGGTTACTTTATGACAAAACTTTGTCCTTTCGATGAAGCATAACATTGGAGATGATTATTAGGCTAGTTCTACATCATTGTATAAATCAACTTAAAATGGATCCAAATTACACCGTTATAGAGAGATTTGGTTATAATGAACTTGAGCTAAAGAATATCTCCTTTAAGAATGTGGATGTTCTAGTTAGCCTTTAGAGAGACCATGCCCCAAGAAGTTTCATCACTTCGTTCCAACTGTTGAGTTTCTCCTATAGCAGAAAAACAAAAGAAGAAAGGTTCTACGACGAACAAAAAGGAAGGCTACTTTGGCTGCATGTTTATCTAAAGGGGAAATCTCCCCAAAATCTCCAAAAGAGTCCAAGTCCACTAAAGGTGCCTCTAGCCTTGGTAGTATTCCCCTTGAGTCCATTCCTCCATTCAATTTAGTTATTGTGGAAAAGGTGAAATTTATGGTATTTGATTCAAACTAGAACGGAATCAACATTTATTATTGCACATGATGCTTTAGCAGGTTTTGAGAGGGCACACCCATCTTATAACTTTTTTATTTCTTAGGTTCCACACTACTGAGTAAGTGAAACGGGTTTCTACCTCTGTTGCCCCTCCTAAATGCAAAAAAACAACTTTAAGGAAGAAATATAGTTGGGCGTGTACTCTAACAACTCCCACACCCTTAGGTTCTTTGGAGTAAACCTGAATGATAGGCCTTAGGTTCTTTGGAGTAAAACAGAATGATAGACATGTAGACATCCCATCCTGGTAACCCCTAAGTGCCTCCATGAAGAGGGTATGCACTCGCTTAAATAAGCTCTGATACCAATTTGTAAAAAGGCACTAATGTCGTGTGCGATACTGATTTGAATAGATGCGCAAATTATAATCACAAACTTATTTAATTAGTGTCAATTTATGAATCAAATTAATTCATCCCTCAAAGTCAACTAGCTACGTGCGTGCATGTGTCAAACCAACATAAATAAAATGTGTGACACAAAGCTCAGGAAAAATCCCCTCAGGGCAAAAAATTTTTATTTCACTATAATTTGTAAATAGAAACTTATACGGGTTGCAATGAAATACAGTTTGACACACTATTACCCATAGGAGTCGGTTGGCGTCGTCACTAATTCATTAGGCGCAACAATCCACAAGAATCGTAGTCCAATCTTCAGTAAAGATTCACACGCTGCGAACCTCAATGACACGTAACCATAGATGTTGAAATCTTCTCCACAAATGTATGAACACCTATAAAGTGTGTTCTCAAACTCCAAAAACAATTCACAAGAACAATTGAGAATTTTGTGAATTGAAAACCAAAAGGATTTAACCCCTAAAAGGAGAACCCAAAAGTGTTCTTCCGATATAGCACTATTTTACAGAATGAAAAACGTATAGACTTCTTATGGAAAATGGAGTTGGAAAGACCATTTTATAAAGAAACTTAAGGCGTTCGGTTGTTCAAATGAGGTTGGATGTCGTTTGAACGAGATCCAGTTTCATTTGATGTATCTAGCGACACAGACTGTCATTTGAACGACGTATGGTGTCGTTCGAACGAGACCAATAAAATAATATTTTTTCGTTTATCCTTTCAATAAATGCACCACCTCAAAAACTCCAAAATTTATTTTTGACGAAAAGCCTTTAAAGCTCCACTCCAACACTTAGAAAATATTTTGTGAAAAATATCCCAATATCCTAAGTGAATTATTAAGGAATTAAAAACACAACTTTACTAAATTCATTTTGCGGAGGCTTAATTGTTGTTGAAGCTTTATATTCGGACTGTCTCGTTGTGTATTTGATCTTGAACATCTTCGACGGCTGTAGCGGTATAACACATATTTAATCGTGATGGACTATGTCCTTACAAATCTCCCCCTATGTCTATGTTGGTACAAAATAAAAACATCCAAATTATCCACCTAAAAAATGACCTATACAAATCTACCCTCCCATGGACTCAAAAGTGGAAAGATAAACTGTCAAGTCTTCAAACTTTTTTTCGACAATCAAATCTTCAAAACTTCAAGATTTTCTAATCAGGGGATGTAACATAATGATGTTCAATTGTAACTACACACATAAGACAAAGAAAATACCTCGTGACGTATCGAGTTTGAAATGATATAAGCATAAACATGAAAGTATAATCAATTATCCCGCATACTTAAACTCCCCCGTAAAGTCATAATTCATTCACTCCCTTTTATTTGTCCGAAATAGATAAGGAAAAGATTAAACCAATCAAACAGGGTGTCACGATAAACAAGACAAACATAATATTTTTGACTTTTTAGATTTTTCACATGTTACAAAAATCATACAACAAGAATTTACACTAAGATAACCAAATCATGGAAATGGAATGAATGGGTGTGAAAAAATTCGATAGGAAAATCGACTAAATCATGACATGTGTACAAGGTGCATAAGTGTACTCCTAATGAATGAACATTAAAATAGTCCTTAGGTGTAAAATTATTGAATTTAGATGACATCGTCTTAATCATATCAACAAATCAAAGTATAAATGATTTCCACACCAATAAAGTCCAAAACCATGTAATACTTTTCATGACTTTCAAGGACGTACAAACCGTTTTAAATTCCATCCAAACTCCCTCATTAAAAGATAATGCTTTTATTTTTCTTATGAGGTGATGAAATTAAAACCTGTTGGCCCCTTTTTGGCATAATTTTCTCTTTATTTCCTTTCAATTTTTTCGGGCTCTTTTAAACCTCATTGGACCCCGAATAATTTTCAATTCCTCACTTTTTTATGTCCATTTAAATGGTGGCTTTATTGCAAAGGAAAAAATAAGATACCTTTCGCAACCCTTTTTCGTTTTTCAAAATAAATCACACAAACTCACAAACGGTTTATAGCATGCACTACTTTCTTGTCAAGTTTTATTGCATTTGGTTCGTTGTATAAACAGAATTAAGATGTAAACACTCAACCAACATGTGATAGACAAGAATAAAAGGAAAAAAAAATACGTGCATGTGTGCAATGAAGGACAAATAAGTCAAACATGTATGTAGCAACACTATATTTCATCTCAAAGACTCCAAATTTTATAAAGCACGTGAATGACACAACATATTGTCTCAAAACACTATCAAATAATCACATGGATATGGAATGATATTGTGACTCGGTCATCCTAAATGTCCATTCATATATAGTGTAAACAAAATACAAAACTCTTTTTGGATTTTCAATTTTTATAAAAAAAATAATTTTCTTTTTGTATTTTTCCAAAAATTTTCAAAAACAAAAATCTTTTTGGTTTTTCGAAAAAAATATCAAAATGGAAAATATAAATACAAAATGATAAATAATAGCAATAGGCAAAAAATATCTCAACCTATGCTGGCAATCATGTCTAGATGTCAACCAGTTGGTGCGGTTGAGTTTTCCAGAGATGGTGACATCTTTTGAAACAACTCTATCAAATCATGTGAAGTCTTAACCAAAAACTTTACCTTCTCCCCAATATGTGCAAACTCTCTCATGTAATCATCAGGAGCATCAGCTGTGGGTGCATGAGTGTGGACACGTGTAGTAGCATAACGTGGCACATAACCCAACTTAAAACGAAATTCCCTAAGGTGTCCTCTCTTTTTACAATGGGAGAAAACATAAATAGGCCTAGGAACACCTCTATCAAAATGTCTCATACGCGCTCTCCTAACAGGTACGGGATTCCTAGGTTGGTCGAGTCGAAAGTCATGTGGATCTAACACTAAAGTAGGAACCGGCCCGAGTGTAGTATGTGAAGTAGATGCACCGTCATGAATTATTCCTAAGCTCTCACGACTACCTAAAATGGGATTGAGAACCATCTTTCCAATCTTCTTATATACGTTCTCCAAAGTGACTTTAGCCTCCAGGATGTGCTTAAAATCTTTCTCCAATTGTGACATACGAGCTATAAGTTCACTATTTTCCCTATTCACGACGATCAACTGCTCACTCAAACGAATCTTCACCTTCTTGAGTTGACTCTCCATAGCCTCAAAACCTCTCAAACTCTATTTCAAAATCTCTCACCTTAAGACCTAACACCTTATTAAATTTCTTAGTCTTTAAGGTCTCGGCATACAATTCTCTAAAAGCAATCTGGGGCTCACATTCATCTCCACTTTCACACTAGCTCGCAGACTCGCTACAAACACTCAATTCTTCCTCAGGGGTATTACGTGCAAACAGTGACCTCATCATCGTGGGACAAAGTGGGTGTGCTCTCGTGACTGTCTAAAAAGGCAACAAACTTTCCTTGTGAAGACTCATCCTCATAATATTTCACATCTTCCTCACTATCACTCAGGGTCGCTGGCATATCAACTTGCTTGCCTTCTCTCCTAAGTCTAGTGGGACACTCAAACGACTTATTCCCTCTCCCCTCACAATCAAAACATTTCATATTTTCACAATTTTCTTAACTCTCTTTCTCTTTCTCACCACTTTCTTTGGCCTTGTCTTTCTTTTTGTTTTTCTCCGAAAACTTTTTATTGGAAGAATTTTGTTTCGAAAACTAGAGAAAGTTTTTGAAATTATTTATAAGTAGGGTCATGTCAAAATCAGACTCATCCTCATACTTGGACTAAAAAAACTCACTTTATTTTTCCTATCACCAGTGAACACTTCCTTTCCTTTCTAGTTTGGGATTTAAGCGCTAACCGTTTATCCTTAGGTTTGACAGTGTCGGGGAACATGTCAATTTCGTAAATCTAGAGATCTCCTACCAACTCTTCTAGTTTCAGACGACTCAAATTTCCTAAGGTATTCAAAACAATCACTTTTGGGATAAGACGTTTGGGAAGTGATCTTAAAATCTTTTTAACCATTCGTGCATCAGGTATGGGCTCACCAAGATTAAAATTAGTGTTGACAATATTAGACAAACATGCATAAAAGTCATCAAAACACTCAGTCTCTAGCGTGGTGATAATCTCAAATTGAGTAGTCAAATTTTGAATTTTAGACTCTTTGACTGCATTAGTGCCCTCATGGGTGAGTTGTAAAACATCCCACGCTTCTTTAGACGTGGTGCACGTCATAATACATCGGAACTCATCGGGGGTGACGTGTATGAAAATTGCACTAATCCCACTTGAATTAAAAGTGCTCCACCTAAACTCTTCCTCGGTTTAGTCTGACACAGGTTTTAAATTCGTGGCATTATTTGTGTGACAGTGGGAGGATTCCAACATCTTTCACAAATGACCTAAACTCTTTCATCGATTGATTTTAAATGGGATTTCATTCCGTCTTTTCAGTAAGCATAATTAGACCCGTCAAAAATTGGCAACCGTTTATATATGTTTTCATCTGGAAACATTGTGACAATTTTAAAAATATGATTTTACAAAAAAAATCAATATGACACAATTTTGCGAAAAAATAGGAATACACAATAAATTAGTGTAAACTGTTCTGATACCAATTTGAAAAGGGTATGCACTCGCATAAATAAGCTCTGATACCAATTTTTAAAAAGGCACTAATGTCGTGTGTAATACTAATTTGAATAAATGCACAAATTCCAACCACAAACTTATTTAATTAGTGTCAAATTATGAATCAAATTAATTCAGCCCTCAAAGTTAACTAGCTACGTGCGTGCATATGTCAAACTAACATAAATAAAATATGCGATACAAAGTTTAAGAAAAATCCCCTCAGGGCAAAACCTTTTATTTCACTATAATTTGTAAATTGCCACTCACACTAATTACAATGAGATACAGTTTGACACATGATTACCCGCAAGCATCGGTCGACGTCATCAGTAATGAATTATGCACAACAATTCATAAGAACCGCAGTCCTATCTTCAGTAAAGATTCACACGCAGTGAACCTCAATGACACGCAACCATATGATGTTGAAATCTTCTCCACAAATGTATGAACACCAGGAAGTGTGTTCTCAAACTCCAAAAACAATTCCCAAGAACAATTGGGACTTTTGTGAATTGAAAAATAAAAGGATTTAATCCCTAAAAGAAGAATCCAAAAGTGTTCTGCCGATATAACACTATTTTCCAGAATGAAAAACGTACAGACTTCTTATGGAAAACGGAGTTGAAAAGACCCTTTTATTAAAAAAAAAACGAAGGCGGTGGGTCATTCAAACTAGATTGGATGTCGTTTGAACGAGATCCAATGTCGTTTGATGTATCTCGTGACATAGACTATTGTTTGAACGGTGTACGATGTCGTTCGAACAAGACCAATAAAATATTTTTTTCGTTTATCCTTTCAGTAAATGCACCGCCTCAAAAACTTTGAAAATTTTATTTTTGACGAAAAACATTTAAAGCTCCGCTCCAACACTTAAAAAATATTTTGTGAAAAGTATCCCAATATCCTAAGTGAATTATTAAGGAATTAAAAACAAAATACCAAATTCATTTCGCGGAGGCTTGATCGTTGTTGAAGCTTGATATTCGAACCGATTCATTGCGTATTTGATTTGGAACATTTTCGACAGTTGTAGCGGTATACGACATATTTAATTGTGACGAACTATGTCCTTAAACTCCATAGGTCCCCCAAACACCTCCTCCCATTATAAGACCCTAGGTCCTAATTTAGAGGTCGTTGAGTACTTTCGGGCTCCGTTTGACCTCAGTTAACTCCATTACTTGAGCAAACCTCATTGAAACCTCATAGGGCTCTGAATTCCCTTTCCAACGATCCATACCATGCGTGAATTGTACTCACAGTTCCTGCGTACTCACCTTTTTTACTTCGAGACCTAATCTAGAGGCCATTGGGCACTTATGATCCCCATTTGACCTTATTAAACTCTTCAACCTGAGAAAATATCATCTAAACCTCATAGGGCTTTGAATCCCCTTTCCAACGGTCCATACCATGCACGAGTTAGCCTCACGGTTCGCGTGCACTCACATTTTTACTCCAAGTGCTAATCTAGAGGTCGCCAGGTGCTTCTAAGTCTTGTTTGACCTTAGCCGACTCTCCAAATTGATTAAAGCTCATTAAAACTCCGTAGTTCTTTGAATAACCTTTCCAGCGGTTCATACCATATGTGAATCAGCCTCACGGTTCATGTGTACATGCCTTTTTACTGCGCGAACCCCCCGTTTAGAGGCTATCAGGTGCTTCCAATCCCCATTTGGCTTTTGTCAACTCTTGAACCTGGGAGTGTCTTAATGTATTCTTGTCGGTCTTGGAATAATTTCCAATGATTCTATCCATGCATAATTCGGACTTACGATTTGCATTTTATAGCCATTTTTCCAAAAAGTCCCGTCTGGACTGCTTATAAGAACTCCAGACCCCCGCCTATTGGCAGGGTGTACTTTGCTTGGCCATTAAAGCAGGATCTATATTGAAAGGTAGGCCAGGGGCCATATCAATTGGCACCCCATGAAACCCTAATTTTCTACTATTTAAGGAGACCATGACCTCATTCTTATGGGTCCATTTCTAAAATCAGAACATTCCCCACGAGATCTGTGTACGAAAATTCTATTTTTGCAAACATTCTCTCCATTACTTACATCATTATCCTCCATTTCCAACCTAATTTCAATATTTACCTCACCACCATCCAACCATACTAAAATCATCCTCCTACCACTGAAGAATAAAAATTAAAATTTTCTAAATGGTCTACCCTTATTCATTTACATCTCACGCATTTACTAATAGTTGTTTACTTTTCTTTCCACTTTTGATATATCTTTATTTCATTTATCCACATCAAAACTACTCTTACTTTTTATTATTTAATACACATGAATCTTATTTTCATAAAAACATAAAAAATTCAAAAAGAGGGTTTTCTTATAAACCCTAAAATTAGAATTTCCTCACTATTCACATTTTCTAAACTTGTGCACATTTTCTAAAAAATAAACTAAAGGAAGTTCTAAATTAGGATTTATAGGTTGAACCCCACCCTTACATGTTATCGAACTACGTGGAATTTTATGCCCTTTGGACTACGTAGGCCTCCCGAGCCAATCTTGGGATTTGAGTCCTATATCTTGAGCCAATCTTGGGATTCAAGTCCTCGTGCTACTACATATTCGTGTTCCGCTTATTAAGTCCAGGACTTGGGAAGGTCATATTCCTGCCTTGAGGAAATTCTTCTAGTGACTCAACCTACATAAATGCATCTTCGGTGTCACGAGGGGAAAATTACTTGGATTCATGGTCAGTGAAAAAACGATTGAGGCAGACCCCGCCAAATTAAAAGCAACACTCAAGATGCCACTGGCCCGGATGGAAAAAGAAGTGCACAGATTCCTGGGTAAGTTACAATACATCAGTCGCTTCATCAGCAAACTAACCTCTATCTATGAGACCTTTTTTAAACTTCTCAGAAAGGATTCAACCAAAATTTGGAACGAGGCATGCCAAGAAGCTTTCGATTAGATCAAATGATACCTCGATCGACCTCCGATACTCATGCCTCCGTAGCAAGGTTTCCCCCTCCTATACTTAACTCTCACCGACACTGCAATGGGGGCTATGCGGGCCCAATACAGTAAGAAATGTCATAAGGAGAGAGAAATCTATTAAGATAGTCAAAATCTACCCGGGTATGAGGTAAACTACACTACATTATAGAAAGCGTGTATTGCATTAGTCTCGATCATGCATAATATTGATACTACATGCTTGCATTCCTTATCAAACTGGTGTCCCAAATGGATCCCATGAAATACCTATTAGATAATCCCGTTATATCTAGCTGCATGGCTTGATGTTACTAGCCAAGTTCGTCATCGTTTATGTCACGTAAAAATCTATGAAAGGGAGAGTCATATCTGATTACCATACCAAAAATCCCATGGAGGGAATTGAGGTTTAGATCTCTGAATTTCTAGATGAAGATATCCTCTGCATCTCTCATGAGGACCTTAGGTGGTAGATGTTCTTCGATGGAGATGCCAACAAGAAAGGTATGGTATTGGGATACTCTTGATTGCCCCTAATGATTCTCACACACCCATTGCCATTAAAATGGATTTCCCTTGCACCAATAACATGATAAAATACAAGGCATGTATCATAGGACTCAAGAACACCATCAAAAGAGAAATCAAATGCACGAACATCTATAGAGACTCGACCCTCAGTATGGAGAAAATCCGCAGGAAATGGAAAGTTAAAGATGAAAAGCTCTTACCCTTCCACGCTCACCTAGAAGAGTTCGCCTCCTAATTCAAAGATGTCACCTTTTATTACCTTTTTTTCTCAAAGACTAGTTTGGCCGACGCACTAGAAAATTTTTCCTTCATAGTTGACACATCTAAGGGAATAACAATGGTCCCCATTCTGGTTCAGAAATAAGTTACACCCACTCACTGCTACCACATTGAGCTCGTCATAAAAGAAAACATAAAATGGTAGGATTGTGTTATTATGACTTTTTGTGTCTCCTCAAATATGGTAAGTATCACCAAGATGCGGACAAGAAAGACCGTGCAACCCTTTGCAAGTTAGCCGCTCAGTACATCATCTGCGAGAAGGCGTTAGAACCCACTTGCATTGCATTGCATAGCAGGGGCTGAGTTCAAAGGAATGATGTAGAAAATCCATAATGGGGAGTGCGATATCTACATGAACGATCATATTCTTGCGAAGAAGAACATCCGTCAAGGTATAATTGGATCATCATGGTTCAAGACTGCATTGCTTATGTTTGAAGATGCCTTAAATGCCAGAAGTTTGCTAACCTTCAGCACCTGCCTCCTCATGAGATATAAAACATGAACTCTCCCTCGCCCTTATCTACTTGGGATATAGACATCATATGGAAGGTCACTCCCAAAGCTTCAAATGGGCATGAACTCATCTTGGTCGCCATTTGACTACTTCACAAAATGGGTCGAAGCCGAGTAATATGCAATACTGAATGCAAAGAAAGTTACCCAATTCGTCAAAAAAATCATCTATCGCTATGGAGTTCCCTAGGAGTTGGTATCAGATAATGGGATCCACTTCAAGGAAAGGTCACAAAACTGGTTGATCGATATGGAATTCAAAGGCATAAGTCCTCTCCTTATTGATTGCAAACCAATGACATTGTCGAGGCTCCCTGATTAGGCATAAATTCTTCGTATTTATCCCCTTAATTTTGATCTTTTTATGACTCCGTGCATTGTAATTAATTTGGATTTATCTCATATTTATGCTACTAGGCATCCTTGGTGAGTATATTATGTTTTGTGTATCTCTTAGGTGTTTTACAGGTATTTCATGAAAGTTAGTGCGAAAGAGAACTCAAAACAATGAAAGAAACCAAGAAATGAGGAGTTGAAGGGCATTTTCTTAATTTTCCAACCTTAGTCCGGAGGTGGGGGGCTTACTAGAAAGTTGAAGATCTTGAAGTTACAAGAATACTAGAAAAAACGGAACCCAAATCCGAGTTATGGTGAAAAAGTTATGAAAGTTAGAAGATTGAGAAAGAAATCCAAAATCCAAAAGAAAAGAGGCAACCAAGGCAGTACGAAAACCAAACCACACTCCAAATCGGTTCGTGCCCCAAACCGATTTGCATGTACCTCTAAACCGGTTTGGGGTACCAGAGATGCAAAAATCATTTATTTTCTATTTTGTTTTAAGAGTTATATTAGGGTTGGACTCTTTCAAAAACGGCCATGTAATGTTATAGCTTGATATTAGACATAGTTTTAATTATTTTTTCATAGAGAATTAGAGGGAGAAAGACTCAAGAACCCTAGTTTTCAATTTTTTCATTAAAATTATACTTTCATGGATTAATTCTCAAGGTTTTCATCAATAAATTTTGTCTTTCTCTACCTTGTTCTTAAAGTTAGTATTCGTTGCATGTTTTGTTTATTTTTTAGAATTCCAAGACCCAATGCATGTTTAGATATAGTTTTCATTATGGTTTTGATTACATATAATGTAGAAATCAAGTTTTGTAGTAGTGACACTATATTCAGCTAGATTTATAAAGGGTTGGGGTACATGAACCCAACCCAGGTAATGAGTTAGGTATAAAATTGAATAAAAATATTGAGATCATTTGAAGGTTTGATATTTTGTCGAAACATGTATTATAGATATCTTAACCATATTTGCCCTAGATAACCGAGGTATTTGAGAGTATAATATGCATATCGGAAATCTAGTCATTCACGTCAGATTTATTATTGATTAATTATAATGCGGAGTCAAATCCTTATATAGTTAATGCTTTGAGAAGAATTAATGTTTTCTTTGAATTATCAATATAATTTTTGAACCTTTTATATCCTACGACTTTACCGACGGTGCGGGGGAGCGTAACCTAATCCCATTTTCTCATACAGTTTAAAGCCACTTTATTCTTATTGCATGCGTAGTGAAGTCATTAGTTTAACTTACTTGTTTTAACTAGTTAACGGATCTCAAATCAATCATTTTTTCTTCTTTTCTAGGGTCGACTGCGAGGTTGTTCACCTTTCCTATTCGTTGTTGTGATTCTTCGTACTATTCCTCGTGTTCGATAACCGACTTGCTCGGATTGTTATTTATGCGACCGACTTACACTTAAGCCGATATTAGCATGCACTAGAAACACTTTTAAAGTCACATTAAGTTTTTGGCGCCCTTGTCGGAGATTAGGTAGACATTTAGGTTACGTCGATTTAATCCAAAAATTTGACACTAATTCTTGAAAAGACAAAAAAATCATAAAACCAAAATTTTTTAAAAAAAAATCAGAAAAATAAAAAAGAAAAAAAAATATAGTATCTTTTAACTCCTTATATGCAAAATCCTCAACAAACTCCTCAATCTACCCCGACTAGAATTTATGAGAATCCTATAGTTGAGTATGATCACGCTAGCCCACATACTCCAAATGCTCCTCAATTTTGGGTTTCACCTCCTACACCGCCTAAACCCATCACAAGTCACACTTCTAAGGCTTCAAGTGAGGAATTAGAGTCAATTGGAGAGAAATCCATGTCGGACAACACTAGTTTTGGTACGAGTGAGGGTGAGATGCCATATATTACCACATGAGAGACCTCTTATACCCTGAGCAAACCATCCCTCCGGGATGCATTATACTTCCGTATAATACTGGGTAATTCTGCTTTCGTAATGGGATGATTCAAATTCTTCCCACGTTCCATGGTATGGATTCAAAAAAACCATGTCTCTACATCCGCGAGTTTGAAGAGGCATGCGAAACCTTTAGCGATCAAACGTGCACTCAAGACGTCATTCGCCTCAAACTTTTTCCTTTTTCTTTGAAGGATAAAGCCAAGATTTGGCTATGGTCTTTATCACCGAACTCAATTGGATCGTGGAGGGATATGCAAACCAAGTTTGTTTTGAAATTCTTCCCCCAACATCAAAAGAATTCCATTAAAGCTCAAATTCAAACATTTACACAACAAGAAAATGAGCCATTTGATCGATGTTTGGAGCTTTTCAACGAGTTAGTCAATGCATGCCCACATCATGGTTTTGAGAATTTTGTCTTATTTATTTCTTCCACCAAGGGCTAAGTATAGCTTCTAAACAACTCTTTGAGACTATATGTGAGGGAGAATTCTCTGGGTTAAATGCAAACGATGCAGAGGCCCACCTTAAGTATATTGCAGAGACTACTCAAGCATGGGACACATCCGACCCTAATGCCCAAACCCGAAATCAACAAATGTCCACAACTCCATCTGCGTACGAACTCTATCAATTAGACAAAGAAGCTGAGATGAAACTTCGAATACGCCAACTTGAGAAAAAAGTGGAAGACATCGTTGAATCATGGATAAGAGAAACACCTGGATCCACTCGAGCAATGAGGGAGGAGGTATGTGCAATTTGTGAGGCAGGACATTCAACAAAGGAATGCCCAACAATACCCGCTTACAAATTGATGCTCGATGAGCAAGTGGGAGAGGTAGGAGATTTTAAGGATAATTTTAATGCCCTCACGGGAATTCTTACAAACCTTTTAGGAGGAACCATTTTGGTTTTAATTATGGGAAAGAACATGCTACGTTGAATCCTAATTCACATTTTGTCCCTCCTTCATCACCACCTCCGCATTTCCAACAAGCCCCACACATGCAAGAACCACATATTGTGCCTTATGTAACCCCACCGCGTAGAAATCTTGAGGAAACGTTGAATAAATTTATGTAAGCTCAATTGGCAACAAACGCTCAAAATGCTCGAATGTTTGCTGAAATAAATCCAAACATTTCTAAGTTGCAATCTTCCCTAAGTGTCAAACAGAAGAACAAGTTTACAGCCTAGGGCCAAAGACCTCCCCAAGGTCAAAATAGTGTTATCTCTAATTCCAACGCAAATCAAGAGTACAGTTACCACTCTACGTAGTAGGAGAGTAGTGGACTTGTCACCTCCCCCACACGATGAACATAATGATAGGGAGATTTCGCCCGGTATGAAAGAGGACGAAGATGTCCCTTTGAGTAAGAGTGGTAATAAAGACACGGTCATGGCCGAGGTGGTTGTGAAACCTACCATTGTGTCTCCATACCATTATTGAGTGACCTTCCATCAAAATTTAAAGGTCCGGGTGCACCGACCATTTCGTGTATCATGGGGAAGAATCAAATTGAGGGAGTGCTAATAGATTTAGGGGCAAGTGATAACATTCTCCCATATTCTATCTATAAGCAATTAGATTTGGGGATCTTAATACCATAAAGATAACTCTCCAATTAGTGGATCGTTCTGTGAAGATACCTTTGGGGCTCATTGAGGATTTATCATCCAAGTTGACACTTTCTACTTCTTGGTGGATTTTGTCATTTAGGATGAGGAGCCCTCAGCTCTCCCGAGTAATCATGTTCCTTTGATATTTGGTCGCCCATTATTAGTTATGGCTAACATACTGATTAATACTCAAAATGGGCAAATGCAACACACATTCATACATGACACTCGAAAGAAATATCTTCAACATCACTAAGCATGAGGGTGATGAGAGCGAACTGTGAGAGACGGATCTTATGGAAGAAACACTAATGAGCACGTTGAGAGGAATCATATGAGAGAGCTAATATGGGCATGTCTTGTTACATCAAGTGAGAGAGAAATCTTGACATTGATCGAGATGTGGAGGAAGAGTGTTTAGTGATCGCTATTGAGAGCGAGAGTGAGCGCGTAGGCGTGAGCGGCGGAGAGATGTTCGATGAGAGTGTGAGATAATATTCGAAGAATAAACTAGAGAGAGAGTTAGGAGATCTGAGCCTAGAGGACTTTGAGAAAGAATTCAAGCCGATGGATGAGGCTTACTGTCAAAGTTCAATCTCTATTGGACTCATTTAGTCACTTAGAAGAGAATGAATGGAAAGCTAGGATAGATGAATTCCTTCTTTGTGAACATCCACCCATACCACTTGAGTCCTCGGATACGATCGAGGGGAGGAATCGAGTCTCGTCCGATTTAGAGCCCAACCCATGCATTCCCGAAGTTAAGGGAGATATAGGTTTAGTATATTCTTTTGATTTTCACCGAGATGTTGTCTCCAAGTCGGGAAAAGTATGTTGCAATCCGACTGGGCACCACGAGGATCTCATTCACTTCACTTGTCATGAACCTCAAGGTGTCCCCCTTATCTAATGGGGATGCCCCCCACTTGTTCCGACTATTGGTTTGCGATGTGAGGAACAGGGAGACGAGAAGAGCATCAGACCTTGTACATGGGGTTGGGTGAGTTTGTAGAGGAGAGAGAGAGGTCGTCGCGCCCTCGACGCGTATGGGGTGATTTTTTTGGTTGTATTTTTGAGTCGTGTGTTGATGTTATATAGTGTCTTATTGCATTTTAATATTTGTTCATTTTATTTTCGCACAATATTTTTTATTTAGATTTTAGTCCTTTTAATTGTGGACAATGCAAAAGTCTAAGTTGGGCCGGGAGGGGGGGGGGGGTACAAGTGCGTATTTCTAAAACTTCATACCCAAAAAATAAGAAAATTTCCAAAAAATTGAAAATTTTCTAAAAAGCAACAAATATTTTCCTTTAAAATAAATAAAATTTGGAATTTAAATTTTTCAAAAATATCACTAAAATTTTGTTTGAAGTTTCAAATTGTAAAACTGAAATGCACAAAGCCGAAATTGACCAAAGATGAAAATTGAGCAAAAATTGAAGACTTTGCGAGTAAATGTGGAGATTAATTAACCGAGTGAGATTTCGAGCCTATCGAGCATTGTGAGTAATTAAATCAACCCGAGTTGAAATTAAGTCAAAGTTAAAATTCAGTGTTTAAAAAAGTCATTGATGATCTCTAATTTATTATTTTGATCGATTACAAAAAATTAGTGTGATGTTGTCTTGAAAAGTGCGCTAAAATATCTCTAAACAAAATTATTCTCGAGATGCATATGGTAATGTGATTAGTAATTTGGATAAATGAAGCTAGGCCATCATTTGTTTACCCAAAAATATTAGCCATAAAAAGTAATGAAAAATTATCCCCTTTTTGCAAACCCAGTTGAGCCGAATTAAATTTCCAATTTCGTTTGATTACCTAAAAAACACATGAAGCTTGGAGTTGTGAAAATCGAAAAATTAATTAATTAAGTCCCAATGGTGTAATAAAAAGGGGCAAAAATTTAAAATAAAGCTCAATAAAAATCGCATGAAAAGAAGAAAATAGAAAAAAAATTAGAAAAAGAAAAAGAAATTAAGCAAAATGCCTGAAAAAGTGCAAAAGGACATCGTAAGCAAAATTTTCCAACTCCAAATTATCTGACCATTCCCATTTTACCCGATACACCTCAAAACTCGAAAAAGTCCGAACTGGGTCCGAATTTCAAAATTAATTACCGTGTGGAGAGCGAAAATACGAAAAGATAACATGAGAGATTAATTGGTGTGAATAAGAGGCGATGTTTCCCATTTTTCAATGACCGTATTACGATGAAGAGATCTTTTCACCATAAAAAATCTGTCTTTTAAATTTTTGCGCGTGAATTAGTTTTCCAATACATTTACTCTTTATATCACGCGTACCAAGAGAACTAGTCACATTCCGAGTTATTTTTTTGTGAATGTATCCGTGAGAAATTGAATCAAATCGAACTTTCAGAATGTAACGTAATGATCAATCGGTGGAAGTTAGCGGTTTGATTTTCGGCTTCGCGCACACACACGCTACAAATTGAGACTATTGAATATGAATTTATGGTGACTATTCTTGGGGAGTTTAAATTGTACAATTTTCAAGTATTTTGATTGTTCTTTGAGTCGAAACCGAATTTTGTGGTTATATTCTCTATAAACCCTCATGATACACCACTCGTCCTACTAGGGTAAAGAGGTTTAACGACTTGTTGTATACGCTACATACAATCTCTTGCCCGCGAAATAGGTCTCCTATCCCAATAAAATTTTTGAAGGGTCCTTAACTCATACTCTTCTTCTTTTATATTTCTCAGGACGTGCAACGTTCTAACTTAGGGGATTTTATTAGGCATAAATTATTCATATTTTCCCCTTAATTTTTGTCTTTTTATGATCCCGTGCATTGTAATTAACTTGGATTTATCTCATATTTACGTTATTAACCGTCCTTGGCAAGTATATCATGTTTTGTGCATCTTTCATGTGTTTTATAGATATTTCATGCAAGTTAGTGCGAAAGAGAACTCAAAACAGTGAAAGAAACCAAGAATTGAGGAGTTGAAGGGAATTTTTGTAATTTTTCAGCCTTATTCCGAAGGTGGGGCCAACTGGGAAATTGGATATATTGAAGTTATAAGAATACTGGAAAACATGAAACCCTAATCTGAGCTACGGTGAAGAAGTTATGCAAGTTGAATATTGAGAAAGAAATCCAAAATCCTAAAGAAAAGAGGAAACTAAGGTAGTACGAAAAACCAAAATGCACTCCAAACCGGTTCACACCCCAAACCGATTCGCATGTACCTCCAAATCGGTTAGGGGTACCTGACACGTGAAAATGATTTCTTCGTTGTTTTATTTTAAGAGTTGTATTAGGGTTGGACTCTTTCCAAAACGTCCATGTAATGTTATAGCTTGATATTAGACATAGTTTTAATTAGTTTTTCATAGAGAATTAGAGGGAGAAAGACTCAAGAACCCTAGTTTTCAATTTTTTTCATCAAAAGTATATTGTCATGGATTAATTCTTAAGGTTTTCATCAATAAATTGTCCTTCTCTACCTTGTTCTTGAAGTTAGTATTCGTTGCATGTTTTGTTTATTTTTTGGAATTCCAAGACCCTCATGCTTGTTTAGATATAGTTTCATTATGATTTTTGATAAGCACCCAAAAGTGTCTATTTTATACCCCGAATAGATGCATTTTAGTCGCTCGTTATTATTAAAATTAGCCTTATGTTCGTATTTTATTATTTTTCAGGTCAATACGCAGTTGCGGTACAAATAATGCTAAATCAGTACAATTGCGACTCAATAGCGGTCAAAAGCTTGCAACGAAGAAATCAAGGAGATCGCGAAGTTTGGAGTCCAATCTGAGCTTGCCCCGATGTGTTCCGAATACCCCGAACCAGTCCCGAACCAAATCTAAGCCTAGACCGAGCCCAGTCCATACCCCGAGCCCGGTGTGTGTTGAGTTTGTACCTTTTTAGATTTTCTTAGATTTTTATTTTTAGTCATTTTATTTTTAGGATTTATTTAGATTTATTTAGAAATTTCTAGGATTTATTTTCTATTTTTCTATTTCTTTATTTTGATTTTGATTTTTATTAATTTTTAATTTTTAGTCTTTATTTTATTTTATTTTTATTAGGATTAATTTTTAGGAATTTAATTTTTTAGTTTTATTAGATTTCATTTTATATATATATATATATATATTATTTTATTTTATTAGGATTATATTTTTTTTAGGTTTAATAAAGTTTTATTTTATTTTAGTTTGAGATGTTAGTTTTTTTTTAGTTTTATTAGATTTTTTTAGGTCTTAAGTTTTATTTTTATTTTTATTTGACTTTTAGATTTTTAGTTTTATTCCTTTATTATTATTTTTTGGATGTTATTTTTTTTTAATTTTGTTAATTTTAATTTTTTTTAATTAGATTGCTTTAATTTGTTTAGGGGTAAAAATTAAACACATACACCCTCAGTCACTACACACTCATCTCACCCCCACACTAGCTATCCTACACACTACCAAACACACCCTAAAGCTAGGGATGGCAATTTAACCCGAACCGTAGGAGTCCCGCCCCGCCCCGCCCCTAATGGGGCGGGTTTTAAAACCCGATTAATGAATTAGGAGCGGGTATGGGTTTAAGAAAAAAACCCGTTTATTAAATGGGGCGGGTTAGGAGTTAGCTGAAATAAAACCGCCCCGCCCCGTTTAACTTATGCTTATATAAATATCCTTTATATGTATGTTAATTATAATTAAATTATATATATATATATATATATACACACACTCACACACTAAAAAAAAATCTTTATATGTATGTTAATTTTGTAAAAGATTTAAGTGAAAATATGAATTGACAATTGGGGGATTGTCTCACTTATTGGAATACGAGCCATTGTATACCTCTAAGACTATAATATAATATTTTTAATTTTACTATTTTTAAAATTAACGCAACCCGTAGGAGCCCCAACCCGCCCCGTTTATTAAATGGGGCGGGTTAGGAGTTAATTTTCAAAAATCCTAACCCGCCCCGCCTCACCCCGTTTATTAAAAGGGGGGAGTTAGGATTTTTGAAAACCCGCCCCGTTGCCATCCCTACCTAAAGCTACCCTCACTCTCATCCTATTACCTACACCCTCACCACACACAATAACAAACCCACATCATCTTCTCCAAAAACCTTTCTCTCTCCTCTCTCTTCCACCATCTCCATTAACACACAACACATACCCAACATCACTCTCTCTCTCTCTCTCTCTACCACCTGCCGGCAGCCGCTGAAACCCCACGACCTTCCGCCCCTGACCTCCACCGGCGCCGATCCTCTCCGGCGGTTCAACCCGCGATCGCAAACCCTTTACCGCCGGCCCGTCTCCGACAGACTCCGGCCGGCACACATCCCGCCGGCGTCATCAACCCTTCAACCCGATGACCAGCGACCCAACAAAATCCGGCCCAGCACCTTGTCAACCCGCGAACAGTCCCAGCCTGTCCGACCCAAACTTCAAACCAAAAACCCAATCCCTTACCCGAGTCATGCTCACAACCAATCCCAAAAAAATCGGAGCCAAATCCCAAGCCAAGTTCAAATCCCATATATCTCTCAAAGCCAAAATCGTGGGTATTGTTATTAAAGGGAAGGGCTTCTCATAAAAAAAAGGACTTACTCTCACGCAACAAAAAGTTTTAGTTTTAGAATAAATTTTAGGTTTGTTTTTTATTCTTTTTGGTGTAATCAAGTGCTGGATTTAGGGGTGGTAAATGGACGGATACGGATCGAATACCATGTTTTCCATATCCGTATCCGCTATCTGAATGTACTATCCGTATCCGTATTCGTATCCGTCCGGATAGTTAAAACAACTATCCATATCCGCTCGGATACCTCGGATTCGAATAATATCCGTATCCGTTTACATTATTTAGCCATCGCAAAAAATAACAATTAAAATATTCAATCCAAATAAATATGTAACAAAATCATCAACAATTATAGATTCCATAATAATAGTATCATTCCATAATGATAATATGGCTTAAAGTCATCCATACTTTACAACTAAAGAAGCTTAAAGCCATCAAAAAAAAAATAACATAGAAATAAATATGCACCTTTTAGATTAATCAAATTTATTGAGAATGATAACCTCATGGACCTTTTGTCTTCAAAACATACTGATATTTTTATTTTAATATGTATACATTTTTATTTTGTATATAATATACATGTTGTAAATTTCAGTTCTCATTACAATCAAAACCATCTCTTTACTTTTTTGTTTCTCTCTTACCATCTCTTTACTTTTATGTTTCTCTCTTACATTCTATTATGTTTCTCTTTTACATTCTTTTATGTTTCTCTCTTACATTTATTAATAATTAAGAAAACTAACGAACAACCACATGGGAGTTTCTTTTCTCTTATTTTGTACGAAGGAGAAATGAAACGAAGTTATTTTTTTTTAGTGGAGTATATGTTCTTTAGTCGGTGTATGTTGTGTGTGATAAGGTGTATTGTAATTTAGTGTAACTCCATGATAATATACACAATTAAATAATAATACGTGACATTTTATAATATACCCAATAAAACAATAACTTTATGGTATTTTTGTTTTGAGTGGAGTATGTGTTTATTTTGTTTTGGGAATAAACAATTAAGATTTGTTTTAATATTATTTTATTAGTAATACTAATACTAATATTATTAGTAACATTTTAAACATATGTTTGACGGATACGGATATCGGGTAAAAAGGATATCCGATAAAATGGATACTCCGCATCGGATACGGATTATCCGTGTCGGATACTAGTACTATCCGTATCCGTATCCGTTTTCTCGGATATTTTTAAAGAGTATCCATATTCGTATCTGTTTCCATATTTTCGGATAAATATTCGCAAATTCGAATTCGGATATTGGACGGATGCGGATTTTCGAATATCCGTTTACAGCCCTAGCTGGATTTGTGAGAAGATTGAGACGCGTGTTCATGCACAGTTGACACAAGAAAAAAATTTGCGTATCGTATTCTTTTCCTCTTGTTTCAATTTTGATTAACGCTCTTGTGATAGTTGTTTATTCTAACATGAGAATGTTTGGTTAAACACCCCGTTCAAGGGGTGGGGTGCACTGCGAATGCTGTTACTTTAATTAGTTGATTTATTAATTTTATATTTCTAGGTAAATTAATCTTTAACTGTCACCAATTAATTTATGTAACGAGAGTTAGTAAATTAATTGAACAAATTAATATTTGAATTTAGGAATTGAACTAGAGATAGGTTTTTCCTATATTTGAATATTAATTCGGTGTTGAAATTTGAGGATTGAAATTGTTTTCGTTAAATTGATCCTAGCGGGTAATTTTCTGAAAATAGTGTAGTCCTAATTTTTCATCGTGTGACATTTTTAAATTAATTTTCTGAAAAAGATTTTATTAAATTTATAATTTTAACGAGAGTTAGATTATCGATTTAATATTATCTCGAAATATTTCAAAATTAATAAATTGAGAAATTAAAATAATTGAAAATGCAGTGTAATCCCATCTCTTGACTTTCTCACATATTTCACACTCGGTTGCACATTTTTTTCATCATTCGGTCATTTTATAATTTTAAGCATTTGTTGGTTAATTTTTCCCTTAAAATTGTTTTTAAAAAAATAAAAAAATATTTTAATAAAAAAAATTGGAATTGCACGTTTTCACATTAATTGTTTCACCTTGAAAGTTAGATTGATACCCTTACTTACCGCAATACGAGTTATTTTTAGACAAGTTTTGTAGGTACTCAAGGAAAATTTGAGAGTGGCTTGTGCACAACAACGACCTTACCCAAAAAGCTATCTTATCAGTTTTGATTACATGCAACATAGAAATCAAGTTTTCTAATAGTTACACCATGTCCGGATAGATTTCTAAAGGGTTGGGGTACATGGACTCAACCTAGGTAATGAGTTGGGTATAAAATTCAATAAAATTATTGTGATAATTTAAAGGTTTGATATTTTGTTGAAACACATATTATAGATATCTTAACCCTGTTTGCCCTAGGTAACCAAAGTATTTGATAGTATAATATGTGTATCGACAATCTAGTCATTCACGTTAGAATTATTATTGATTAATTATCGTGCGGACTCAAATCCTCATATAGTTAATGATTTGAGAAGATTTAATGTTTTCTTTGAATTATCAATATAATTTTGAACCTTTTATATCCTAGGACTTTAACGACGGTGCGGGGGAGTGTACCCTAATTCCATTTTCTCATAGAGTTTAAAACCACTTCATTATAATTGCATGCGTAGTTAAGTCATTAGCTTAACTTACTTATTTTAACTAGTTAACGGATCTCAAATCAATCATCTTTTAATTTTTTAGAGTCGACTTCGAGGTTATTCACCTTTCCTACTCGTCATCATGATTCTTTTCTAGAGTCGACTGTGAGGTTATTAACGATTCTTCCCCCTACATTGCAAAAAAATGGTGTGTCCTGTCAACTTGCACCATCTCAGAAAGTTTTACCCTTAGCTCGAACTCTCATCGCACTATGACCCTTCTTGTCCCCTTTCTATTCTTATAAAAAAAACTCTTCTTTCCTCTTTACTCAGAAATACATAGAACCTAATCCTCTTAAAAACCCATTTTCAGAAAAATAGAAGCTCAAAAACTTTCAAACCCCATAGGGATACGTAGGAAGCCAATAAGATATAAATGGCCACGGTCCTTTCTCTCTCATAAAATGCTATTCTTTTCTCCCTCGGAGAGCGATTATCTCCCTTATGATTTAAACAAACAAAAGGATTATGTATACCTTAGTGGTGAGTATAGACAGTTCAAATATAAAATTCATTAAAGAAATAATAAAATACGTTGAAGTCATTGTTCTATTATTAGAAATTGGGAATAAAACTATTACACGACATATCAATGACATGATTGAATAAATACCTATATGATTGACTTACTAGGAGTCTACACCATATAGGCTTTTCAACTAGTTTGGATGTTAAGAAAAAAAATTTAGTTGCGAAGAGCCCCTTTATAAAGTACTACAAAACTCAAGCTAGATCATCTACATCAACATCAGTCTAGCATTCTCACTTGATAGCTAAAAAGGTATAAAATGGCACACTTCAGGACACATTTTCACACACATTGCATTAATTGTGTCATAATAATTTTTTTGGAATTTTTTAGAAAATTTTAAAATGTCTTTAGATTTTTAAATAATTTTCAATTTAAATTAAATTTCTAAACAATTGTTCAAGTGCCACAATTATATGTTCAAAATAATTTGGGGAGGAAACTGAGATTTCTGATATCTCCCAACTAGCTTTGTTACACGCGTTTTAAATCATGTGAGATGTTGACACTTGTAAGCTACCTGCTTGATTCCCATTACTTGATTGTGTGTTTGTTGTTACTCATATATCTGTAGCATATTCTTTACTGTTGATCTAGTTAAATCTATGGCTAAGTTTGAACCTTGAAACGATCCATGTATTAAAGTTTTGAACCAATCAAATGTGATAACCTGAAATCGATTATAACCATTTGTGCGTAACCTACAAGCATCAATCGCAACCGTTAGATCTTGTTTAAAATGATAAAAATGATCTAAACCGTCCATTTCCATCAGTTATTCCAGAAGCTTACCTCCTCTTTATTTATAGGACCTTCATCTCCTCGCTAGAAGACTTTTGTCATTATAGAAAGAAGAGAGAGAGAGAGAAAGAGAGAAAAACTCTGAAAAAAGGAGAGAAAAATTTCTTCAATTTTTTTTCTCGAAAACAGAAGTGTGTATTAGGGATTTTAAAACATTAACAAGTGTTTCACCTCCATTTTGCAAAAGACGCTTCTGATATAACCTTTGTTTCACCGATTTCAAAACTTTAGGGTTATCATTTTGAGACTTGAGTTTTTTTTAGCAATTTTGCTACTTGTTTGTTATTCAAAAATACCTCTTAAACTAGTTTCTCTTGAGAACAACCATAATTAGTTTTGGTACTAATTTTTTTTATATATAAAATCAAGGATCGAAAGTGGTACATTTACACACTCTAGGTTGTTATACATGTTTTTAAAAACTTTTTTTGCATAATATTTATCTAAAAACATTCTTTTCGATTGGATCTATGAAAAATATTTCAAAATCCTTTAAATCGACAACGGTTGATTTTAAATCCGTGAATATCAGAATAAATTTCTTTTGCATGTTTAGATTTGATTTTGTTAACTGGTTTTATAGTTTGTGAAATCTGTTTGTATATAAATAATTTCTAGATCTATTTTTCAAAAAGATCTAAGTCAAATCTAAAATCTTTGAACTATTCTAATATCTGAAGTTTTCGAATCAAGAGCTTATAGTAAAGATCCTTATGTAAGGTATAGATCCTTAGGTACAATTTTAGTGCAAAGTTAAAATGTAATAGGAATATGAATAGGAATAGGTGAAATAAGATAAGTATAAGCGTATTTTGGTCATTTAAGAAATTATAGGGCTATTCTTTGGAATTTATTGAAATGCCTAGGGCTATTGAGTAATGAAGAGTAGTTCGTTACATTCTTCCCATCCCAAAAAAAATTTGTCAACAAAATTACCTGTGAATAGTGCAGTGAATAGTGCAGGGTGTTGGTGTCTCATTGTAGTTTTTGATTCCCAGGTTGCTTCTTCAGTTCCATAATGTTGCCAAAAAACTTTGACAAAGGGTATGGTTTTACGTCAAAGAACTCTCTCTTGTCGATCCAAAATTTGAATAGGAACATCTTCAATCTTTTGGTTAGGTTTAACATTGATATGTTTCGAAGTAATGATATATTTGGCGCCGGGGATGTATTTTCGTAGTTGTGATATGTGAAACACATCGTGAAGATGAGAGAGCTTAGAAGGTAAGTCCAAACGATAAGCTATTGAACCAATACATTCTAAAATTTTGAATGGGACGATATAGAGAGGTGATAATTTACCTTTGATTCCAAAGCGTGTTATTCCTTTATGCGGAGGTACGCTTAAGAACACTTGGTCGTTAGTTTGGAATTCTAAGGGTATTCGTCGGGTGTCAGCGTAACTCTTTTGTCAGCTCTGGGTCGTGTGTAATTTTTCTCAAATAAGAAATATATTTTTATGGGTTTGGTGATAATTTCAGGTCTAAGAAGATGATTTTCACCATATTCATTCTAGCATAGTGGTGAATGACAATGGCGACCATATAACGCTTCATAAGGTGTAGTTTGAATGCTAGTTTTATAACTTTTGTTATAGGATAATTCGATTAAGGCAAGATGCTGGTTCCATGATCCTGAAAAATCTAACGTACATGCTTGTAGCATATCCTTTAGGGTTTGAATTACTCGCTCTGATTGACCATCGATTTACGGGTGAAAAGATGTACTTAAGTAGAGCTTGATTTCTAAAGATGTTTTTAATGCTTGCTAGAATTTTCCTATGAACCTGGGGTCTTGGTCAGATACAATAGAAATAGATTTTTTTATCAAAGAGGGACAGTACCCCCACACATTTTATTTATAAATAACAGAGAAACAGACTCTCCATGGCTTACAAACCCAAAACTTGCTATTTTTAGAGGATGGGCCCATTACTCTAGAAAGAAAGTTTTAAACTTTGGGATTAATAAAGTATCCCCATTACATTAAGGAAATTTGAGATAAAAAAAATTGTGGATTTATAATTGATCCCCATTACAAAGAATATAAGCTAAAGACATTAAATTTGGGGATTTATAGAATCATCCCCATTACAATTTCTTTACTTTAAATGTGATAGATGGAATATTTTGCCTATCCATATTGAGATGACCTTTTGACAAAGATGGAAGATAATTGAAACTCCAATAAGTTGATTCCATTTGCTTTAAAGTTGCACTTGAAGCCAAGTAATCGGCAACAACATTTTTTTCTCTCCAAGTATGGTTGATTTTGAAATTTGTTGGATAGGAGATATTATCAAAAATCTCAATTGAAGTCCATGGGGGTTTTGATTACTTCACCACAATATCAACTAAATATTTACAATTAGATTAAATAATTGCATTGGATATGTTTAGATAAGAAAGCAACTTAAGACCTTCTTGTAAATCCATTACCTCAGTTGTGAATGAGGACTGAATGCCTATATATTTAGCCAAACGAACTATAAATAAACCTTGAGGATTTCTTATGACACCTCCAATGCCACTTGGACCAGGATTTGACTTGGAGTCACTATCTATATTAAGTTTAAAATAGCCGAATGGAGGTTTGCTCCATTGACATTTTATTAAATGTAATCGTATGATTTCTTTGATGTAGATCTTACTCAACTATTGAAAGGAGTCTGTGGACTTAACTGGTAGAAAATGAGCAAATTTTGTAAGATGATCAAAGATAACCCATATTGAATTAAAGCCTTAAATTGTCCGAGGTAATTCGATGACAAAATCCATAGTAATATGGTCCCACTTCCATTCGGGAATAGGGAGTGATTGAAGTAAACCATTGGGATGTCGATGTTCAATTTTCATTTGTTAACAGGTTAGACACTTAGCTACGAAGTGTACAATATTTTTTTCATGCTAGGCCACCAATGCTACTGCTTAAGATTTTGGTACATTCTTATGCTACTGGGGTGAATCATAAATTTGGAATGATGAGCTTCATGTAAAATCTCTTCTCTAAGTGTTGGGATAAAAGGAACACATACCCGATTTTTAAACTTTATTCCACGTACTGGATCTAGGGTCCAATCTCGCTAAGAGATGTTTTCTTGAAGTTTATTTCTCTGAGAAAGTAAGAACTTTTCTTGATCATGAAGATCTTTGATTTTCTAGTGAAGAAGGGGCGAACAATGATATTATGTAACGAGATATGGGTCTTTAAAGGATTTTTTTGCAAATTAAATTCTTCAATAGTTTTCGGAAATATAAAAATACTGTGAAGACTTTCTTTATTTTTACGGCTTAAAGCATCAGCAACTACATTACCTTTACTTGGATGGTAGAGTAAATTAAATTTATAACCTTCTTAGAATTCTATCCATCGTCGTTGGTGAAGATTAATATCCTTCTAGGTGAATATATACTTGAGGCTTTTATGATCAGAGAAAACTTTAAATTCTTCTCCGTACAGGTAGCATCTCCAAATTTTCAAGGCAAAAACAACGAATGCTAATTCCAAGTCATGTATTGGGTAGTTATGTTCATGAGTCTTTAGTTAGCGAGACCCATATTCTATTACTTTTTCTTGTTGCATTAGGACACAACCGAGTCCATATAGAGAGGCATCAGTGTAAACATAGTAACTGATGTTACTTGAAGGAATGGTTAGGAGAGGGGCAGTGATTAATTTATCTTTCAGAATATGGAAAGCTTGTTCACAATCTGGGTTCCGTGTGAAATGAACATCCTTTCTTGTTAATTTGAGTAAAGGTAACGCTATTTGAGAAAATCCTTCGACAAAATGTCGATAATATGCGGTAAGTCCTAAAAAACTTCGTAGTTCGATAATGACGGTAGGTTGAGGCCATTCACTTACTGCAGTTTTGTCCAATATACTTGTATTCCTATTGTTGTAACTACGTGTCCCAAAAATTTCACTTCTTTCATGATGAAATCGCACTTGTTGTGCTTTCAAAGTTTCTCAAGTATAATACGCTGATGATTCTCATGCTCGACTTGGGTCTTAGAATAAATTAGAATGTCATCGATAAATATGATTACAAACTGATCTAGGAAGGGTCAAAATATTATGTGCATAAGGTCAATGAAAGCAGCAGGGACATTGGTTAAACCAAAAGACAAAACTAGAAATTTGAAATGACCATAACGGGTTCGAAAAGCCATTTTCGGTATAGCCTCCTCCCTTACACGTAACTGGTGATATCTCGATCGTAAATTAATCTTGGAAAATAATTTCGCTCCTCTCAGTCGATCAAATAAATTACCTATTCGTGGCCAGGGGTATTTATTATTTATAGTCACCTGATTTAATTTTTGGTAGTCAATGCACAACCAAAATGATCCATCTTTCTTTTGCATAAATAACACCGGGGGGGGCTCCCAAAGGAGATATAATAGGTTGTATAAATCCTTTACTAAGTAAGTCATCCAATTGCATTCGAAGTTCCCGTAATTCTAGAGGGGACATACGATAAGGAGGTATTGAGAAAGGGGAGGTGTTTGGTAATAGATTGATAAAAAACTTAATTTCTTAGGGTGGAGGTAGTCCAGGTAAATCTTCAGGAAACACGTCTTGATATTGATTCAAAATATGAGAGAGAGAAGAATTGGGTTTGTCATTTATTTCAAAAAGCAGAGATTGGCGAGGGCTTCTTCCTTGAAAACAAAATGGGGTTTGGTGAGGAGGATGGAAGGTTACTATTTTTGTGTGGCAGTCAAAATGGGCGTGATTTTTGGATAAGACATCCATTCCTATAATTATGTCAAATTCGGTTAGGTCAAGGATAACTAAATCCAGAATTAATGTCCTGGATCCAAAATGTAAAACATGTAATGTACATATTTTATTTGCAGTAGCTATCTTTCCTGTTGGCATACTGATAGTAAAATGGTGTCTTAATATTTTATAAGACAATTCTAATCTAGTTAGGCATTTTTAACTAATGAAGGAGTGCGTGGATCCAGAGTCAAATAATACATGTACTGAAATATTAGAAAACAGAGGATTACCTTCAATCGCGTTGTGAGAATTTGGATTTTTCACTGGGAGATATGGAAAGTTCGGGTTGGGATTCTTAATAGTGGATTCCTGCTTAACATATCGGGAGTTCAATTGTGGCGGATGGGGAAAAGTATTGGTAGGACGTTTGAAATGAGGTTTCATGAATCTAGGGTAAGTAGATGGAGGATGATAAGCATTTAAAACTGTACAATTTATACCCCGAATAGGTTTATTTTAGTTGCTAATTCTCGAAAATATGGGTCTTATGCACTTAAATGTTTATTATGCAGGCTTAATTGCAGTTGCAGTGTGAAAAGCTACATTTCGGAGCAATTTACAGTTAAATGGAGTTAAATATCCTTATCCTGTAAACTTAGCCTACCCAAACCTAGCCTAAACTGTCCAAAGCCGTGTGTGTGTGTTGAGTTTGTGCCCTTTTATCAATTTTTAGTTTGAGTCATTTCTATTTTTAGGATTTATTTTAGATTTATTTAGTATTTTTTAGGTTTCATTATCTATTTTTCTACTTTCTATTTTATTTTGATTAGCTTTTAGTTTGGTCTTATTTTATTAGGATTAGTTTTTTTAGGAATTTAATTTTATTAGATTTTACTTTTTTTAGGACTTTTGTTTTTAAGTTTAATAAGTTTTTAATTTTTAATTTTATATCTTTTTATTTTTAGAGTTAAGAAGTTATTTATTTAGTTCTTTTTGTTTTAGTAAATTTTATTTTTTATTTTCATTTTGTTAATTGAGTCTTTTTATTATTTTAGTTAAGTACAAATCAAACACACACACCAAAACAAACCTAACTAAACCCTCACCCTCATACTAACACCCTATACCCTCACACACCATAATACCCACAACTTCATCTTCACCAACAAACCCTTCTCTCTCCTCTCTCCTCCATTGAAATACCTCAACCTCTCTCACCTCTTTCTTCCTCACCTCATCATCTCAAACACCCCAATACCCATCACCCCTTCCCCCTCCTCCGGCGACGACGTCACAGCCCCCACTCCGGCGGCAAACCTCTCTCCTACCTAAATCGAGACAAACCAGAATCCAGCCACAACCAAAACCTCCTAGCCGGACCCCTTACCCAGCCGACCTCCTAGTGCGACCCATTTTCGAACCAGCAAACCAACCCGGTGTAGCCCTGTTTTAAACCCGAGACCAGCCCTCCGAACCGCGACCACTCCACCCGTCTTGACTGATTCACACTACACACGTTGAGTTCTAGGGAGGATGTTCCTTGAGTATTTACTTCGCTAAAATTTTTACATATTCTAGCTTGTATTTCTGAAAATATTTTTCTCATGATGGATTGTGCGATTATTCTACGTCCAATAAGAGATTGACTGCCTTTCAATAAATCTTTGCAAATAAATAATTTTGTGGTTATATTCTCTGCAAACCCTCACGAGACACAACTCGTCCTATAGGGAAACCTATAGGTTTAAAGGCTTATTGCACATGCTAAGTGCAATTGCAAGTGCCCGCGAAAGTGGTACACTTTTGGTTACTCATCTGTCTCTCTTTCTCTCTATCTTATTGCTCGAGGACTAGCAACGCTCTATTTGAGGGTGGTGTGATAAGCATCCAAAACTGTACAATTTATACACCGAATAGATGTATTTTAGTTGCTAATTCTTGACAATATGGGTCTTATGCACTTAAATGTTTATTATGCAGGCTTAATTGCAGTTGCAGTGTTAAAAGCTACATTTCGGAGCAATTTACAGTTAAATGGAGTTAAATACCCTTATCCCGTAACCTTACCCTACCCAAACCTAGCCTAAACTGTCCCAAACCGTGTGTGTGTTGAGTTTGTGCCCTTTTATCAATTTTTAAATTTTTAGTTTGAGTCATTTCTATTTTTAGGATTTATTTTAGATTTATTCAGTATTTTTTAGGTTTCATTTTCTATTTTTCTATTTTCTATTTTATTTTGATTAGCTTTTAGTTTAGTCTTATTTTACTAGGATTAATTTTTTTAGGAATTTAATTTTATTAGATTTTACTTTTTTTAGGACTTTTGTTTTTAAGTTTAATAAGTTTTTAATTTTTAATTTTATATCTTTTTATTTTTAGAGTTAAGAAGTTATTTATTTAGTTCTTTTTGTTTTTGTAAATTTTATTTTTTATTTTCATTTTGTTAATTGAGTCTTTTTATTATTTTAGTTAAGTACAAATCAAACACACACACCAAAACAAACCTAACTAAACCCTCACCCTCATACTAACACCCTATACCCTCACACACCATAATACCCACAACTTCATCTTCACCAACAAACCCTTCTCTCTCCTCTCTCCTCCATTGAAATACCTCAACCTCTCTCACCTCTTCTTCCTCACCTCATCATCTCAAACACCCCAATACCCATCACCCCTTCCCCCTCCTCCGGCAACGACGTCACAGCCCCCACTCCGGCGGCAAACCTCTCTCCTACCTAAACCGAGACAAACCAGAATCCAGCCACAACCAAAACCTCCTAGCCCGACCCCTTACCCAACCGACCTCCTAGTGCGACCCATTTTCGAACCAGCAAACCAACCCGGTGTAGCCCTGTTTTAAACCCGAGACCAGCCCTCCGAACCGCGACCACTCCACCCGTTTTGACTGATTCACAGTGCACACGTTGAGTTCTAGGGAGGATGTGCCTTGAGTATTTACTTCGCTAAAATTTTTACACATTCTAGCTTGTATTTCTGAAAATATTTTTCTCATGATGGATTGTGCGATTATTCTACGTCCAATAAGAGATTGACTGCCTTTCAATAAATCTTTGCAAATAAATAATTTTGTGGGTATATTCCCTGCAAACCCTCACGAGACACAACTCGTCCTATAGGGAAACCTATAGGTTTAAAGGCTTATTGCACATGCTAAGTGCAATCGCAAGTGCCCGCGAAAGTGGTACACTTTTGGTTACTCATCTGTCTCTTTCTCTCTATCTTATTGCTCAAGCACTAGCAACGCTCTGTTTGAGGGTGGTGTGATAAGCATCCAAAACTGTACAATTTATACCCCGAATAGATGTATTTTAGTTGCTAATTCTTGACAATATGGGTCTTATGCACTTAAATATTTATTATGCAGGCTTAATTGCAGTTGCAGTGTTAAAAGCTACATTTCGGAGCAATTTACAGTTAAATGGAGTTAAATACCCTTATCCCGTAACCTTACCCTACCCAAACCTAGCCTAAACTGTCCCAAACCGTGTGTGTGTTGAGTTTGTGCCCTTTTATCAATTTCTAAATTTTTAGTTTGAGTCATTTCTATTTTTAGGATTTATTTTAGATTTATTTAGTATTTTTTAGGTTTCATTTTCTATTTTTCTATTTTCTATTTTATTTTGATTAGCTTTTAGTTTAGTCTTATTTTATTAGGATTAATTTTTTTAGGAATTTAATTTTATTAGATTTTACTTTTTTTAGGACTTTTGTTTTTAAGTTTAATAAGTTTTTAATTTTTAATTTTATATCTTTTTATTTTTAGAGTTAAGAAGTTATTTATTTAGTTCTTTTTGTTTTAGTAAATTTTATTTTTTATTTTCATTTTGTTAATTGAGTCTTTTTATTATTTTAGTTAAGTACAAATCAAACACACACACCAAAACAAACCTAACTAAACCCTCACCCTCATACTAACACCCTATACCCTCACACACCATAATACCCACAACTTCATCTTCACCAACAAACCCTTCTCTCTCCTCTCTCACCTCTTCTTCCTCACCTCATCATCTCAAACACCCCAATACCCATCACCCCTTCCCCCTCCTCCGGCAACGACGTCACAGCCCCCACTCCGGCGGCAAACCTCTCTCCTACCAAAACCGAGACAAACCAGAATCCAGCCACAACCAAAACCTCCTAGCCCGACCCCTTACCCAACCGACCTCCTAGTGCGACCCATTTTCGAACCAGCAAACCAACCCGGTGTAGCCCTGTTTTAAACCCGAGACCAGCCCTCCGAACCGCGACCACTCCACCCGTTTTGACTGATTCACAGTGCACACGTTGAGTTCTAGGGAGGATGTGCCTTGAGTATTTACTTCGCTAAAATTTTTACACATTCTAGCTTGTATTTCTGAAAATATTTTTCTCATGATGGATTGTGCGATTATTCTACGTCCAATAAGAGATTGACTGCCTTTCAATAAATCTTTGCAAATAAATAATTTTGTGGGTATATTCCCTGCAAACCCTCACGAGACACAACTCGTCGTATAGGAAAATCTATAAGTTTAAAGGCTTATTGCACATGCTAAGTGCAATCGCAAGTGCCCGCGAAAGTGGTACAATTTTGGTTACTCATCTGTCTCTTTCTCTCTATCTTATTGCTCGAGGACTAGCGACGCTCGGTTTGAGGGTGGTGTGATAAGCATCCGAAACTGTACAATTTATACCCCGAATAGATGTATTTTAGTTGCTAATTCTTGACAATATGGGTCTTATGCACTTAAATGTTTATTATGCAGGCTTAATTGCAGTTGCAGTGTTAAAAGCTACATTTCGGAGCAATTTACAGTTAAATGGAGTTAAATACCCTTATCCCGTAACCTTACCCTACCCAAACCTAGCCTAAACTGTCCCAAACCGTGTGTGTGTTGAGTTTGTGCCCTTTTATCAATTTTTAAATTTTTAGTTTGAGTCATTTCTATTTTTAGGATTTATTTTTGATTTATTTAGTATTTTTTAGGTTTCATTTTCTATTTTTCTATTTTCTATTTTATTTTGATTAGCTTTTAGTTTAGTCTTATTTTATTAGGATTAATTTTTTTAGGAATTTAATTTTATTAGATTTTACTTTTTTTAGGACTTTTGTTTTTAAGTTTAATAAGTTTTTAATTTTTAATTTTATATCTTTTTATTTTTAGAGTTAAGAAGTTATTTATTTAGTTCTTTTTGTTTTAGTAAATTTTATTTTTTATTTTCATTTTGTTAATTGAGTCTTTTTATTATTTTAGTTAAGTACAAATCAAACACACACACCAAAACAAACCTAACTAAACCCTCACCCTCATACTAACACCCTATACCCTCACACACCATAATACCCACAACTTCATCTTCACCAACAAACCCTTCTCTCTCCTCTCTCACCTCTTCTTCCTCACCTCATCATCTCAAACACCCCAATACCCATCACCCCTTCCCCCTCCTCCGGCAACGACGTCACAGCCCCCACTCCGGTGGCAAACCTCTCTCCTACCAAAACCGAGACAAACCAGAATCCAGCCACAACCAAAACCTCCTAGCCCGACCCCTTACCCAACCGACCTCCTAGTGCGACCCATTTTCGAACCAGCAAACCAACCCGGTGTAGCCCTGTTTTAAACCCGAGACCAGCCCTCCGAACCGCGACCACTCCACCCGTTTTGACTGATTCACAGTGCACACGTTGAGTTCTAGGGAGGATGTGCCTTGAGTATTTACTTCGCTAAAATTTTTACACATTCTAGCTTGTATTTCTGGAAATATTTTTCTCATGATGGATTGTGCGATTATTCTACGTCCAATAAGAGATTGACTGCCTTTCAATAAATCTTTGCAAATAAATAATTTTGTGGGTATATTCCCTGCAAACCCTCACGAGACACAACTCATCCTATAGGAAAATCTATAGGTTTAAAGGCTTATTGCACATGCTAAGTGCAATCGCAAGTGCCCGCGAAAGTGGTACACTTTTGGTTACTCATCTGTCTCTTTCTCTCTATCTTATTGCTCGAGGACTAGCGACGCTCGGTTTGAGGGTGGTGTGATAAGCATCCAAAACTGTACAATTTATACCCCGAATAGATGTATTTTAGTTGCTAATTCTTGACAATATGGGTCTTATGCACTTAAATGTTTATTATGCAGGCTTAATTGCAGTTGCAGTGTTAAAAGCTACATTTCAGAGCAATTTACAGTTAAATGGAGTTAAATACCCTTATACCGTAACCTTACCCTACCCAAACCTAGCCTAAACTGTCCCAAACCGTGTGTGTGTTGAGTTTGTGCCTTTTTATCAATTTTTAAATTTTTAGTTTGAGTCATTTCTATTTTTAGGATTTATTTTAGATTTATTTAGTATTTTTTAGGTTTCATTTTCTATTTTTCTATTTTCTATTTTATTTTGATTAGCTTTTAGTTTAGTCTTATTTTATTAGGATTAATTTTTTTAGGAATTTAATTTTATTAGATTTTACTTTTTTTAGGACTTTTGTTTTTAAGTTTAATAAGTTTTTAATTTTTAATTTTATATCTTTTTATTTTTAGAGTTAAGAAGTTATTTATTTAGTTCTTTTTGTTTTAGTAAATTTTATTTTTTATTTTCATTTTGTTAATTGAGTCTTGTAATTATTTTAGTTAAGTACAAATCAAACACACACACCAAAACAAACCTAACTAAACCCTCACCCTCATACTAACACCCTATACCCTCACACACCATAATACCCACAACTTCATCTTCACCAACAAACCCTTCTCTCTCCTCTCTCCTCCATTGAAATACCTTAACCTCTCTCACCTCTTCTTCCTCACCTCATCATCTCAAACACCCCAATACCCATCACCCCTTCCCCCTCCTCCGGCAACGACGTCACAGCCCCCACTCCGGCGGCAAACCTCTCTCCTACCTAAACCGAGACAAACCAGAATCCAGCCACAACCAAAACCTCCTAGCCCGACCCCTTACCCAGCCGACCTCCTAGTGCGACCCATTTTCGAACCAGCAAACCAACCCGGTGTAGCCCTGTTTTAAACCCGAGACCAGCCCTCCGAACCGCGACCACTCCACCCGTTTTGACTGATTCACAGTGCACACGTTGAGTTCTAGGGAGGATGTGCCTTGAGTATTTACTTCGCTAAAATTTTTACACATTCTAGCTTGTATTTCTGAAAATATTTTTCTCATGATGGATTGTGCGATTATTCTACGTCCAATAAGAGATTGACTGCCTTTCAATAAATCTTTGCAAATAAATAATTTTGTGGGTATATTCCCTGCAAACCCTCACGAGACACAACTCGTCGTATAGGAAAATCTATAGGTTTAAAGGCTTATTTCACATGCTAAGTGCAATCGCAAGTGCCCGCGAAAGTGGTACACTTTTGGTTACTCATCTGTCTCTTTCTCTCTATCTTATTGCTCGAGGACTAGCAACGCTCTGTTTGAGGGTGGTGCGATAAGCATCCAAAACTGTACAATTTATACCCCGAATAGATGTATTTTAGTTGCTAATTCTTGACAATATGGGTCTTATGCACTTAAATATTTATTATGCAGGCTTAATTGCAGTTGGAGTGTTAAAAGCTACATTTCGGAGCAATTTACAGTTAAATGGAGTTAAATACCCTTATCCCGTAACCTTACCCTACCCAAACCTAGCCTAAACTGTCCCAAACCGTGTGTGTGTTGAGTTTGTGCCTTTTTATCAATTTTTAAATTTTTAGTTTGAGTCATTTCTATTTTTAGGATTTATTTTAGATTTATTTAGTATTTTTTAGGTTTCATTTTCTATTTTTCTATTTTCTATTTTATTTTAATTAGCTTTTAGTTTAGTCTTATTTTATTAGGATTAATTTTTTTAGGAATTTAATTTTATTAGATTTTACTTTTTTTAGGACTTTTGTTTTTAAGTTTAATAAGTTTTTAATTTTTAATTTTATATCTTTTTATTTTTAGAGTTAAGAAGTTATTTATTTAGTTCTTTTTGTTTTAGTAAATTTTATTTTTTATTTTCATTTTGTTAATTGAGTCTTTTTATTATTTTAGTTAAGTACAAATCAAACACACACACCAAAACAAACCTAACTAAACCCTCACCCTCATACTAACACCCTATACCCTCACACACCATAATACCCACAACTTCATCTTCACCAACAAACCCTTCTCTCTCCTCTCTCCTCCATTGAAATACCTCAACCTCTCTCACCTCTTTCTTCCTCACCTCATCATCTCAAACACCCCAATACCCATCACCCCTTCCCCCTCCTCCGGCGACGACGTCATAGCCCCCACTCCGGCGGCAAACCTCTCTCCTACCTAAACCGAGACAAACCAGAATCCAGCCACAACCAAAACCTCCTAGCCCGACCCCTTACCCAGCCGACCTCCTAGTGCGACCCATTTTCGAACCAGCAAACCAACCCGGTGTAGCCCTGTTTTAAACCCGAGACCAGCCCTCCGAACCGCAACCACTCCACCCGTTTTGACTGATTCACACTACACACGTTGAGTTCTAGGGAGGATGTGCCTTGAGTATTTACTTCGCTAAAATTTTTACACATTCTAGCTTGTATTTCTGAAAATATTTTTCTCGTGATGGATTGTGCGATTATTCTACGTCCAATAAGAGATTGACTGCCTTTCAATAAATCTTTGCAAATAAATAATTTTGTGGGTATATTCCCTGCAAACCCTCACGAGACACAACTCGTCCTATAGGGAAACCTATAGGTTTAAAGGCTTATTGCACATGCTAAGTGCAATCGCAAGTGCCCGCGAAAGTGGTACACTTTTGGTTACTCATCTGTCTCTTTCTCTCTATCTTATTGCTCGAGGACTAGCAACGCTCTGTTTGAGGGTGGTGTGATAAGCATCCAAAACTGTACAATTTATACCCCGAATAGATTTATTTTAGTTGCTAATTCTTGACAATATGGGTCTTATGCACTTAAATGTTTATTATGCTGGCTTAATTGCAGTTGCAGTGTTAAAAGCTACATTTCAGAGCAATTTACAGTTAAATGGACTTAAATACCCTTATCCCGTAACCTTACCCTACCCAAACCTAGCCTAAACTGTCCCAAACCGTGTGTGTGTTGAGTTTGTGCCCTTTTATCAATTTTTAAATTTTTAGTTTGAGTCATTTCTATTTTTAGGATTTATTTTAGATTTATTTAGTATTTTTTAGGTTTCATTTTCTATTTTTCTATTTTTCTATTTTATTTTGATTAGCTTTTAGTTTAGTCTTATTTTATTAGGATTAATTTTTTTAGGAATTTAATTTTATTAGATTTTACTTTTTTTAGGACTTTTGTTTTTAAGTTTAATAAGTTTTTAATTTTTAATTTTATATCTTTTTATTTTTAGAGTTAAGAAGTTATTTATTTAGTTCTTTTTGTTTTAGTAAATTTTATTTTTTATTTTCATTTTGTTAATTGAGTCTTTTTATTATTTTAGTTAAGTACAAATCAAACACACACACCAAAACAAACCTAACTAAACCCTCACCCTCATACTAACACCCTATACCCTCACACACCATAATACCCACAACTTCATCTTCACCAACAAACCCTTCTCTCTCCCCTCTCCTCCATTGAAATACCTCAACCTCTCTCACCTCTTCTTCCTCACCTCATCATCTCAAACACCCCAATACCCATCACCCCTTCCCCCTCCTCCGGCAACGACGTCACAGCCCCCACTCCGGTGGCAAACCTCTCTCCTACCTAAACCGAGACAAACCAGAATCCAGCCACAACCAAAACCTCCTAGCCCGACCCCTTACCCAGCCGACCTCCTAGTGCGACCAATTTTCGAACCAGCAAACCAACACGGTGTAGCCCTGTTTTAAACCCGAGACCAGCCCTCCGAACCGCGACCTCTCCACCCGTTTTGACTGATTCACACTACACACGTTGAGTTCTAGGGAGGATGTGCCTTGAGTATTTACTTCGCTAAAATTTTTACACATTCTAGCTTGTATTTCTGAAAATATTTTTCTCGTGATGGATTGTGCGATTATTCTACGTCCAATAAGAGATTCACTGCCTTTCAATAAATCTTCGCAAATAAATAATTTTGTGGGTATATTCCCTGCAAACCCTCACGAGACACAACTCGTCCTATAGGGAAACCTATAGGTTTAAAGGCTTATTGCACATGCTAAGTGCAATCGCAAGTGCCCGCGAAAGTGGTACACTTTTGGTTACTCATCTGTCTCTTTCTCTCTATCTTATTGCTCGAGGACTAGCAACGCTCTGTTTGAGGGTGGTGTGATAAGCATCCAAAACTGTACAATTTATACCCCGAATAGATTTATTTTAGTTGCTAATTCATGACAATATGGGTCTTATGCACTTAAATGTTTATTATGCTGGCTTAATTGCAGTTGCAGTGTTAAAAACTACATTTCGGAGAAATTTACAGTTAAATGGACTTAAATACCCTTATCCCGTAACCTTACCCTACCCAAACCTAGCCTAAACTGTCCCAAACCGTGTGTGTGTTGAGTTTGTGCCCTTTTATCAATTTTTAAATTTTTAGTTTGAGTCATTTCTATTTTTAGGATTTATTTTAGATTTATTTAGTATTTTTTAGGTTTCATTTTCTATTTTTCTATTTTCTATTTTATTTTGATTAGCTTTTAGTTTAGTCTTATTTTATTAGGATTAATTTTTTTAGGAATTTAATTTTATTAGATTTTACTTTTTTTAGGACTTTTGTTTTTAAGTTTAATAAGTTTTTAATTTTTAATTTTATATCTTTTTATTTTTAGAGTTAAGAAGTTATTTATTTAGTTCTTTTTGTTTTAGTAAATTTTATTTTTTATTTTCATTTTGTTAATTGAGTCTTTTTATTATTTTAGTTAAGTACAAATCAAACACACACACCAAAACAAACCTAACTAAACCCTCACCCTCATACTAACACCCTATACCCTCACACACCATAATACCCACAACTTCATCTTCACCAACAAACCCTTCTCTCTCCCCTCTCCTCCATTGAAATACCTCAACCTCTCTCACCTCTTCTTCCTCACCTCATCATCTCAAACACCCCAATACCCATCACCCCTTCCCCCTCCTCCGGCAACGACGTCACAGCCCCCACTCCGGTGGCAAACCTCTATCCTACCTAAACCGAGACAAACCAGAATCCAGCCACAACCAAAACCTCCTAGCCCGACCCCTTACCCAGCCGACCTCCTAGTGCGACCCATTTTCGAACCAGCAAACCAACCCGGTGTAGCCCTGTTTTAAACCCGAGACCAGCCCTCCGAACCGCGACCACTCCACCCGTTTTGACTGATTTACACTACACACGTTGAGTTCTAGGGAGGATGTGCCATGAGTATTTACTTCGCTAAAATTTTTACACATTCTAGCTTGTATTTCTGAAAATATTTTTCTCATGATGGATTGTGCGATTATTCTATGTCCAATAAGAGATTGACTGCCTTTCAATAAATCTTTGCAAATAAATAATTTTGTGGGTATATTCCCTGCAAACCCTCACGAGACACAACTCGTCCTATAGAGAAACCTATAGGTTTAAAGGCTTATTGCACATGCTAAGTGCAATCGCAAGTGCCCGCGAAAGTGGTACACTTTTGGTTACTCATCTGTCTCTTTCTCTCTATCTTATTGCTTGAGGACTAGCAACGCTCTGTTTGAGGGTGGTGTGATAAGCATCCAAAACTGTACAATTTATACCCCGAATAGATGTATTTTAGTTGCTAATTCTTGACAATATGGGTCTTATGCACTTAAATGTTTATTATGCAGGCTTAATTGCAGTTGCAGTGTTAAAAGCTTCATTTCGGAGCAATTTACAGTTAAATGGAGTTAAATACCCTTATCCCGTAACCTTACCCTACCCAAACCTAGCCTAAACTGTCCCAAACCGCGTGTGTGTTGAGTTTGTGCCCTTTTATGAATTTTTAAATTTTTAGTTTGAGTCATTTCTATTTTTAGGATTTATTTTAGATTTATTTAGTATTTTTTAGGTTTCATTTTCTATTTTTCTATTTTTCTATTTTATTTTGATTAGCTTTTAGTTTAGTCTTATTTTATTAGGATTAATTTTTTTAGGAATTTAATTTTATTAGATTTTACTTTTTTTAGGACTTTTATTTTTAAGTTTAATAAGTTTTTAATTTTTAATTTTATATCTTTTTATTTTTAGAGTTAAGAAGTTATTTATTTAGTTCTTTTTGTTTTAGTAAATTTTATTTTTTATTTTCATTTTGTTAATTGAGTCTTTTTATTATTTTAGTTAAGTACAAATCAAACACACACACCAAAACAAACCTAACTAAACCCTCACCCTCATACTAACACCCTATACCCTCACACACCATAATACCCACAACTTCATCTTCACCAACAAACCCTTCTCTCTCCTCTCTCCTCCATTGAAATACCTCAACCTCTCTCACCTCTTTCTTCCTCACCTCATCATCTCAAACACCCTAATACCCATCACCCCTTCCCCCTCCTCCGGCGACGACGTCACAGCCCCCACTCCGGTGGCAAACCTCTCTCCTACCTAAACCGAGACAAACCAGAATCCAGCCACAACCAAAACCTCCTAGCCCGACCCCTTACCCAGCCGACCTCCTAGTGCGACCCATTTTCGAACCAGCAAACCAACCCGGTGTAGCCCTATTTTAAACCCGAGACCAGCCCTCCGAACCGCGACCACTCCACCCGTTTTGACTGATTCACACTACACACGTTGAGTTCTAGGGAGGATGTGCCTTGAGTATTTACTTCGCTAAAATTTTTACACATTCTAGCTTGTATTTCTGAAAATATTTTTCTCGTGATGGATTGTGCGATTATTCTACGTCCAATAAGAGATTGACTGCCTTTCAATAAATCTTTGCAAATAAATAATTTTGTGGGTATATTCCCTGCAAACCCTCACGAGACACAACTCATCCTATAGGGAAACCTATAGGTTTAAAGGCTTATTGCACATGCTAAGTGCAATCGCAAGTGCCCGCGAAAGTGGTACACTTTTGGTTACTCATCTGTCTCTTTCTCTCTATCTTATTGCTCGAGGACTAGCAACGCTCTGTTTGAGGGTGGTGTGATAAGCATCCAAAACTGTACAATTTATACCCCGAATAGATTTATTTTAGTTGCTAATTCTTGACAATATGGGTCTTATGCACTTAAATGTTTATTATGCTGGCTTAATTGCAGTTGCAGTGTTAAAAGCTACATTTCGGAGAAATTTACAGTTAAATGGACTTAAATACCCTTATCCCGTAACCTTACCCTACCCAAACCTAGCCTAAACTGTCCCAAACCGTGTGTGTGTTGAGTTTGTGCCCTTTTATCAATTTTTAAATTTTTAGTTTGAGTCATTTCTATTTTTAGGATTTATTTTAGATTTATTTAGTATTTTTTAGGTTTCATTTTCTATTTTTCTATTTTCTATTTTATTTTGATTAGCTTTTAGTTTAGTCTTATTTTATTAGGATTAATTTTTTTAGGAATTTAATTTTATTAGATTTTACTTTTTTTAGGACTTTTGTTTTTAAGTTTAATAAGTTTTTAATTTTTAATTTTATATCTTTTTATTTTTAGAGTTAAGAAGTTATTTATTTAGTTCTTTTTGTTTTAGTAAATTTTATTTTTTATTTTCATTTTGTTAATTGAGTCTTTTTATTATTTTAGTTAAGTACAAATCAAACACACACACCAAAACAAACCTAACTAAACCCTCACCCTCATACTAACACCCTATACCCTCACACACCATAATACCCACAACTTCATCTTCACTAACAAACCCTTCTCTCTCCCCTCTCCTCCATTGAAATACCTCAACCTCTCTCACCTCTTCTTCCTCACCTCATCATCTCAAACACCCCAATACCCATCACCCCTTCCCCCTCCTCCGGCAACGACGTCACAGCCCCCACTCCGGTGGCAAACCTCTCTCCTACCTAAACCGAGACAAACCAGAATCCAGCCACAACCAAAACCTCCTAGCCCGACCCCTTACCCAGCCGACCTCCTAGTGCGACCCATTTTCGAACCAGCAAACCAACCCGGTGTAGCCCTGTTTTAAACCCGAGACCAGCCCTCCGAACCGCGACCACTCCACCCGTTTTGACTGATTCACACTACACACGTTGAGTTCTAGGGAGGATGTGCCTTGAGTATTTACTTCGCTAAAATTTTTACACATTCTAGCTTGTATTTCTGAAAATATTTTTCTCATGATGGATTGTGCGATTATTCTACGTCCAATAAGAGATTGACTGCCTTTCAATAAATCTTTGCAAATAAATAATTTTGTGGGTATATTCCCTGCAAACCTCACGAGACACAACTCGTCCTATAGAGAAACCTATAGGTTTAAAGGCTTATTGCACATGCTAAGTGCAATCGCAAGTGCCCGCGAAAGTGGTACACTTTTGGTTACTCATCTGTCTCTTTCTCTCTATCTTATTGCTTGAGGACTAGCAACGCTCTGTTTGAGGGTGGTGTGATAAGCATCCAAAACTGTACAATTTATACCCCGAATAGATGTATTTTAGTTGCTAATTCTTGACAATATGGGTCTTATGCACTTAAATGTTTATTATGCAGGCTTAATTGCAGTTGCAGTGTTAAAAGCTACATTTCAGAGCAATTTACAGTTAAATGGAGTTAAATACCCTTATCCCGTAACCTTACCCTACCCAAACCTAGCCTAAACTGTCCCAAACCGTGTGTGTGTTGAGTTTATGCCCTTTTATCAATTTTTAAATTTTTAGTTTGAGTCATTTCTATTTTTAGGATTTATTTTAGATTTATTTAGTATTTTTTAGGTTTCATTTTCTATTTTTCTATTTTTCTATTTTATTTTGATTAGCTTTTAGTTTAGTCTTATTTTATTAGGATTAATTTTTTTAGGAATTTAATTTTATTAGATTTTACTTTTTTTAGGACTTTTGTTTTTAAGTTTAATAAGTTTTTAATTTTTAATTTTATATCTTTTTATTTTTAGAGTTAAGAAGTTATTTATTTAGTTCTTTTTGTTTTAGTAAATTTTATTTTTTATTTTCATTTTGTTAATTGAGTCTTTTTATTATTTTAGTTAAGTACAAATCAAACACACACACCAAAACAAACCTAACTAAACCCTCACCCTCATACTAACACCCTATACCCTCACACACCATAATACCCACAACTTCATCTTCACCAACAAACCCTTCTCTCTCCTCTCTCCTCCATTGAAATACCTCAACCTCTCTCACCTCTTTCTTCCTCACCTCATCATCTCAAACACCCTAATACCCATCACCCCTTCCCCCTCCTCCGGCGACGACGTCACAGCCCCCACTCCGGCGGCAAACCTCTCTCCTACCTAAACCGAGACAAACCAGAATCCAGCCACAACCTAAACCTCCTAGCCCGACCCCTTACCCAGCCGACCTCCTAGTGCGACCCATTTTCGAACCCGCAAACCAACCCGGTGTAGCCCTGTTTTAAACCCGAGACCAGCCCTCCGAACCGCGACCACTCCACCCGTTTTGACTGATTCACACTACACACGTTGAGTTCTAGGGAGGATGTGCCATGAGTATTTACTTCGCTAAAATTTTTACACATTCTAGCTTGTATTTCTGAAAATATTTTTCTCATGATGGATTGTGCGATTATTCTACGTCCAATAAGAGATTGATTGCCTTTCAATAAATCTTTGCAAATAAATAATTTTGTGGGTATATTCCCTGCAAACCCTCACGAGATACAACTCGTCCTATAGGGAAACCTATAGGTTTAAAGGCTTATTGCACATGCTAAGTGCAATCGCAAGTGCCCGCAAAAGTGGTACACTTTTGGTTACTCATCTGTCTCTTTCTCTCTATCTTATTGCTCGAGGACTAGCAACGCTCTGTTTGAGGGTGGTGTGATAAGCATCCAAAACTGTACAATTTATACCCCGAATAGATGTATTTTAGTTGCTAATTCTTGACAATATGGGTCTTATGCACTTAAATGTTTATTATGCTGGCTTAATTGCAGTTGCAGTGTTAAAAGCTACATTTCGGAGCAATTTACAGTTAAATGGAGTTAAATACCCTTATCCCGTAACCTTACCCTACCCAAACCTAGCCTAAACTGTCCCAAACCGTGTGTGTGTTGAGTTTGTGCCCTTTTATCAATTTTAAAATTTTTAGTTTGAGTCATTTCTATTTTTATGATTTATTTTAGATTTATTTAGTATTTTTTAGGTTTCATTTTCTATTTTTCTATTTTCTATTTTATTTTGATTAGCTTTTAGTTTAGTCTTATTTTATTAGGATTAATTTTTTTAGGAATTTAATTTTATTAGATTTTACTTTTTTTAGGACTTTTGTTTTTAAGTTTAATAGATTTTTAATTTTTAATTTTATATCTTTTTATTTTTAGAGTTAAGAAGTTATTTATTTAGTTCTTTTTGTTTTAGTAAATTTTATTTTTTTATTTTCATTTTGTTAATTGAGTCTTTTTATTATTTTAGTTAAGTACAAATTAAACACACACACCAAAACAAACCTAACTAAACCCTCACCCTCATACTAGCACCTTATACCCTCACACACCATAATACCCACAACTTCATCTTCACCAACAAACCCTTCTCTCTCCTCTCTCCTCCATTGAAATACCTCAACCTCTCTCACCTCTTTCTTCCTCACCTCATCATCTCAAACACCCCAATACCCATCACCCCGTCCCCCTCCTCCGGCGACGACGTCGCAGCCCTCACTCCGGCGGCAAACCTCTCTCCTACCTAAACCGAGACAAACCGGAATGCAGCCACAACCAAAACCTCCTAGCCCGACCCCTTACCCAGCCGACCTCCTAGTGCGACCCATTTCCGAACCAGCAAATCAACCCGGTGTAGCCCTGTTTTAAACTCGAGACCAGCCCTCCGAACCGCGACCACTCCGGTCGCCTCACCACGCCGGAACTCACTTCAAAACCCGGCGACCTGATTCTCCAACCGACGCCATCCCGCTTCCCATCCAACCTCAACCCCCTGAACCCTTTACCCGTGATCCAACCTCTGCCCCGACGCGAACCCGTCGGCCAGCACAACCCGACTTCCCATATCCTGGAACCCCTAGACAAACCCTTACCCATGAGCAACCCAAAACCCATTTGTCCCATTTTCACCTTCTAAAAACCGTGGCCTGCCAAAAATCAACAAAACCCAAGCCAAGACCAAGTCAACCAATTTCCCCACATGTTTTAAACCAACTTTTCTCCCTTTTCCAAAATTACCCCCAATCCCTTTTTTTAAACAAATCAGATTATTTCCTCACATCTCACTTTTCCACATGGCCTCACCATAACCACATGCTATTTTCTGATTCCTAAAATATCCTCACCTTTATTCCAAAACTTCTCCCCATTTTATCCTACACCATGAACCTTCCAAAAATGCCCCTTAACCCCTCATGCTCCATTCCTTTTATAAAGAGAAGTAGAAGACTCAAATAAAAAAAAAAAAGCTTTTAGGAGAGAAGAATAGAGAGAGAAAATTGTAGAGAGAATTAGCTAGAAAAACACCATTTTAATTTTTTTAGTAGTTTAGTTGTTTTTTCATAAATTGAGTGTTATAATTAACTGAGATGATTGAAGAATTAATGCAATTGAAGGCAATTTTGGTTTGATTACTCCTCTCTAATTTTTATTTTATGCTCTTATTTGATTCTAATTTTTATTGGATGATGATTATGGAGGGCTAATCACCTCATTCAAGGCGTGATTGAAACCCTCATGAATCCAAATCAAATTAGTTTGTAATTTTAATTTTGATAATTTCCTTTGAGTTGTATATTTGATCCCCACTTTATTTTCACATTGAGAAATGAAAAATCAACCTTGAGAAAGGTATGAAAATTTAATTAATATTTGATCAAGTGATTTAAGCTAGAGATAGACCTATCATTTGATTTTAATATTAATCTAATTTTCATCTACTCTTGATTTCATTAATTTCTTTCAATTTAAAATTAGTTGGACAAATTCTTCCTAGGGGATGATTTGTTTGATTAATTTTAATTCAATTAGAGTAGTGCTTGTGGGAATTAAATTTGCTTTTCTAAAAGAGTATTTAATTAATTCACTAGTTTAATGAGAATTAGCTTTTGAATTAATTAAATATTTTGGAAATTGATGAAATTAAGATAATACAAGTTTAGTTGATTAGGGGAATTGAGGGTGGATTTCTCTTCGCTTGAATATTTTTCTCTCATTTAATTACACTCTCACTCATTTCCATCAGTCACTAGTATTTTTGTCACACTTTATTTTAGTTTGATTACTCTTATTTTTGTTATTAGTCTTAGTCATATTCACTCAGCCTCAAAATTTGTTTTAATATTGAAAAAGCATAAAAAACATAGAAAAATATAAAACAAAAAAAAAATAATTACAAAAATTGACTTGAACAAATTCTTCTCTTATGTGTTTCATCCTTGAAGTTGGTTCGATAATCCCTTACTTACCTCTATATTTTTAGTGTTTTATATTTGACATAGGTATTTGAGGATTTTGATTAGCTTGGTTCCATCGACAACATACATACAATATCAAGTTAAAATCAAATGACGCCGTTGCCGCTTTGAGGAGTTCGAGGCACTCGAGAAGGAATTGTGCTTGTCATTCATTTAGTTCATATTTTTCATTTTTTTATACCACTTTTCATTTTCCTAGAAGTTGTGTATTAGGACCTTATTATACATTGACTTGTATTGCGGTGCTTGGAGACACCAATATTTTTTCATTTTTATTTTTGCATTAAAATTGTAATAAAAGAAGATAAGCGTGATAGGAAAATCGGACAAGGTAGAGAGAGGGCGTCCAAAGGCGAGGTTTTAGAAGTCTCTTTACCTTGGGTCAGTAGGATTCTCGGGGCTGACTGAGATTGGTGTGATCTCCCCCCGGTCGACTCAAATTTTTTGGCACCCCACTGCCTAAAAACCGTGGGAGGTACATTTTCTAAACCCTCGCGCCTCTCCTGTTAGCGAGTCAATTCAATTGTGTGCTCTTATGTGATTTTATTCTCGCATTTATTTTTGAATGGTGTGATGAATTAATTAATTAAGACCTACACCCGGTCACTCACGAGAAGGGATTTCATCACCCGACTCACTCACTTATGATTCTGTGCTACCCTAGACATCACTAAATTTAAAATCAATCAACTAGGTAGCCCAATAGGAGAATATTTTGCAAAGGTGATCACTCAGATTTCCGTGATTTTTTATCGCCCACGGACTTAATTAAAATTTGACTACCCTCTCACTAAATTTAAAGATAAAAATTGGCTATGTGCTAGTTAGGAATTTTTCTTGACTTGTGTGTGTGTCCAATTCCATTTTCGGTAGTCGATTTTAGTTAGCCCGTCCAATTCAAAGAGTCCATATATTTTTCCCACCTTTTCTTCCAAAAAAATTCAAAATATTTTCTTTCAATTTTTTTATTAAAAAAACAAAAAATCAAAAAAATATTTTCTTTCTTTCATTTTAGAAAAATCCAAAAATATTTTCTTTCATTTTTATATCAAAATCAAAAAATCAAAAAATATTTTTCTTCCTTTATTTTTACAAAAAAATCCAAAAATATTTTCTTTCCATTATTTTTAGAAAATCCCAAAAATATTTTCTTTCCTTTTGAAAAAATTCCAAAAAGTCAAAAAAGTATATTTCTCTCCACATGGCCGAGGAACGTCCTTTACGGGACTACTTTGGTCATTTTTCATTAACACGCGACACGTGTGAGAGTGCTCCAGAGCCGTCTCTTTATGATATTCTTAGTCGTTTCACCTCTCTCACGAGTACCGTTGGTACTCTTGACCCATCCATGCATGCACCTCCTATTCCATCACCCTCGGTGTCAAGTGTCGCCGTGCCTCATCCTTTGTCGTGCACCCATTGTTCCTATGCCGATCACATGTCCCATGAGTGTCCATACTTGTCATATCCATCGGAACCCACCATGGAACATGTGTATCCATATGACACTGTTCCGAAACCCACCTCCGCCTACTACCCTGCTTTACCTAATCCCGAGTTGTGTGAGCACCAAAATTATTCGTGGAGGCCTGATCACCCTTCCACGCAATACGTATCCCAACCTGATGTTGTGGATCCTCACACGTTCCCACAGTCGTCATGGCAACCGTGTGCACCTGTTCACGATCAGTTCCCTCACTACGCACCCCATGAGTATCAACTATTTGTACATCACGAAAATGATCCTTTCGTGTATGATGAACTTGGCCCCACCCCACACACTTCATATGAGTGTTCTCCATATAGTCCCGATTACAGCGCGTTGTGTCCACCTCACCGGTGATAGCCCCATAGGATACGGTGTTCATAGGCCCCTTTTTGATCATTTTAACTTGTAGTATAACCCGTAGAGTCCTCTCCACTGGGCAAACCCTCGAACGGTTCGCTTTGCAGCACGGAAGTGTCCAGGGAAACTGGGTTTTAAGTGCGGCCGCCCAGTAAAACGGGTTTGTGCTGTCCTCAGCGTTGTACCGACCGATTGTTTCCTCGTAGTAGCCTTGTGGAGATTCTCTGTGGAAAGCCTCTTGGCATCTTGTGATTAAAGTAGGAACACACATTTTGCAAAAGGCGATCACTCATATAAATTCCGTGCTTTTTATCGCCCGCAGATTTCATTAAAATTTGAATACCCTCTCATTAATTTTCAAGATAAAAAATTGGTTATGTGCTAGTAGGGATTTTTCCTTTACTTGTGTATGTCCAATTCCTTTTTTTGGTAGTCCGTTTTAATGAATTCGTTCAAATTCTTAGAGTCCAAATTTTCCCTCACCTTTTCTCTTCCAAAAAAAAATCAAAAAAAAAAAAAAAATCTTTTCTTATTTTTATAAAAAACTCCAAAAAAAAATATTTTCTTTCTTTCCAAAACAAAAGCAAAACTCCAAAAATATTTTCTTTTCCAAAAATCCAAAAAACCAAAAAGAATCCCTATTTGCATGCCCACATGGAACCGAGTTAATCGTCGATTAATTCGTTCACGTAGTCTTTCTCCCATCTCTTCCACATTAGGAGAACCAAGTGTTCCCCTTACTTCTTCCATTCCACCGATCACTTTGAGTTGTCCCTGAGTTGACATCTCTAATCCCATCATTCATCCACCCACCATGGTTGAAGAGCGTGCCTTAAGGGACTATTTTTCCTCGATAACAGCCACCCCACCATCTTGCATGGTTCTTCCACCCACCCCGGCGGATCAATTTGAAATTTGCCCGGAGACCATTTCCATGTTGCCCAATTTCCATGGTCTTGAGCGTGAGTCTCCATACACTCACTTGCGAAAATTTCTCACGGTTTGCGCTACTTTCAAAAATCAAAACTTAGATGAAGAAAATGTTCGTCTTCGCTTGTTTCCATTTTCTCTCCATGATAAAGCATCCATGTGGCTACATTCCTTGTCACCGGATTCTATACATACATGGGAACAACTTGTGAAGAAGTTCATGTCAAAGTTTTATCCCATAAGTAGGACCAATGAGGTGCGTCAAGCCATTCAAGATTTTCGGCAAAAGCCCACCGAGCAATTTTGTGAAGCATTGGGCCATTTTCAAGATTATATCAATAGTTGCCCACATCATGGTCTCGAGAAGAGTCACCTCGTCCATAGTTTTTACAATGGTCTCATTCCTTCCACTCGCACCATGATTGAGTCCACGCACAAAGGCAAATTCATGCACTTAACTCCTTAGGCGATGATTCCCAAGATTGGGAGGGCACCAATGAATTTTCGCGATCCAAACCACCACGAGTAGGTAGAACTTATGAGGTTAAAAATGATCCCGATTTTAAATCCATGCTCCATGGCTTAAACACTTTGACTAAGACTGTTGATGCTCTCAGTTGTTCTCTTTCTAAACAAGTGATGAATGTCAACGAGTCTAGTCCTTCTTGCCATGTCTGTTTAAGTCAAGATCATTTGTCTCATTTGTGCCCCCTTATTCAATATGATCCCAAACCCACTCTTGCCCAAGCATGTGCCTTTGATACCACTCGAAAACCCACACCACCGTCATTTACTTATCATCTGAATAATAGGAACCATCCTTATTTTTCTTATAAGTACGACAATCACCTTGCACCATCACAACCAAAACAACATGTTGGTGGTCCACCAGGGTTTCATCACAACCCGCATGTAATACCTCGTATTTTCATGGCTTTTAAATTTAAGGATTTATTAAATTTAATTGAGATAAATTAATTTAATTTTAATCCGAAATGTTGTTTTAAATATTTACTAGCGTGACAAGAGTTAGTAATTATTGGGAATATATTATTTGTTGCATATTACTGGATGAGTATAGTAATATATGAGATTTATTTTTATAATATTGTCACGTGTGAATAAAATGACAATTGTGGAAATTTAAGTCGGGACGCGCCTGTGTCGTGTCGGGACTAAATGTGGATTAATAAAAGTGAATATTTTATAGGTTGTTCATATGGTCGTTTTGAGTACGCCAACGCGTCTGGAAGGGTCAAGATAGTCAGAAAAGTATACCCAGGGGTTTGATTTGGGTCTCGGGGCGTGTTTAGGCCTAATTAGTACCCCGGAAGGGCATTTTAGTCATTTTATATTTTTGGGTAATTAAACCGACGAAAATTAAAGGGGTTATATCAGATGTTTAGGTTATCTCCTAGGGTTAGATAAGTCAAAACACTAGAACGACCATTGGAGAGGAGAGGAGAGAGCTCTCGAGGCATTCCAAGGCTCAAAACTCAACCGCTTGCATCGCCGCCACCGCCAACGCGTAGATCGCGAGACGGGAAACGCAACCACACCAAATTCAACACCAAACCAGATTTCTGAAAATTCCAGGCAAGTGTTTATCTTGCTTATTTCGTTGATGCATCTTTCATATTGGTTTAGAAATGATTAGGATGAATTGTATGGAAGAAAAACCCAATTTGAGATAGGAAGTTGCATGTAGTGATGACTTAAATGATATTCTGGAAACCTTTTGTGATGTAGAGGATTAAACCACGAAATTTTGATGTTGTATAAGAAGGAAACCTTAGAGTCAATTAGAATAAAGGAGGCAAATTCGCGCATCAGGCCCCCCGAACCGGTTCTCATGTACCCCGAACCGGTTCGCCCTTGGGTTCGCGAATGTTTGCTGGTCTGGGGTGATTTTTCTTCCATTCAACACTTAGAATTTTTTTCTTGTTTTCTTTCCTTTCCTCCTTGGATTTTTCTTCAACTTCAACGGGTCATAACTCATCAACCGTAGCTCAGATTTGAGTGTCGTTTCTTCCAGTGTTCTCGTTGTTTTGAGCTATTCAACTTTCCAGTTGACTCCTCCTTCGGGTTCTGGCTGAAAAATTACCAAAATGCCCTTGAACTTGCCTTTTTAGCTTTTCTTTCATTGTCTCGCTTTCTCTTTTGCGCTGCTTGCATAATTAACCTGTAAAACCAATAAGAGAAGCACGAAACACGAAATACTTGCCAACGAAGATTAGTACCATAAATGTGCGTCAAATCCATATAGGTTACATCACTCGGGTTCACAAATGCACTGAAATTAGGGGAATAAATATACAATATTTATGTCCAATCACGTAGTAAGTTGGAAAAACCCTTCGAATTAAAGTTAGAAACGAACCATTATACTTGATATATAATAATGGGAAAATAAGGATAAATGTTGTGAATGTGGGTTATGGGATAAACCTAAATTGATATAATAAAAGTGGTATATTTATATGATTGTGTATGCATATATTATATACTTGTGAAAATCATGCCCGCGCTACTTGCTATCCCTGAGGTTACCGCGCTGGGACGATCTTATCTCGTGTGCCTTATGGGGAATATTGACTCGTACCCTAGAAGATAGGAATCCTAGGTACAGGCTATCGAATCGGTACTCACGGTCCTAAGAGACGTGAGGGTATGTACTGACCTCTTGGACTTGGAAACTATGATTCGCCTTAATATTGTTTGTGTATGTATTTATACAGTTCGAGAGTGATTCCGAACTTGTATTCCCTTTAGTACGATTGATACGGGGATTGGATAGCAGAGTATGCCCGCACCATAGTTTTTATGTGGGGTGCTGTTATGATATATATATTATATGAGTAGTTAATATATATATGAAATTCTGAAATCTGGAACTGCCTACTGTGATTTGATATGTAGGACATGGTTGATGACTCAAATTATAAATAATTGTTTTGAGAAAGTATAATATGACACTGGAAAACTTTATTGATTAATAAAGTTAAAAGGAGAACCTTGGTTACAAATTGAAATCTTACGTTTTAAATACTTGTGTTGTTCAGTTGTAAATCCTGCAAATAACCTAAGATAAGTTAAATCATTGGGGAAAGATAGTGTGGTATATGAGGAGATAGACCATTGTGAAGGTTAGTGCGATAGGTGTGCACATTAGAAGAGAGGTGAGAATTTCTCAAGAGAGTGTCGCACTAATATGTTGTTGCATTAGCCCGTAGTCAATTTAAATACTTGCTAAACAAATTTTTAAATCATATACACTATCGGGCTCTGACCCGGTTCTATTTCCTTTTCTCTCTTGTATATATATATGTATGTATTACAGGTGCCCAACCACAGGGGCGTCTTACTTAGGATCCTTTGGAAGGAACGTGCTGCAGCTTAGGTGGGAGTTGCAGGCCTGTTGTTTAGACGACTTCATCCATTTGATTCTACTCCTAGTTCAGTTTTATCCAGTAGGGGCATGTGTCACCCTCTTTCTATTATTTAGTTGGTATTGTCAGAGATTGAAATTTTTACTTGCAATACCTTTATTTCGGGATTTATTACTGTCAGGATGTTTTCCTTTAGTGTTGTAAATGTTGGGATTTATTATTGATGATTAAATTCGTGTATGTTCAATTCTATTTTTATTCTGAATGTGTGACTCTTTAGATGTTAATGGTTTAAGGTTTTATAACCGAATTTAATAAAATGAGAAGAAGGTTTTAAATGGTTTTGACACTTAGCTTAATTATTTAGGGTGTTTAAATTGAAAAAGTATTTTTACGACAGTGATGCTAAGAATGAACCAACTGTTCACCTTGATTTTAATTTAATAAAGGAGTGATCGCCCGGTATTTAATTAGGCGGGGTGTCACAGGTGGTATCAGAGCATCAGGTTCTAGTGTCCTTAGGATCTATACGGCTTATTATGCTTTCAACGTTGCTTTATTTGTTATAGAGCCCTATGTTTAGGATTGTCGATTCCTTTGACGAGATTTCATTCTCCTGCTATAATGTGTATACACTAGTGAATTCTAATTTCGTTCGAATGTGTGCGTGTGTCGAGCGATGACGGATGTCAGAAGAGGACCGTAAGCGTACATCAGGAGGCAGGGCTCAGTTGAGATTATGAAATATATCCGAGGATGATGACCATAGTCGAGGTCACCTCCAATATGGCACGAGAAGCCACGACTAGAAAGGCGACTAAAGTGCAACAATGATTTTCAAATGCTGTTATAATCAAATGAGGTGCGAGGGTAAACTTACCCAACGTATTACAAAAAAAAACGTGTAGAGATTGTCAGTGGGAAATTTTAGAAACGCGAAAATTGTATGTGTTTACCAAAGGAGGTAAAGTATCCAAAGGCTTAAATATAGGACGGTGTGTGGCAAACTGAAAGTGAAAAATTTAGAGAAAATTTTCTTGGCTTTCGGGACGAAATTATAATGGTTGGAGTCAACCACCAATTTTAGAAATGGAATGCTATGCCTATAGGAGAAACTTAGGTACAGTGTTGACCGTATGTTCCTTCCTCAACTGTTTAGGATGAGAAGCAAACGTGGTTCTGAACTCATCGCAGGAGGGCATGACAGAAGTCCAATTGTGGATATGAATCCTAATCGTTAGCAAATTTTGTATCGAAAGAGGTAGATACTAGTGGAGGAAATGACTCCAAGTGGGAGACCAACTTGTAATAATAGTTGATAATACTCGAGGAGGAAATTCTGATGGACGACTGATTCAGAGGTTAACAATGTCATATTTTGTCAATATAGATGATAACTCTTCTTTGTGGGGGGAAGTTAAAGGAATCGAAGAATTTAGTCGAGAATAAGACTGGATACAATGGTGGTGGTATAGCACAACAAAAGGATGTGGATACACATCAGGAAAACCATTTAAATGCTTCAGATAGTTAAATTCTTACCAAGTGATGGTAAATTCAGTAAGTACTATTATAGATAGTAACATGATCTTTATGGCCTAAAAAGCTAAGGGAATAACCGGGATGGCTAACAGGAATCGAGTCTACTAAAGTCCGAGAGAAGGGCAATCCTAACCTGGTTAGTAGGACAGGTGATAAGTGGATTATGTGTTGAGTTATTTTGGTGCGGAGTGGAATTGCTCGCGATAATATGTTCCAAAGTGAGAAAAAGGGACAAGAATACGGTGCCTAGTAAAGGACGACGATTAAAAATAATTTTATTTTGGTTTGGGCAGACGTGTTACGTCCGAAAACCATTTGTGCAGTCAAGACGATTGCCAGGATGTAAGTATAAGTTGTATCCTTAGAGGATGCGACGTGTTTATGTGACACGAGCGAGTCACCATATTTTGTTCATTGCTAGATTAGCATATGAGACGAGTTTAATGCATATCATTATAAATGTTACCATTATGTGAATATTTTTCCTTAGTATAGCGGGATTTTTCTTTGATGCTATCCGCGGGGGATGAATGAGTATATTAACAGTGTTTTATACTTTATTGAGGTTACTTGTTGTAGTGATGCGATACACGAGTATGATATTATCTTTGTTAAAATGTTATAGAAATGGGTAGTATGATAGTGGGAATTTATTGCAAGGCTATCGGAGTAGTTACATTAGTGCAACACGTTTTGTTTTGGCGAGGCTTTACCTGTAAGAAGGTTGGACTCGCACTTATATTATCTATCCTAGAGACTTCGGAGGAGATAGTGGGCTCGAGATATTCGATACCAATGTATGTATAGACTTTGTCAGTATGATTCAGTATGTACCGGGATTTACCGTTGAGCGAAAAGACTTGACTCGGTATTATGTTTAGCACTCCGAACTTAGTGATAGGAAGAGTGCAGTGTTATATTTATCCTTAAGAGATGTGGGAGTTAAGAGTTATACCCCTAATGTTAGAAAAAGGAAATTTAGAGAATTTTGATCGTATGTATCCGAGGTTTATAGAATGTAATTGCCATCAACCTATACAGGACGATAGTGAAATTGGTGAAACATTCTTTGTTAAGCATAATTACGGGAGAAATTGTAACTTTTCTGTCAAGGGACGGAATAAAGGGGTATATACTATGGACGGAGGACCTAACGGATTTCGATAACCGACAATGATAGGTAGTAGTGTATCGGGGGGTTCCTTGTTTGAATTTCTCTTTGCGAGACATCCCACGCATGAAACTTAGCGTAAGGTTGGAAATAGGGAGACGTTTGGTCACTATTCCATGAGTTCGGTACCCTGGTCGAAATGGGATCAAGTAATTATGTATGTAAGTTGGAAGTTGAATTTTGTTTTAAAGTCATTAGAGCCGAATATTTGTGGTAGGAAAGCATTGAAAGTTATCCCCACGAGTTGAGGGGTGGAACGATGATAAGGAGAATTTAAGAATTTTGATTTCTAGGGTGATTGAGAGTACCCAAATGTCATAACCGCGTACAGAACACAAGGTGAATAAAGAGTTGGAATGATTTTTAGAATGGATTATCTGGATAGAACTTTATATTATACAAAAGAGATGACCTGTAATTATTTTGATGAATAGAGCGTTAGTGATTTATTTTGGTTGTTGTACCTATTTGGGAAAATTGTTGTACTTATCTGAGGAAGGTTGAGAATTATTATTCCTCTTTTATTGTCATGGAATTTGAATGCCCTATTCCTTCTATTCCGTTGAATTTAGTTAGTCCTACAGATGAGTAGCACGCCGTTCGCTCTCCCAGGGCAGTCGGAGTGTTGCAAAAATGTGGGCATCTTGGTTAACTACAGTTAAAATAGTCCGAGTCGAAGGGACGTGGTAATAGACGTGTGAAATATATATTTGTGGGACTAGTATAACGAAGTGGAAGTGATAGAGTGGATTAAACGTCATATGAGGGGCGATAATCCATACATAAGTGTGCAATTAGAATAGCACGCCCTAATTTGATTGGAAGGCTGTGGGAAGCCATTCAAGAATTGGTATTCCTTGAATAGAGTAAAATTTAATTATTATGAAGCACACCCGGAGCGGAGTTGTTATTAGTCAAGTGTGAGAGCGACTTGCGCATACAAAGAGTAATGATGCTAGTATAGTATAAGAGATCCAGGAGTGCGCTTCGTGGAGAGAAGAGCATGGGTCGAAACTTTCGGCATACTCCAAGGAAGGAAGGGGAGTATTACGTGTCACTTAATGTGAGACATTTCAAGGGAAGAATCGATATTTAGCGAGACGTAGTGAGTAGTCTCTACATGCACTGCCCATAGGTAAGGTTTGGTTGAAAGAGGAGAATCAACCAAATAATTTTGTGTTTATCGAAAATTCCTGAAATTGGAAGAGGTTGGTAAAGTCGATAAAGTTCTTGGATGGGTTGCCATCCTCAAAACAAGATCAAGGGTTTATCCCGAACATGTGAATTAAGTCGCCGAGAAGGAAGTGATTGATATTCCTTTGGGCTGTCTTACAATATTAACTAGTATGCCACAGACTTCCTTTGAAAGGAAGGATCGCGCTAGTGCATGGTCCGGCGCAGTATAAATTTCTGAATCAGGATGAGATTGGTGAATCCCACCTTTGATATGGGATTTCAGGAACCAGCGGAGATAAGATTTCGTTTCGAGTAGGATGTATCACCCTTAGCCAGGGAATAAGCACATGGTGATTAAAGATTAGTGGAGCCACGTGAAGGAGATTTTGGAATCTTAGTACGATGATTTCAAGAATGCTCTGTAGAAGCACTCGTACCTGTTTGTCTCGTACGAGGTACTTATTAAAGTTTTGTTATGGAAGAACCTCGACTATTCTCCTTCCGTATGTTTAGAGGAGACTAGATAATCAGAATTTTTGGATCAGTCGAGAAAATATCCGATAACTATGGTGGAATTCCACGACTGTTTTAGGCAGTCAAGAGTGGTCAAATGTCCGTATGATCTTCTCAGAATGAGAATTTTGTGTATGAATAAATCCGAGTAGTTGTCATGTAGTGAGGTGCGACCTCCTAATGATAGTGAGATAATGGAATTTATAACGTATAGACGTAACCTATTCAAATGTTGTCAGTTGGGAGTGCAATGTGAAGTGTCTCCAATGAGAATGTAAAACAATGTTGCTGTGAGGAAAAAGCTATAGTGATTGAGCGCCGTACTATGTAGATAGTTTGCGTACTGACAAGGATATCCAGAATTGTGCTACTTGGTAGGCCTTAGTTTCCGAATTTCAGGACGAAATTCCGTTATTAGGGGGAAATTATGTAATACCCCGTATTTTCATGGCTTTTAAATTTAAGGATTTATTAAATTTAATTGAGATAAATTAATTTAATTTTAATCCGAAATGTTGTTTTAAATATTTACTAGCGTGACAAGAGTTAGTAATTATTGGGAATATATTATTTGTTACATATTACTGGATGAGTATAGTAATATATGCGATTTATTTTTATAATATTGTCACGTGTGAATAAAATGACAATTGTGGAAATTTAAGTCAGGACGCGCCTGTGTCGTGTCAGGACTAAATGTGGATTAATAAAAGTGAATATTTTATAGGTTGTTCGTAAGGTCGTTTTGAGTGTGCCAACGCATCTGGAAGGGTCGAGATAGTCAGAAAAGTATACCCGGGAGTTTGATTTGGGTCTCGGGGCGTGTTTAGGCCTAATTAGTACCCCGTGAGGGCATTTTAGTCATTTTGTATTTTTGGGTAATTAAACCCACGAAAATTAAAGGGGTTATATCAGATGTTTAGGTTATCTCCTAGGGTTAGATAACTCAAAACACTAGAATGGCCATTGGAGAGGAGAGGAGAGAGCTCTCGAGGCATTCCAAGGCTCAAAACTCAACCGTTTGCACCGCCGACACCGCCAACGCGTAGATCGCGAGACGGGGAACGCAACCACACCAAATTCAACACCAAACCAGATTTCTAAAAATTCCAGGCAAGTGTTTATCTTGCTTATTTCGTTGATGCATCTTTCATATTGGTTTAGGAATGATTAGGATGAATTGTATGGAAGAAAAACCCAATTTGAGATAGGAAGTTGCATGTAGTGATGACTTAAATGATATTCTGGAAACCTTTTGTGATGTAGAGGATTAAACCACGAAATTTTGATGTTGTATAAGAAGGAAACCTTAGAGTCAATTAGAATAAATGAGGCAAATTCGCGCATCAGGCCCCCCGAACCGGTTCGTATGTACCCCGAACCGATTCGCCCCCCAAACCGGTTCGCCCCTGGGTTCGCGAATGTTTGCTGGTCTGGGGTGATTTTTCTTCCATTCAACACTTAGAATTTTTTTCTTGTTTTCTTTCCTTTCTTCCTTGGATTTTTCTTCAACTTCAACGGGTCATAACTCATCAACCGTAGCTCAGATTTGGGTGCCGTTTCTTATAGTGTTCTCGTTGTTCCGAGCTCTTAAACTTTCCAGTTGACTCCTCCTTCGGGATCTGGCTGCAGAATTACCAAAATTCCCTTGAACTTGCCTTCTTAGCTTTTTTTTCATTGTCTCGCTTTCTCTTTTGCGCTGCTTGCATAATTAACCTGTAAAACCAATAAGAGAAGCATGAAACACTAAATACTTGCCAACGAAGATTAGTACCATAAATGTGCGTCAAATCCATATAGGTTACATCACTCGGGTTCACAAATGCACTGAAATTAGGGGAATAAATATACAATATTTATGTCCAATCACGTAGTAAGTTGGAAAAACCCTTCGAATTAAAGTTAGAAACGAACCATTATACTTGATATATAATAATGGGAAAATAAGGATAAATGTTGTGAATGTGGGTTATGGGATAAACCTAAATTGATATAATAAAAGTGGTATATTTATATGATTGTGTATGCATATATTATATACTTGTGAAAATCATGCCCGCGCTACTTGCTATCCCTGAGGTTACCGTGCTGGGAGGATCTTATCTCGTGTGCCTTATGGGGGATATTGACTCGTACCCTAGAAGATAGGAATCCTAGGTACAGGCTATCGAATCGGTAGTCACGGTCCTAAGAGACGTGAGGGTATGTACTGACCTCTTGGACTTGGAAACTATGATTCGCCTCAATATTGTTTGTGTATGTATTTATACAGTTCGAGAGTGATTTCGAACTTGTATTCCCTTTAGTACGATTGATACGGGGATTGGATAGCAGAGTATGCCCGCACCATAGTTTTTATGTGGGGTGCTGTTATGATATATATATTATACGAGTAGTTAATATATATATGAAATTCTGAAATCTGGAACTGCCTACTGTGATTTGATATGTAGGACATGGTTGATGACTCAAATTATAAATAATTGTTTTGAGAAAGTATAATATAACACTGGAAAACTTTATTGATTAATAAAGTTAAAAGGAGAACCTTGGTTACAAATTGAAATCTTACGTTTTAAGTACTTGTGTTGTTCAGTTGTAAATCCTGCGAATAACCTAAGATAAGTTAAATCATTGGGGAAAGATAGTGTGGTATATGAGGAGATAGACCATTGGGAAGGTTAGTGCGATAGGTGTGCACATTATAAGAGAGGTGAGAATTTCTCAAGAGAGTGTCGCACTAATATGTTGTTGCATTAGCCTGTAATCAATTTAAATACTTGCTAAACGAATTTTTAAATCATATACACTATCGGTATCTGACCCGGTTCTATTTCCTTTTCTCTCTTGTATATATATATGTATGTATTACAGGTGCCCAGCCACAGGGGCGTCTTACTTAGGATCCTTTGGAAGGAACGTGCTGCAGCTTAGGTGAGAGTTGCAGGCCTGTTGTTTAGACGACTTCATCCATTTGATTCTACTCCTAGTTTAGTTTTATCCAGCAGGGGCATGTGTCGCCCTCTTTCTATTATTTAGTTGGTATTGTCAGAGATTGAAATTTTTACTTGCAGTACCTTTATTTCGGGATTTATTACTGTCAGGATGTTTGCCTTTAGTGTTGTAAATGCTGGGATTTATTATTGATGATTAAATTCGTGTATGTTCAATTCTATTTTTATTCTTAATGTGTGACTCTTTAGATGTTAATGGTTTAAGGTTTTATAAGTGTATTTAATAAAATGAGAATAAGGTTTTAAATGGTTTTTACACTTAGGTTAATTATTTAGGGTGTTTAAATTGGAAAAGTATTTTTACGACAGTGATGCTAAGAAGGAACCAACTGTCACCTTGATTTTAATTTAATAAAGGAGTGATCGCCCGGTATTTAATTAGGCGGGGTGTCACACCGCAAAGGCAACATCGCCCTCCTATCCAACACCACTATGCTCCTTACTACCAACAAAACCATCCATCATCCTTTGTCCCCCAAGGAGGACCGTCCCACCCCAATCATCAAATTGTCCTTGTCCCACCTACGTCCTACGAATATTCCCAGCCGCTTAGTTCTAATCGAGAGTTGGTCCCCCAACCCCCTTATGCCCCTCCACATCCATCATCCACCTCTTCTATTGAGAATCTTCTCACTCAATTCATCACGACTCAATAACAAACCACGCAAGTACAGACTCAAGCCATCCAACTGCTTGAGCAACGTCTTAATCAGTTTGAGTCTGAGCGAGAGAAAGGTCATTTTCCGAGTCAACCCATTCCTAACCCTAAGGGGAATGGAAAGGAGTCGGCTTATGAGGTTGGATCCCCTTCCACTCCACCCACATACCAAGCGGACATGAAAGCGGTGAGTACTCTACGATCTGGTAAACAGGTTGACAATGGTGTTGATGCTCCCTGTGATGTTCTCATCCCACCCACCCAGAATTTCCCATTAGAACCACTCCCTAAGGTCCCACCGTCCCATAAAACCACCGACAAGAATGCTTGCAAACCTACTGAGGCCACCACTGCTTTTGTCCCTAGAGCCCCCTTCCCTCATAGGTTGGCCCCAACAAAGAAAGCTCAACAATTTGGTGAAATCAAGCAAGTTTTTCAAAATGTTCACATAAACATTCCATTCCTCACCGCGATCCAACAAGTCCCTTTTTATGCAAAATTCTTGAAGGACTTGTGCACTGTTAAGCGACGAACGAATGTTTGCCTTTGTCACTGAACAAGCCACGTCCCTCATCCATGAGAATGGTATTGTGAAATATAAAGACCATGGTCGTCCCACTGTCTCTTGCATGTTAGGAGATCAGTTCTCTACTCGAGCTTTTCTTGATCTTGGAGCTAGTGTTAATTTGCTACCTTACTCTCTCTACCTCGAGTTAGGTTTACAAAATATGAAACCTATACGGGTCACTCTTCAACTTACGGACCGTTCTGTGAAAGTGCCGAAAGGAATCGTTGAAGATGTTTTGGTGAAAGTGTCTGACTTTTACTACCCTGTGGATTTCATCATCTTGGACACTCCTGCTCCCGACCCAACCAATATTCCTATCATTTTGGGTCGCCCCTTTTTGGCAACTGCCAATGCCATCATCAATTATCGAGATGGGTCAATGAATCTTTCTTTTGGCAACATGACCGTCGAAGTCAATATTTTCCACCTCATGCAACAACCGGCCGATGTTGATTCCATTGATGAGGTATGCATGATTGACTCCTTAGTCCAAGAGATGTTGGATACCACCTACCCAGAAGATCCTATCCACCAATGTTTGGCTCACTTTGGGTTCGACTTTGATATTGATTCTTCCATCTCCGAGGTCAATGCCTTGTTAGATTCTATACCTCTGTTGGACACTTCCACTTGGGTTCCTACATTTGAGCCTCTCCTTGTCGATACTCTTCTTTCTGTGGATAACCCAGTCAACCCATGTCCCGATACTCTCCCGAACTCTGTTTCTGCGTCTGAGTCCGATGCCTCTCCTGAGCCACCACCTAGTTTGGAGTTAATCCATTACCTGCTGAGTTGAAGTATACCTTCTTAGGCCCAAACCAACATCACCCCGTCATTATTGCTTCTGACTTGACACCGGATCAAGAAGAGCAATTGGTCCACACTCTCACTCAACATAGCACTGCTTTAGGGTGGACCATTTCTGACATTCAAGGTGTCACCCCCAATGTCTGTATCCATCGCATTCATTTAGAGGAGAATGCCAAGACGTCTCGTGAGCCACAACGCCGACTCAATCCGGCAATGAAAGAGGTCGTTAGAGCTGAAATTTTAAAATTGCTTTATGATGGTATTATCTACCCCATTTCAGATAGCCAATGGGTAAGTCCCATTCATATGGTGCCTAAAAAGTCTAGCATCACCGTTGTAAAAAATAGTGACGATGAGCTTGTGCCTATCCGCATACAAACCGACTGGCGTGTTTGTATTGATTATAGAAATCTCAATGCTATCACTCGTAAAGACCACTTCCCTCTCCCATACATTGACCAGATGCTTGAACGCTTGGCTGGCCATGCTTACTACTGCTTCCTTGATGGATATTCAGGGTACAACCAAATTCTCATTTCCCCTGAAGACCAAGAAAAAACTACCTTTACCTGTCCATTTGGCACATTTGCGTACTCTCGTATGCCCTTTGGCCTTTGCAATGAACCTGCGATTTTTCAAAGGTGTATGACTAGTATTTTTAGTGACATGGTAGAGCGTTTTCTCGAAGTCTTTATGGACGATTTTTCTATGATTGGTTCATCCTTTGAACAATGCCTATCCCGTCTCACTATGGTCCTTCAGCGTTGTCAAGAAAAGAAGTTGGTTCTCAATTGGGAAAAATGCCATTTCATGGTAAAAAAGGGTATTATTTTAGGTCATGTTGTCTCAAGCTTCGGTATTGAGGTCGATAAAGCAAAAGTCGACTTGATTTCCTCACTACCCATTCCTAAGTCTGTTAAGGACATTCGCTCCTTCTTAGGACATGTGGGCTTCTACTAGAACTTCATTAAGGATTTTTTTAAAATCGCGCGACCTTTGACAACCCTTTTATCCAAGGATATCCCTTTTGTCTTTGATGAAGCATGTGTTGCTTCTTTTGAGCGCCTAAAAGCTGACCTCACTTCCGCTCCTATCATGCAACCTCCAATTGGTCTCTCCCCTTTGAGCTCATGTGTGATGCTTTTGATTTTTCACTTGGTGCCATGCTTGGCCAGAAAGTTGACAAGCACCCACATGTCATCTCTTATGCTAGCAAAACTCTACATGATGCTCAACTTAATTACACGACCACTGAAAAGGAGTTGTCAGCAGTTATGTTTGCTCTTGATAAATTTCTCTTATATTTCATAGGTTCTCCTATCATCGTGTATACTGACCATGCTGCTCTTAAGCACCTTCTTCATAAGAAAGATTCCAAACCACGATTGATACGGTGGATTCTCTTACTCCAAGAGTTTAACCTTGAAATTCGCGACAAGAAAGGTTGTGAAAATGTTGTTGCTGACCACCTCTCTCGCATTATTGTCACGTCTGACGGTGATCATATTACCATTTCTGAGTCATTTCCCGATGAACTACTATTTTCGATCTCCACTTCGCCCTGGTATGGTGATATTGTCAATTTTCTTGTTACCGATCAACTTCCTAGTCATTGGTCGAAACAGGATCGCTCCAAATTTATGGCGAATGTGAAGTTCTACTCTTGGGATGACCCGTTTCTCTATAAGTATTGCCCCGTCAAGTCATTCGTTATTGTGTTCCCGCGTGTGAACAACTCAATATTCTGTCCTTTTGCCACAATAGTGCTTGTGGAGGCCACTTTGGTTCCAAGAAAACTGCTGCCAAAATTTTGCAAAGTGGTTTCTATTGGCCTACTCTTTTCTGAGATGCCCATCATTATTTCCAAGCTTATTCGAATTGCCAACACTCTGGGCGTCTCTCTCGTCGTCATCTAATGCCTCTCACACCCATCCTCAATGTTGAAATTTTTGATGTGTGGGGTATCGATTTCATGGGACCATTTCCCTCCTCTCATGGTTTTCAGTATATTCTAGTTACTGTTGACTATGTTTCCAAATGGATTGAAGCAATTGCCTGCCGCACCAATGGCCATCGAGTTGTGGTCTAATTTCTCAAATAACATGTCTTCACGCGTTTTGGAACCCCCAAATCTATCATTAGTGATGGGGATAAACATTTTTGTAATCGAGTCTTTGAACACCTTATCAAAAATTATGGTGTTACCCATAAGGTTGGTCTCTCTTACCACCCGCAGACTAGTGGTCAAGTTGAGGTCTCCAACCGCGAGATCATGCAAATTCTTGAAAAAAACGTCAATCCTAATAGTAAAGATTGGTCCTTACGCTTAAACGACGCATTGTGGGCATACCGTATCGCTTACAAGACTCCAATTGGCATGTCTCCTTATCGTTTGGTCTTAGGCAAGCCTTGCCACGTTCCTGTCGAGCTTGAATATCATGCTTATTGGGCCGTCAAAGCCCTTAATTTCGATATTGATGAGGCGGGTGTACATAGGAAGCTGCAACTTAATGAATTGGAGGAAATGAGAAATGATGCCTATGATTTGTCCAAAAAGTATAAGGACAAAATGAAGTGGATCCATGACCAAAGCATCATGCGCAAAGAATTCCACCCTGGTCAAAAAGTTTTGTTATATAATTCTCGGTTGCATCTCTTTCCCGGGTAATTGAAAACCAGGTGGTCTTGACCCTTCATTGTTGAGTCAGTCACCCCTTATGGTGCCATCACCGTGCAAATTCCCAAGGATGGTAGCCTCTTTCAGGTCAATGGTCAACGCTTGAAGCCCTTCTTGGGGCTAGGCTCCACTCACATAGAACAGATTGACCTTGTTGACCCCATTTATGAAGACTGATCGTTCAGTCTTGTTTGGGGGTGATTCTTATCCCCCGAATTTTTTGCCACCCCATTCTCTCCTCGTTTATCATCTCTTTTTGGGTGAGTTCCCATCGGTCTGGCTGAAGACGTTAAACTTAGCGCTATCGGGAGGCAGCCCGCGTTTCTGGTATGAGTCTTATCCTGTTTGGGGGTGGTGTTTCACATATAGGTAACTCGTCTTCAAATGTCGAATCAGTCAGAGTTCCTCGATGAAATATTTACTGCTTTTTTTCATCCTCCCCAGATTTTTCTCGCTCCTCGTAGATAATTTCTTCTTGCCCTTTTACCAACCGGAGTTGGTTTGGGCTCGAATTTAATGATTTTGTAACATCCACTTGCCCTTTTACCAATCGGAGTTGGTCTGAGCTAGTGTTTGTCGATCCTGTAACATCCACAGGTTGATCAGCGAGCAACTCATGTTCCTCGTCCGGAGTCCTCCCAACTATCTCTGCATCACATCCTGTAACATCCACACACCCTTTTACCAATCGGAATTGGTCTGGGCTTGTGTTTGTTAATCCTGTAACATCCACAGGTTAATCAGCGAGCAACTTTTGCTCCTCGGGGGTTTCAAGATAGGTGAACTCCGCTATGAAATCTTCTACAGCCTGCCCTTTTAGTGATGATCGGGGTTCATAGACTATATCATATTCACCGAGCTCTATTGCCCAGTACATCAATCTCCTTGATTTTTCTGGCTTGTGAAGGGCTTGTCTCGATGGCACATCGGTATATACTACTATCGTATGATCTTGGAAGTATGGCCTCATTCTCCTACTCGCCTCAATCTGCGCTAGTGCCAATTTCTCCAGCCTTGGATATCTGATCTCTGCTCCTCGGAAGGCCTTACTTGTGTAGTAAATTATCTTTTGTACTCCATTCTCCACTCTGATCAACGCCGAGCTAACTGCATTCTCGGATACTGCAAGGTATAAATACAATTTTTCTCCCATCACCGACCTGGACAACAGTGGAGGTGCTCCCAAGTATTTCTTCAAGTCTTGAAAAGCCTTCTCGCATTCATCATTCCACTCAAAAGTCTTTCTAAGTGTATTGACAGTTGCTCGTGACACAAATCTGTTGAGTGCCACTACTCGTCCTATGAGACTCTGTACTTCCTTCTTCGTGGTTGGAGATCGCAGCCCTAATAGAGCTTTGATATTTTCAAGATTTGCTTCAATGCCTCGTTAATTGACAATGTACCCGAGAAACATGCCTTCTCGTACTCCAAAGATGCACTTCGTCGGGTTCAGCTTCATTTGATATATATCTAGTTGATCAAAAGTCTGACTTAAGTCAACTAGATGATCGACAACTTTCTTGCTTTTTGTCAGCATGTCGTCAACATAGACTTCCATATTGTCACTGATTTGTTCAGCAAAGACCTTGTTCATCAGCCTCTGATATGTCGCACCTGCATTTTTCAAACCAAAAGGCATAACATTATAACAATAAGTTCCCCTAGGGGTAATAAAAGAATTACTTTCCTTGTCTTCAGGTTTCATTTTAATTTGATTATAGCCAGAATAAGCATCCATGAAGCTCAGCAACTCGTGTCCCGAGATAGCATCCACCAGTTGATCAATTTGGGGCAATGAAAAGTGATCTTTTGGGCATGCTTTGTTGAGGTCGGTGAAGTCTACACACATCCTCCACTTATTGTTCTTCTTCTTTACCATCACCACATTGGCCAACCAATCCGGATATTTAACATCTTTAATGAAACGAGCTTTCTGGAGCTTCTCGACTTCTTCCTGTATAGCTTGATTTTTCTCGGGACTGAATACTCTTCTTTTCTGCTTCACAGGCTTGATTTCCTTATTCACATTAAGCTCGTGACATAAGAAGTTTGGGTCTATCCCAGGCATATCTTCATGACTCTACGCAAAGGTTTGTCTTATGCTTCTTAGGAACGTTATCAATTCCTGTTTTAATGAGGCTTCCAACGATGAACCTATTTGAGTAGTTCGCTCAGGGTGCTCATCGTCCAAAATGATGTTTTCAGTATCTTCTACGACTTAACCCTTCACGAGTTGCGACTCATCTCGAGGATCCAATGTTTCAATCTCTGCACCTTCGTCGACTTGGTAAGTAGTAGTCTTTTTCTTTGATTCTTTCAGTTCTTCTTGCTCGGCGGATGAATAATAGCATTCCCGAGCTACCTTTTGATCACCTTTCACTACTCCTACTCCAAAGTTTGTTGGAAATTTTAGGCATTAATGTACTGTAAATGGTACAACCTCGAACTTCTTCAATCTTACTCTTCCCATGATGATATTGTACGATGATTGAATATTCTTATCCATCATGAAAAAACGTATTCTTTTTGTCCGACAAGCAGGCCATGTACCAATGAATATATCTAACTTGATCGTCCCAAGTGGAAATACTTTCTCGCCAGCAAAACCGATGAGGGGTCTGTGGTAAGGCTCCAGTTGAGATAGCTTTAGGTTTAAACTATCGAAACATGAGTAGAACATGATGTCTGCCGAGCTGCCATTGTCGACCAGTACTCTTGAAATCATAACCTCCTTCATCCTTATTTTGATCACCAACGGGTCATCATGAGGATATAGAACACCTGCAAGGTCATTCTTTGAGAACCCAATGACCAACTTCTCCTTGTTCACCTTTCTCGGGCGATCTTCCTCAGCTAAATTTATTCACTGAATGTACGAGCAAGCTTGAGCCTCACCGAGGTAAGCTTTTCTTTCTGCAGTAAGGTCTCCTCCTCCTGCATCTCCCCCTGTAATAACATTACAATCAAATGACCCAAAGCGTATTGAAAATACCTCTCGTTCTGGCTTCCTTGGTTTCTTGGGAAGGTCAGGGTCATCATCTGGATCAACTTCATGGTTTCTCTTCTTGTTCTCCTCTGCTCGACGAGGAGATCTAGATCTCTCTCTAGTTCGGTCGTTGTTTCTTCTTTCGCCTCCCCGATCAACATACTTCGATAGCTTTCCTCGTCGGATGAGTGTTTCAATCTAATTCTGAAGAGCTATGCAATTTTTAGTCATATGGCCATGATCCTTGTGGAACTCGTAATATTTCTCCCTATTCCTTGTGTCAAGGTCTGATTTCATTTTCTTTGGCCAGTTCAACTCCTCGCTATTCTTAATTTCTTCCAGGACGTGGTTGATATTCGCCTTCAAAGGTGTGTAATTATCAAATTTCCTCAAGACTGCCCATGACGACCTATTTTTGGAATGTTTGTCACCACCATTGTTCTTATGCTCTTTCTTCTTAACTTTATCACCTTCCACCTTGGTTTCTTTGGCGTCCATATTCTTCTTCGCAGACATAGCCTCCTCGGCATTCATAATCTTGGACGCTTTTCCCATCAGGTCCGACATGGTTCGAGGTGGATCTTTAGCCAAAGTGTAGTACAACTTGTTCGGCAGTAGTCCACTCATCAAAGCAGTAATAGCTGTCTTCTCCTCGTAATCATTGACTTCGAGTTTCTCATTATTAAAACGAGTTATATACTCTCTGATACTTTCACCAGCTTTTTGTCTAACACTTAACAAATGTGCTACTCGTTTGACTGGCTTTGCTCCAAAGCAGAAATTCCCAATGAATAACTCGTCCAGTTGAAGAAAAGTTGAAATCTTACCCCGAGGAAGATTATTATACCATATCTGAGCAGATCCGGTAAGAGTTCCCGAGAATGCCCTGCATCTCATCTCGTCTGGAACAGCATAGATGTTGACAGCAGCTTGATATTATTCTATATGAAGGACAGGGTCAGTCTTCCCATCATACTTGGGAGTTACAACAGGTGCTTTGAACTTTGATGGTGTTAGAAAATCAACAATATCTTGGACAAAAGGCGTTCCTCGAACAAAGGTTCGTTGTAGAGGGTTCTTGGCCCTAGCCATTTCCCCTAATCTATCCTCTAACCTCTGAATAGATCCTTTCCATGCATCATTTCCTTCCTCGGGTCTATTGGTTCGAGCAACTGTTCGTGTTGAAGTGGCTTCCTAGGATTTATCTCGACGAGCAGTTGGTCGGTCATAGAATCCATCTTGACGAGCAGCAGGTCGCGACTGGGCAGATCCTTCCCTTAAATCTGATGGTCGTCGAAAGCTCCTCGACGCTGCATTAAAAGGACTTTTGCTCCTCCTAAGGCCTAATCGATCGAAAGGAGAGGCCCTAATTAATCTTTCCAATGCGCTGGCCCTTTCTGGGGAGAGGGTGACACGTTGTTCAGTATTTGTGGCTCGCACAGACGAAGTTCGCCCAGGTTGATAAGAGAAATCATCAGATTCCTCATTGCGATGTGAGTTAGTACGCCTAGTACGCGAAGATGGCACACGGGTATTTCTTTGAATGCTTCGTGGTCCGGAATGGGCTGATGCACCGCCATGGAGGGCTTGGATAAGTTGTCGCATTGTTTCTTGCATGACGGTCTGGCCCTGAGCTAGATTCGCCATTATTTAAGTCAAATCTAGAACAATTGGTGGAGCAGATGGATTTGGAGGGGTTCCAACGTTTCGATTACTGGATTCAGGAATATCAGCCATTGATAATGGATTGTTTTTTATGAGAAAATGATTTTACCAGTCGTTTCCCACAGACGACGCCAATATGTTGATGTAAAAAATTAGATCACTCTAATAATTCAATCACAGATAAATAAATGAGACAAAATATTTTAAAGTGGTTCAGCCTTATAAGAATGGCCTACGTCCACTGTTGTTTTATTGCTGATTGTTTGGGAATTCTCGATTACAAGAAATTTCGTTATGGATCCCAAAGTTTGGATTCAGGATTCAAGTCCCCTAACAATGAGGATTGTACAACGTATTTATAGCCTTGAGGCTATCATCTGAAAGGGTGATACATTAAATGATATGCATATGAAAGGGTAATACATTTAATTCCCTTTAAGCGTGTGCGTCTAAATGATAAGCATTTAATGAACCAGTTGAACTGTTGGTTATCCAGCTATTAATGCTTTGTTCGAGATGCAACTCGGACCGCCTGAGTTTCTCGGACTGCCTAAGCTTCCTGGTATTCAAGAGTTCCTCGGTGAGGTCAGTTCCTCGGAGCGTATGAGTACCTCGGAGAAGTCTGCTCCTCGGAGCGTATGAGTTCCTTGGAGTAACATGGTTCTTCGGAGCGTGCGATCATCTCGGAAGTGCTTGTTGTTGCCATGTAGATAGCCACTTGTCTTCATATGATTGATCCAAGTCAGCAGATTAAATTTGGTATCAACAAATATATTAAAAATAAAAATGTTGAGTGGAGGTGGAGGTGGAGACAAAGAATTCCCTAATTGTCTCGCATAGGCGTATAACCTAGTTAAATCTCTGATACCATATTGTCGCATCCTTGAATTTGGATGGGTATAGAAAATAATATTAATACAATCTAAGATTATAATTAATACAATGGAAATAAAAACAAAAGGCTATTATTTAAGAGATGACTGGAATCTTATTACATATTAGAGTCTGGAGAAAAAAATATACATTTTATATATCTGGCATACATAAACATAAAACATTAAGGAACACTGGTAATTCATATGAGACGATAGGTTGCGGTATAGATATTCCAATGAGACTTGCCATCTTTGTCAGTTACTGCCCATACTTATAGAAAACAATTAAGCAAACACGTCAAGATGATAATAAGATTATTAAGGTTTAGTAATGATAATAAGATTATTAAGGGTTAGTAATATTTTGATTTTCTACCTATTGAAACAAGATGAAATATCATAAGGCATTCAGGGGTATATTGACGCTTTTGATATGTAAATAAACAATATAGTGAAGGTAAACTATCAGGTTAAGACAACTTGGTTCGGCAATAACTCGATAACCCATAAATTATCGGTTATTAGGTTTCAATAGCGCATACATACCATGATAATATTGTTCAAGACATAGTTTTTTCTTGAACAGGTAAATCCAACTAATTGGTAAATAACGAGATAACTCGGCACGCTTAGCTAGAGCGACACTCATACGCATAGTAAATGTAGTAAAAAGGCACTCAACATCTAAGTCCTTCTGGCCAATTAGATTTATCGGGGGTTCACCAGGTCTAATCACTGGATTATATGGTGTGCTACTGAAGATTTCATTTGTAAGAAAATGAATTGTAGGGTTCAATGCAATTAACAACATCTTAACGGGTGGTTTAGGGTTCATGGCTTAGTAATAATCGAACTGGTAGATATCGAAAGAATCAATAATACGGGAAAAGTTTGAACTACTCGAAATAGTCCAGTATGAAATTTAGAGTTCAATAATATCACAAGGTGATATAATAATCAGTACTTTGAAAGACAAAAGTTCAAATGATTAATATTAAAATATAAATCACCTACTTTGGGTATTTTGATTTCCAATTGAAGTCCGACTATTTTGCGGGTAGACCGGGTAGTCTGAAAGCATAACAAAAGTAAGTATGTGATATAGGTCTTAAAATAAAATGAATGAAAATGTACAAAAAGATAATTCATTCTCCATTTCAGTGCATGATATTTTAAAAAGGTTTAAAGTATAATTTTCAAAACTTTTTATAAAAAAATTATTTAAATTTTATTTATTGAGAATTAACTGTGGTGATAAGAGACAATTTAGGTTTAAATATACTTAGGTACCTATGGAAAAAGTTTGGGTTTGATTTGAAATACTTGCAAAATAGTACAGGTTTAAGTGTAATTTAAGAAACTTGAATTCAAACCTTTAAAACTGATTTTCATGGAAAATGCTATCCTGTAATCCAAACCGGGTGTTATTATATATTAATTTATTCAGAATAAAAAATAAAAATATTGGAAAAAAATCAGAAAATTATGATTGGGGATGCGCTCTTACGGGCGGGGTCAAAGTTTGGACGCGCCTGGTTTGACCACCACCCTCGCACGTGAGTTGCACTCGCCTTCAACCTTCGAAATTTGACTTTAGGGCTTGTAAATATTTGACCTTGATTTCCAAAGGTTTTAGGACTCATCTTATCATGGTTTCTAAATGAAAGTTGTTCAGGATTCGAATACGAATCCATCCATACCAATTTCTAGGATTGTGGTGGTGTAATCAAGCTATTAGGTTTTCTAAAGATCGTAAAAATTTGACCTTTCGAATTTGTTTAAAATTTATGATTTTGGTTCCAGAATGATAATGGTTTTATTGTTCATTGAAAATGGAATATATTAAACGTGTTTTGAAGAATATTGGTGGAGTGAATATTGAGAATTTCTTCTCTGAATTTTTCTGGGCCAGAAACTTCATAGTTGAATTTGGTGAAACGTGGTTCATATTCCAATTAAGCACATATACAAGATCCTAAGAACTTAAGTTTCACTTTTCCCACTTTGAAACTAGTTCAAAGTCAGGGAATAGAAATTCACCATTGGATCTCCAAGCTCTAATGGAGTTTTCTGAATTTAAGCTCTCATACAATATATACACGTTAGATATCTCATGTAAACACATTTATACAATATAAGAACATGTAGAAACATGACCACAATGGAAAATTAAACAATCACACATTAAATCATAGAAATGCCAAAAACTCTCAAACTTTACATTAGGATTTCTCTCAACTGATGTGTGTTCGACTGGAAGGGGGGAGAGGGTATTTATAGGGTTTGCCCAGGGGAGTGGATTGGTGGAATTTTAGGTAAGGTTTGGGCTGAAGTTACACAAGTTCCAAGTCTAATTTCTTGGAGGCTTAAATGGGTATCACTTGTAAAGCACATGGTACAAGCCATGTTGTTCAACCAGCAGGTGCCATGTTCGGGGTGTAAAAAGTGTAAACAAGTTCTAGTTTTAGGTTAGGTCCTTGAAGAGTTTCCATGTATAGTTTAAGGACTATAATGTCTTTAATCAAAGTTTAGGAGCTTTTATGTAATTATTCAAACTTAAAAAATTAGATGGGGTGATTCTTGAAAAGTATATATCCTTAGGTACAATTTTAGTGAAAAGTTAAAATGTAATAGGCATAGGAATAGGTCAAATAAGATGATTTTAAGTATAAGGGCATTTTGGTAATTTAAGAAAATATAGGGTTATTCTTTGGAATTTATTAAATACCTAGGGCTACTGAGTAATTAAGAGTAGTTTGCTACACCTTTCGTTCTCCAGTTGTAGAAATATGTGACTCCATGTCGGAGTCGGCTGCTGAGAACGTCGACTCCTTCCAAGTGGAGATGGAGATCACTCATAATGGGTCTTGGAAGGCTCAGGGTTCTTTTAGATCTTCTTGTTCTCATCAAGTCGAGTCATCCAACCAGGCCGAGTCATCATCAAACCAATCTGAGTCCACCCAGGGATGAGACTCCTCTATTCAGATCCTCTCATCCCATGATGAGACGAGAGTGGACGTTGCCATTCCACCCCCAATAAATGCCATCCCTCTTAGTGCTATTTCAGGGTAACACTTTGATACAACCTCTCGTACCCCTGGTGTCGTCCTGGCTGCTGATCTAGATGACGACGAGGACGCATTTGAGGGTACACTTAACACATCTTGTGCTGAATCCTATGTAAGTACGGTTGTCAAAGTAGGCCTCTTACTATGGAGACATCTCTATGGTATCGGGCCTTCCATCCACATGAGATCACCCTCAGCCAATGAGAGAGCATTTTAAGGCCGAGAGGTTAAAATATGTGTGTATGAACAAATGTTTAAGGTCATCTTTAGGCTGCCTGTGCATCCGACTGTACGAGCCATCTTGGATAGTCTTGGTCTTGCCCGTTCATAGCTTTCACCAAATGCCTAGAAAGTTATTCTCAGCTTCGTTGTATCATGGAAGGTAGTTAATCACACATACCTCCCAGTTAACGTCTTTAAAGGATGTTACACCATCTTGTCCCCAAATCTCAATCTATCTACTATTACCTCATAGCCAGGAACTTTAGTAAAAAACAATACTAGTAACTCATACTTCCAACCACAAATGTAGGTTGTATTATGTTTTCATCTCGGGAGCCTGGGAATTCAGCCTCGACGTCCCTTGCACTGCCTCAGATCCCCGAGTCCCCTAGAGATGGGCTAAAGCCACAATGTCAGAAAACGCTGATCCAGGCTTAAGTGTTGAGGCCACTAAGATCCTTGAGAAAGTTAGTAGACAAGGAGATAAAGGGGGTATCGTCCAATTTGAACAACTGATGACCCCATACTTCTTAGAGCAAATGGGTATGGGGGTGCACCCACATCTGTGCCATGTAAGTTTGTTAACACTAATCCTAAACCAATTTACTCAACCTCACCATTTTCCCCATACACCCTTAACCACCCTCAACTATACCCACAATTATCTTCCTCACCCAACACCCATTCTCTCTCCCCATCCCCATAACCAAAATCAAACTTTGAAACCTCTGTTAAATCAACAACCCAAACCCACAAACAACAACTCCGGACACTGCCTTACCTCCGGCATAAAAAAACCCTTAAGACCCACCTCCATACATTTTGGCCTGACCCACCTCGCCAGCGGTGACCGTAAATCCTCAAACTCGGAGCCCATTTCAGTCTAACTCCTTTGAAATCCCTTCATACCCATAGCTGCCCAAAACAAACCAGGTTTAACACACCTCTGACCCCTCTTATCCCGTCCTTGACACACGAACCCAAACACTGCCTGGAATTGATTAAACCTGATTCTCAACAACCGACAACCCATATCAGACCTGCCGGCGTCAGCCAACAATTACCCCGAACCCGGAACCCATTTTCGGCGTTCCAACTCGACTTCAAACTCCATCTTCCCATAACCCACCAAGTGCCTTATCCGATTCTGCCAAAACAAGTAACTCAAACAAACAAAAATGACCCCCACATGTGTCTTAAACCAACTTTTGCCCCTTTTCCAAACATACCCCCAACACTTCTCCCACATGTTCTCATCCATTAAGTCCAAAATACCATTATTCCCTCACCCATGCTCCTCTCACCATTTATATGGACACTTTTAATCCATACCCAATTTACCCCTTAGCTCCATGTGGACTATATAAGAAGACTCAATGCCATTTGAAGACTAACCTAGAAACCCATCTAGGGTTTTAGAGAGAATAAAGAGAGAGTTTAGAGTAGAAAATAAATAGGGTTAGATTAGAATTTATATTTTATTTTTTATATAGTGAGGACAAATAAATTGTTGTGAGGATCAATTTGAGTGCATTTTTTTTATGTAATTTGGGTTGTATCATTCAAATTGAGGGATGCAAATTTAATCACAAAGATTGGAGGAGTTCAATTACGCATCAAGAGATTTGGTTTAATTGGTCTCTTATCTTCTCATCTATTTTAATGCCTTTGGTTATTATTCTGTCAATTTTGATATCATGTTAGGATAAAATCCCCTTTCAAGGGGTGGGGGTGAGCTCTTATTTGATGTTATTTTGATTTAATTAGTTTGATTATTTGAAAATTTCCTTTAAATGTTAATTTCGATCATTCACCCTTAAATTTATGCCTCGAGAGAGGGTAAATGATTTCGACAGAAAATCGAAATTCGAGATATAATATCCACTTTAGATTCAAACTAGAGATAGGAATTTCTTAAGTGTGGTATTATTCCTTGAATTTCAACTCTAAATTTTATTTTCTAAGATTTACATAAATTTTAATGAATCGATCTTAGCGGGTGATTAATTAAAAGGAGTGTGAATATAATTTTCTAGAGTTGTGGGGGATTGAACTTAATATTCTAAAAGGTTACTATTAAAATTACATTTGCAACGAGAGTTGATTTGTAATTTTGATATTAATTTGGGAGAATTTAAATAATTAAATTATTTTGTTAAAATAGCTATAATTTGTTGTGTAGCCCCACTCCTTGATTGATTCCATTACTTGTTATCAATGAGTGCGATAAAAGTCGACTCACTCATTTACCATTGTGTGCTGCCCTAGCTATCATTAAATTTAAAATCGGGAGAATATTTTTGCAAAGGCGATCGCTAAGATAAATTCCATGATTTTTATTGCCGCGGACTTAACTAATATTTGACTACCCCTCTCACCTAAATTTAAAGATAAAAATTGGCTAAGTGCTAGTTAGGATTTATCCTTGACTTGTGTGTGTCTAATTCAATTTTTCGGTAGTTGGGTTTTAGTGAGTTCATTCAAAATTCAAAGAGTGCAAATATTTTTCCCACTTTTTTCTTCCAAAAAAAATCCAAAAATATTTTCTTGCTTTATTTTTCTAAAAAAAATCAAAAAAAATATTTTCTTTCCTTCATTTTCTAAAAAAATCCAAAAATATTTTCTTTCCTTTTTGAAAAAAATTCAAAAAATTCAAAATATATATATTTCTCCTATCTTGGCCGAAGAACATTCCTTACGGGACTACTTTGGTCATTTCTTTTTGACACGCGACACGTGTGAGAGTGATCATGAGACGTCTCTTTATGATATCCTTAGTGGTCTCACCTCTCTTACGAGTACCGTTGATACTCTTAACCCAACTATGCACGCATCTCCTATTCCATCACCCTCGGTGTCAAGTGTCGACATGTCGCATACTTTGTCATGCACCCATTGTTCATACGCCGATCACTTGCCCCATGAGTGCCCATACTTTTCATATCCCTATGAACCCTCCGTGGAACATGTGTACCCATATGACACTATTCTGGAATCCTCCTCAGACCACTGTCATGATATATCCAATTTTGAGTGGTGTGAGTACCCAAGATATTCGAGGAGGCCTTATCACAATTTCATGCAATACGAATCCCAACCCGATGTTGTGGATCCTCACACGTTCCAATAGTCATCATGGAAACCTTATTCACCCTATCCCGATCAGTTCCCTCCCTCTGCACCCCATGATTATCAACCTTTTATCTCTCACGGAGATGCTTCTCCCGTGTATGACACACTTGACCCCGATCCACACATTTTATATGAGTATTCTCCATTTTCACATGTTAGTAGCGAGTTGTGTTCACCTCAACCACCTTCACCACCCACCGTCACTCCACCACCATCATCCACCTCCGCTCTAAAAATCCTCTTGCAAAAGTTCATCCACGAGCAATAGCAAGCCACTCAAATTCAAAATGCCGCCCTTCAACGGCTTGATCAAAGATTAAATGAAATTGAGTGTGAGAGAAAGTCGGATTTCATCCCAAGTCAACCCACTGTTGCCCCCACGTGGAGTGATGATGTGTCATCTTGTGCCACTGACTTTTAGTGTGACCAACCCTACCACCCCGAGAATCTCGACGTTGAGACCATTCCATGATCCGAGCCTCAAGTTGACACATATGTTTATTTATCCATCAATAGTAAGCCTGATCAAATCTCACCATGTCCACACAAACCCATCATTGCGGTTCACATTCCTACACCTGTTATATCCAAAAATATGCCCGAGCGTTTACCTTATGCCCCAATTGCATATGTCTCTGATATGCCCATATATTTTAGGTTATCTCCGGCTACGAGTGCTCATAAATGTTCCGATATTGCATTAGAGATGGTTCCCACCTCTCTTGATATGGATCCTACCCCATAACATTTGGCCCTCTTGAGATGAATATTGATGTTGATTCCTCTATCTCTGATCTTGGTGCCTCATTTAAACCACCCACCACATTACTTGGTGATATTCTTGTCTAGAAGTTGACCATTCCATTTTTAGATACCACACTTCCTCCTGCGAGTACCCTTGAGTATCACTTTGTGCCTCATGAGGAGTGTATGTCCCCTACTCTTGAGTTGGATCATCTTTCCCCATAGTTTATCCCACCCGATACACCATTTATCCCACCCGACCCACCCATTGTCCCTTCCACCCCACCACCTGATTTGGATCTTGATTTACACCTTTCATGTTTCGATCTACATTTTTAGATCCTCACCTGAAATCATCCCCCTTCCATGAGAGTATCTGTGGTTCTACTCTCTACTTCCATGACACCGAGCTTCTTACTCTATGCCTGCCACTCTTTTATGGTGTTGATTTTTCTTTCCATCTGCTCCCTGGTGTATCACGGTGCGACTGTTATCATCGCCCATTTGTAGAACGGTCGTGTGATTTATATGATCCCCATTCCATTCCACTTTTCAAACCATTCCTCCTCCCTCGCCAACTTGAGCACCATGCTTATAGTGCCCTTGTTGCCCTTACCTTTCGGCTCAATAAGGCCCGAGACCGATGCCTTTTCTCCCTTACCCTAATACTTACCCACCCATGGTCCACAGATGTTTTGCATTGTATGATGCACTTTTCCATACAAGTGCCTTGACCCTTTTAGCTTTTATCCAATAAGACTGACGTTTCAGTCTTGTTTGGTGCTTTCCTCGATCCAATATTTAGGGTGAGTTTCGATCGGTCTGGCTGAAGACATTAAACATAGAGCTACCAGGAGGCATCCCACAGTTTCTAGTATGAGTCTCATCCTGTTTGGGGGTGGTGTTTTACATCACCTATGCTTCACATGTTTTTAGACTCGTACACTTTTTTTTTCTTATCATTTATTCAGGTTTCTTTTTGGATTCATCTGTCCACTTCATAAGCGGTTTATTCAGGTAATATCTTTCCTCCCTTATGCTCTCAATTTTAAAAAATCATTTTAGTTAACATTGAGGACGATGCTCTTTTTTGTTTGGGGGTGGGGAATTTTATCAAAATCGTACCTCTTTTGAAAAATTTTGATTTTCAAAACTTGATTTATAAAATTTTTGTGCAGGTTCTTTCATCTCACTCATTGCAGTATATTTTCTATCATCCACCTTTTTAAGTCTAGGAATCAAGCTAGAGGATTTATTTTTTTCTAAATAACTTATGTAATACATAACAAGGCAATTTGCACCATGAATTTTTAGACTCAACAAAATATGCACACGTATCACGTCACTACGGTTTAGAGTTGAAGAGTATTACAATTCCCAAGAAAACCTTAAGGATCACTAGTGGAGACTTTAGCTTCAGAGATTTGTGCCTTTCACCCTTTCAGAGTGTTTTACGCAATCTCTGAGTCACAAGTTGATTCAACTTCTTTTGGGTCCACACTTAAATCGTTGTATGATCTCATTATTCTTCACTAAATTTTGGCTTGATCACCGAGAATGACATCACTTTCGAGTTGTAAGAAACACGTGTCTTGAAATTTTTCCCAAATACTAGATTTTCATCCATACACCTACCATTTACCATTCACTTCTTCCATTACCTTCCCATATTCTTCCCAATTCACATATATTCCCCACATCATCCAGTTATCATCTTTCATTTTCAAGAAAAAGATTGCTTTGACAAATATAAAATGTCTTCAGTGTTGAAATTATAAAAGAGAAAAACGAGATAAAGAAAAAAAAAAGATGAAGAAAATAGAAAAGAAAAGAGAGAAAAGAAAAAAAAAGAGTTTATAGTCAAGTTTTTATGTAATAAAGACATTTGTGCTCAAGTAACATACACTCTTCTCACACATTCATCACACATCCATCATTCATCCATCCTATCCTACTTCACCTCATACCATCCTTCCCATCTCATTTCCCCCTCGCCCATATACATCCATATTTTCCCCTAGGTGTTCGAAAAAATAAAAGTCAACGTGGTGAATAACTCGATGTTCTCACTATAGTGATTAGCAATTTATTCACGAGATCATTTTTCTTTCTAATTGTTTGTTATTTCTTATATATGTGTGAGATGTTTGAACTTGCTTACATTTACTCACCTCCTCATGCACAAGAGCGATACTTTACCCTAATCTCGTGAGTTCGTTTAAGAGAACTATATCCAGTGACATTTTGAAGTTGAAGTGTTGATTCTAAAAAGGCGATCTAGGAATTACTCCTATAATACTCGACCCGTTTTGACTGATTTACATCACACACGTTGAGTTTTAGGAAGGATGTGCCTTAATTATTTACTTAGCTAACTTTTTATGCACTTCTAGCTTGTATTCCTCAAAATATTTATCTCATAATGGATTGTGCGATTATTCTACGTCTAATAAGAGATTGACTGCCCTTTCCAAATAAAGAATTTTGTGGGTATATTCCCTGCAAACCCTCATAAGACAAAACTCGTCCTCTAGGGCAACCTATAAGTTTAAAGGCTTGTTGCACATGCTAAGTGCAATCGCTAGTGCCGGCGAAAGTGGTACACTTGGTTTCTTATCTTTCTTTCTCTCTATCTTTTTGCTCGAGGACTAGCAATGTTCTATTTGGGGTGGTGTGATAAGCACACAAAAGTGTATATTTTATACCCCGAATAGACGTATTTTAATTGCTAAGTCTCGACAAATTTGGGTCTTATATGCATAAATGTTTAATGTCCAAGCTTGATCGCAGTTTGCGGAGTTCAAATGCTTATTTTAGGGCAAATGAGCGATTTATGGAGCTAGTTCTCCAGTCCCGTACCAAACCCAAGACTATCCTAGCTCAAACCTTCACCTGAGCTCCGTGTGTGTGTTGTGTTGTACTTTTACTATTTTTATCTTTTTTTATTTTGAGTCGTTTTATTTTTTAGGATTTATTTTAGATTTATTTAAAATTTTCTAGGATTTATTTTCTATTTTTCTATTTCTTTATTTCGATTTTTATTTTTATTGGTTTTTAGTTTTTAATCTTTATTTTATTTTATCTTATCTTACCTTATTAGAATAAGTTTTTAGGAATTTATTTTTCTAGTTTTATTAGTTTGTGTTTTTTTTAGGATTTTAGTTTTTATTTTTATTAAATTTTTAGTTTTTATTTCTTTTATTTTATTATCTGAGTTTTATTTTATAGATTAGGATTTTATTTTTAGTTGATTTTAATTTTTTTTAGTTTGTTAGTTTTATTTTTAGTTAGTTAGTTAGTTTTATTTGTAGATTATGTGTACAAATTAACTCACACACACGAATCCTAAACCAACTCACTCACCCTCACCATTTCCCCCATACACCCTCAACCACACACGACCATACCCACAATCATCTTCCTTACCCAACACCCATTCTCTCTCCTCACCCCATAACGAAAATCAAACCTTGAAACCTCCATTACGTCAACAACCCGAACCCACAAACCACAACTCCAACCACTGCCTTATCTCCGGTGCCGGACAACCCTTAAGACCCATCTCCATACATTTCGGCCTGACCCACCTCGCTGGAGATGACCCTAGACCTTTAAACCCAGAGACCATTCCGTCCTAACTCTGTTATAATCCCTTTATACCCATAGTTGCCCAAAATAAAACCAGTTTTAAGACACCTAAGACCCCCCTTATCCCTCCCTTGACCCACGAACCCGAACACTGCCTGGAATCGATTCAACCTAATTCTCAAACAACCACAACCCATATCAAACCCACCAGCGTCAGCCAACAACTTCCCCGAACCCGGAACCCATTTCCGGCATTCCAACTCAACTTCGGACTCCATCTTCCCATAACTAACCAAGTGCCTTACCTGATTCTGCCAAAACAAATAACCCAAACAAAAAAAAATGACCCCGACATGTGTCTTAAACCAACTTTAGTCCATCTTCCAAAAATACCCCCAACACTTCTCCCACATGTTCTCATCCATTTAAGTCCAAAATACCCTTATTCCCTTACCCATGCTCCTTTCACCATTTCCATGCACACTTTTAATCCATACCCAATTTACCCCTTAGCTCCATGTGCACTATATAAGAAGACTCAAGGCCATTTGAAGCAGGGGAGAATCCACCCCAGGACGAAGTGGGGCAGACGCCCCAGTTCATTTAAAAAAAATAGGGGTATTTTGGTAATGAATAAAAAAAACATAACCTAACTTAAAAACATTGCTCGTCCGCCGCTCTCTATCCGGCTGTTGCTCTGCACCGGAGGCTCCACCCGTTCCTAACCTCTCCTCCCAGGCTTCGGATTCCCTGCTCTCTACCACCGGCTGTTTCCTGCAGCCCCTGCTCTCCTCCACCACCACAGGTATTTCAATTTTTATCATTTATTTATTTGAAATTAAATTATTTATACTAAAATGAAATTAAATTTATAATGATAATTTATAAATTTATTTTGTGTATATTTATTTATGTGTCTGTTTATTTATTTTGTGTAAATTTATATAAATTTATATGTTGTTTATATGTAAATTTATATGTGAAATTAAATTATATTTGTAAATATAGGGAATCAATGGAGAAATTTTTTAAACGAAAAAGAGGAGACAACGCACCAACCGTATCCGAAGAAGAGGTTCAATCATTTCCCACTCCAATTAGTGTTGAAAATGAATATCATGTCCAAAAAAGTAAAAACAACCCAAAAAAAGCCCGAAAAAACTCGAAATAACCCTTAAAAAAATCGCCTCGGGAGCTCCCGCCTCGAACCCCCGGCAACACTAGAAACTTTCGCACCACTTGACATAAAAAACTGGATCCACCAAAAACATTTAGGGGTTAGAGAGAAAAAGAGATAGTTTAGAATAGAAAATAAATTAGTTTAGATTAGAATTTTTATTATATTTTTTATATAGTGAGGTCAAATAAATTATTGTGAGGATCAATTTGAGTGCATTTTTTTAATGTAATTTTGGTTGGATCATTCAAATTGAGGGAAGAAAATTTAATATCAAAGATTGGAGTTCAATTACGCATCAAGAGATTTGGTTTGATTGCTCTCTTATCTTCTCATTTATTTTAATGCCTTTGACTATTAATTTGTCAATTTTTATATCATGTTAGGATAAAATCCCCTTTCAAGGGGTGGAGTGAACTCTTATTTTATGTCATTTTGATTTAATTAGTTTGATTATTTGAAAATTCCCTTTGAATGCTGATTTTGATCCTTCACCCTTAAATTTATGCCTCGAGAGAGGGTAAATGATTTTCGAGAGAAAATCAAAATTCAAGATATAATACTCATTTTAGATTCGAACTAGAGATAGGGAATTCTTAAGTGTGGTATTATTCCTTGAGTTTCAAGTCTAAATTTTATTTTCAAAGATTTACATAAATTTTAATGAATCGATCTTAGCGGGTGATTAATTAAAAGGAGTGCGAATCTGATTTTCTAGAGTTGTGGGGGATTGAACTTAATATTCTACAAGGTTACTATTGAAATTACATTGGCAACGAGAGTTGATTTGTAATTTTTATATTAATTTGGGAGAATTCATATAATTAAATTATTTAGCTAAAATAGCTAGAATTTATTGTGTAGCCCCACTCCTTGATTGTTCTCAAATTTATTTACCTCACTTTATCTCTTACTTTAGTGTTAGACTTTGTTCATCATTTTTAGTCACTTTTTAGTTAGTTCTTTACATCTTTGATTTAGTTTAGTCTTATTTCACCCTCTTCACAAAAATTGTTTAAATATTAAGAAAAGATAAAAAAATAGAAAAAGCAAAAAGTCAAAAAAAAAACAAATGAATTGCATGCCTCTTTTGTATGTTTCAACCTTAGATATGGATAGATACCCTTAATTACCGCTACACTCTAAGAATTGATATATTTTCGTAGGTATGGAAGGTTTTAATTAGAGGTTTCAAACAACAACACACATACATAAAAGCAACTCTATGAATACTGTCTGAGATGACAATTATATTATTTTCACTGCAGACCAACCATCAAATACCCCAGAGTCTTGTGTGGAATATGGTTGCACCAAGCATTGAAAATTTGTTGAAACCTTAGCCAGGTCGAAGGGTCCAGGAAGAGGAAAGAGGGCCAGGAAAATCTCCCTACCACCCATCATAGTAAGAAGACCAAGGATGACCCGTCCAAGATTGGGCCGAGTCAAGCCATCCCTATATCTTCTGAGTATGTGCTTGCTGCGAGGCTGGAGAACATAAAGATCATCCCTGACTCCACCTTGGGGAGCAAGGATAAGGCACTGGAATTCTTGACATCCAACAACTCTAAGTTTGACAACAGGTTTCTGGAGTCCACCAATATCTCCCTGATGAACGACTTCGTCCTTCACAGGGTCGTCCAAGTATTCCATTATTCTTTTCATTTTTATCAACAACGGTAAGGTCATCCTATTAGGTTGTCTTGTACTGACTCACTTTATTTTATGTAGTTTACTATCTGTCTTCAGAAGGTCCATCTGTGGGTCAAGAAGAAAATCACTGAGATCCATTTATCTCATCAATCTATCATGGACGATGAAGCTCATAAAAGCCGTATCAAAGATCTGGAGGCTCAGATTGAGACCCTAAAGACACAACACTCCGAAGCAATCACCGACCTGAACAAAAGTCATGATGAGGCCATCTAGTCCCTGAAAAAACATCAATTAACTGAGATTGATGGGAAGGTAATAGAGGCTTTTGACCTCAAGCTCTTTGAGGCTCAGAAATAGGCGGTTGAGGCCTTTAAATCATCTAAAGAGTTCCTGGGTTATAACGTGAAGTACCTGAAGAGGCGTGCTCACATTAGTTGCCTATGAGCAAGAATAAAGATCCCTAAGATCGCCCACCTCTCTGATTAGTTAAAGACATTCAGCTTAGATGACTTTCTTACAATGATAGCCTTGACTCAGGTTTAGGCATCGGCTGGATAGGAACCCACGGTCCAAACCATGAACCAGATGGATGAGACAGAGCTTGTCGGTGATGCTGAGACAAATAGTACTGTGGATGGTGAGTAGTCGGCTCTTAATGAGATTAAAAACCCAAATGCTGAAGAGACAATCCTCTAAGCTTAGTTTTTCTTGGCCTTTCTTTTTTGGGGAGTTTCCCGTGGCTTGATGCCTCTCTTGGTTGTGTGTAACGTTTTAACGCTTGAACATTCTTTTTGAACATTTCTGGTATTATATTTAAGAATGAAAAATGCTCTGATCCTTTTTTCCATATTTGTGTTTTGCCTTTATTCATTTATGCACATGCCTTCTTCTGATGTTTTATCAAGTAACCACAATTAAGCTGGTTTGTAACCTTGATATCACCAATTGACCAGATATCATCCCATCTTCATACGAGATGAGATTAAGTGAAAATTTTCCTCATATGAACATTATCTTGTCATAAGATGAGATATAATGATTTTTAATCCTGAATGAATTGATTACCAAATTATCTAAGTCCCCTCTCGTTATTTTGAGAGTGTATGGATGAGAATCATCTCGTCCATGCATTTCCATCTCCGCCGAGAGAGAATTTTCACCAAATTAATGATGTTTAGTCACGAACCACAACTAATTGATTTTTAATTTGAATCCACCAGATTATGGTGTTTGTGTCATAAGCCCCCTCTCGTTGTTTTGAGAGTGTATGGCTAAGAATCAACTCGTCCATGCAATGTCGTCTCTATCGAGAGAAAATTTTCACCAAATTAATGATGTTTAATCATGAACCACAACTAAGTGATTTTTAATTTGAATCCACCAAATTATGGTGTTGGCGTCATAAACCCCCTCTCGTCATTTTGAGAGTGCATGGCTGAGAATTGACTCGTCTAGGCACTGTCGTCTCGATCAAGAGAGAATTTTCACCAAATTAATGATGTTTAATATGTCCCCCTCTTGGTGTTATTGAGAGTCCATGGGCGAGGTTGACCCCATCTGGACTATCATGTCACCGAGAGTAAGTAGGATGTACTTCACCACGAATGATGTTATGTAGCTTAAAATGATCTAATACATACAATCCAAAATAATTCAAACAACAGAATAGGAGAGAACACTTGGAGATTTTTCATTCATTCATATAATCTTCTTTCTCATAAATATAGACAAATGAAATAAATGTAAATGAAACCAACACCTAATTCTTACTGGTAATAATTTTTTAAATGATCGTCATTCCATGGGTTCGAGAATGGCTCTCCATCTAAATTTTCCAATCGATACGTTCCTGGAACCACTTCTTCAACCACCTTATAAAGACCATGCCATTTAGGATGAAGCTTGTTAGGCTTCTGCCAAGTCTTCTTCAAAACTAGGTCTCTTACTACCAATGGTCGGGCCTTCACCCTCTTATTGCAGAACTTCGTTATCCTTTGCTGATAGGAAGCCTGCCTAACCTCAACATCTTCTCTTAGTTCCTCTATAAAATTTATGTCTAATCTCCATTCTTCCACATTCTGCTCCGGGTCATATGTTTGGACTCTATGGGTTGGGAGTCTTATCTCTATGAACACCACGTCCTCTGAGCCATAGGCTATCATGAACGAGGTTTCCCCCATTAAGGTCCCTATGCCGTCCTATACGCCCATAGAACGGTATGCACCTCATTAATCTATCTCCCTTTGGCATCTTCTAACTTTTTCTTGATTCCTTCAAAAATTGTTCTGTTCATAACCTCTGTCTGTCCATTGGCCTGGGGTCAGCTTGGAGTTGAAAATACCTTTTTGATGTCGACCCACTCACAGTACTTCTCAAGGGAGATATTCTTGAACTACTTCCCGTTATCAGAAATCAAAGTGTTATGCATGCCATATCTATAAATGATGTTTTTCTAAATAAACTGAAAGGCTTTCTTCTATGTTATCTTAATCATCGCCTCAACCTCTACCCACATCAAAAAATAATCAATAGCTACAATCAAATAGTGGTAATTGTTCACAGCCCTTGGCAGGGGTCCTACCAGGTCGATCCCCCAGACTATAAATGGACATGGGGATATGATAGAGTTTAGGGGATGATGAGATTGATGGGGAATGGTGGCAAACCTTTGACATTTATCGCACTTTTTCATATATGCGGCTACATCTTTGGTAAACATAGACCACCCGTATCCCTGAGTGATGATCCTCTTCGCTAATGACCTTCCTCTGATGTGACTGGAGCAAGATTCCTTGTACATATATTTTAAAATGTACTATACCTGAGACGGGTGAACACACCTAAGTAAAGGGAGTAGGAACCCTTTCTTATACAAGATGTCTCTTCTGATGGAGAACGTATCCACTTTGTACCTAAGTTTCTTCTTCTTGGCTTTAGAATTGAGCAACTCTCCATCCCTAATGTACCAAATGATAGGATCCATACAAAAAGCTCCCATATTCAAATTTAAACAAAATTCCACAGTGCTGTCTTCCTCCTCAATGGTCGACCGATGCAGGATCTCTACTGGCACTGTCCTTATAATGTCTATTCTCGTGGAGGAGGCTAACCTCTCCAAAGCATCGGCTCGACTGTTATTGATATGCCCAGAGTGCACCCTCGTATATAAGGTCACACGCCTCAGCTCGTCCCACAGCCGAGTTGATATGAAGCTTATAACAGCCATCAGAAAGGTCATCTTTGAAAGTTCGGCCCCTCATTTACCAACCTCAGCTAGCCATCAACTGAGGTCAACAGCGTCTCATGGGCTCAAGCTATTTCCAACATCGTACTCTGTCTCAATCGATGTTACATCCTACCTCATACATAACCTCGGTCAGTCTCCCAGGCTGAGGCCATATTGAAGATTGACAGTACAAAGCAACTATCGAACTCCTCCAACCTCATACTCGGCCAGGCCGAGGTTATAACAAGTGATATTACAGGTCCGAGCATATTCAAGAACATGGAAGACTTGGAGCACGTGGTAATTTAGTTATAACCCAATCATTCCCCTCACGTGGTAGAATATTTGGTCATCATTCCTTACATGTGGCATAGCTAGGTGTCCACTTATGATTAGTGTATTCAACTTATACATGCTCAATGCATGCTTAGGGGGTGCATTACACCCCCCCCCCCCAAGCACTATAAATAGATGCCTTCTCCTACCTTGGAGGGGGATTAAGAATTATAACTCTAGCTGAAACTCTTTTGGTATACATAGTAGAGATAGAAAGTGAGAGATTGTATCACAGTCCATTAGTGCCCTCATTATAGTGAAATTACTCACACACTCTTAGTGTACGTAGGCCAGATTGGTTGAACCACTTATATACTAATGTTTATCCTCTTAGCCTCACCTTCCTCTACTAGATATTTACTCTTGTGCTGCCATTGTAATTGCTAGTTTGAGCTTATCAACACCTCATACTGGTGGTGGTGTTTACAGCATCATCATTTTGGCACCGTCTATGGGAACGAGAGTATTCATCTCTTCCTCTTTTGTTGCTTAACCTCACTGGAGACTCTGGCGGTGAACCAAGCCTCACCCTTTGCATGGAGATGTTTCGCCATTGAAAGAGATCGTTAAAGGTATCAAGCTCCCTAGTATTTTTCCATGGCACCAAAGTTACCACCTCCACCATCTGGTGTTGGAGGACCCACTTCCAGCCAGGAACCACCTCAGTCCGAGATGGCAGACGTGGGAGCAGCCTTGAAGTCCTTAGCGATTACTCAACAAGCGATGCAGGAGAAATTTTCTCAGCTCAGTTAGAACATAATAATAAGACCACTTGGGGTCTCACGAGAGATGATTACTCCGGTGGATGATCAGGTGCTACATGGGGCCAAGGGGCCACCCCAAGCACCACAGAAAGACCTACCTCCTCCTCAACGGTGGAGGGATGTTGTTGATCCTAGGCATTTATGCCTGGGGGCGAGGAAATCCTTTCCCGGAGGATAGGTATGATGATATAGAGGTTGAAGATGCTCCGGCTGACTGTTGGGAGCCATATGAGGTATCAAATAACACTGTACGTCCTATTCAGCAGAGCAGAGGTCAAGGTCAAAGATGAAATTGTGATACCCGTCAAAGAGGTTAAGTAGAAGGTCGACTTTTGAAAGACTCGACCCAGTTAATGACCTGCGAGAGAGGCTGTACAGGTCAAAAAGCATTGTTGGTTCACAAAAAGAGGGTAGCGATGTCCGGGCTCACTATGGCTGAGACTATGGTCAGGGGGAGGTCAACAGCCGACGTTGTGCAGCAGTTAGGGAGCCCTCAGCCCGCCCTTTGGAGGTGGTTGGGGACAACCTCTATCAGGACGATGTTGCTAGGCCCTGGAATGACTCCATTCAAAGGATAAAAGAGAAGATAGGGTATCTCATAAAAAGTTGAGACCCATTACAGAGGGGGTACTCAGAGGGTTCAGCATTTGTGGCAGGGATTGTCAACTTCCCAACCCCTGCCAAATTTAAACCTCCATTAGTGTCTCCCAAGGACGATAGAAGTAATAACCCAGTCCACCATATTTAAATGTATCAACCTACAACAGGCATTTATTCAATCTCTGATGAGATGAGGTGCCGAGCTTTCTCAAGCACTCTAACTAGGGCTACACATATCTGGTTCGCTTCTCTTCCTAAAAATTCAGTTGAGAATTTTAAAGGTTTGGCCGAGCGGTTTATTCACAACTTCTATTTTGGGGTAAGACCTAAGAAGAAGACAACTCACTTGCTTTATGTAAAGCAAGGGAAGAATGAAAGATTGAGAGAGTATATCGTGAGGTTTAATAAGGAAAAGTTAGAGGTAGAAGATTATGAAGAGAATATAGCCATGACAGCCCTTATTGGAGGATTTCATGAGGGAAAGCTTCTCTGGAAGCTTGTTGAAGACCCTCCTAAGTCTATGGTTGAGCTGTTAGCAATAGCTGGAAAGGTCATGAATGCAGAAGAAGAAATGGCTGCGAAGTATGAAAAATGAGAATGGAAGTAACAGTGGGAAATTTCAAAAGAAAAAGGATGGAAAGAAGAGGACTGCAGATGACAAGTTCACAAACTATACTCTTTTAACTGTGAGCTGCGAATGCATCCTCAACGAAATAAAGAATGATAGATCTCTAAGATGGCCAAAGAAGCTGAAGGCTCCCCCACATAAGAGAAATAAGAATCTATGGTGTGAGTTCCATCAAGATCATGGCCATCTAACTGAAAAATATTTTGCCCTGAAGGACGAGATTGAAAAAATGTTGAAGTCTGGAAAGCTCAGAAAGTATGTTGATAGTAGAGCTTCTAAGGGGGGAAGAGACGACCCTAAAAAGAAAAAAAATAATAAATGCCGAGAAGATGCCCCTGCCAGAAGAGCTGATGACTCAGATGATGATGACGATGATCCTGACCTCCCACCAAAGGATGATAATATCCTAGTAAAGAGGGTCGGTATGATTTCTTTTGGTGTGAGCACTATCTGTGGAGGACTAGCAGAGGGTGGCTCAGAGGTAGTTGATCTCAAGGCTCATGTGGCAGAGGCCAAAGCACTGAATAAAGCCGAAGTTATAAACTTGGCTTCTATAGAGGTTAAACATGAGAAGATACAGAAGGTAGATATGGACACCCTCATAGTAGGCTTCTCATGACTTAATTTCAAGGGTATCTTAGCTCCCCACGATGACCCTTTAGTCATCACTACAAGGGTGCATGGGTGTGAAGTTCAGAGGATCCTTATTGACGGGGGAAGTTATGCAGACATTATGTTTTGGACCTATTTCAAGAGCTTAGGCCTCAGCAGAGCTAGGGTCGTCCTTATCATCATCCCTTGATTGGCTTTAGCGGTGAAAAAGTCCATCCACTGGGTCATTATCCAGTTAAGGTAGCCTCTTCATCTTCACTTATTTGAGATGCTTTAGTGATTCTTTTACCCTTCCGAGGTATTTGACCATTCTGTCATCGTTGGCCTCATATACTCCCAAAATATGATTCACAACTAACCTGGAGTCACTATAGACCAGGATCTGGTCGACGTTCAGTACCCGAGTAAAGGAAAGATCTGCTAAAAGGGCCTCATATTTTGACTTATTATTTGAGGCTTTAAAGTTGAACCTCAGGGCATATTCAATATCGGTCCCATCTAGAGTCGACATAATCAAACCCATTCTATTTTCAGCCTCGCATGAAGAGCCACCAACAAATAAGTTCCATATAGTACCATCCTTTGAAAAATTACCCTCTTCCAGGGTCCCATTCTTGAAGAGGTCACTCATTTCCTCATTCTCAAAAACCTTACCTCTTGTTGTACTCGACTCAGCCTCAGCCGAGAGAAAACATTCTCTTTCTACTAGTTCAAAAGATGGAATCTCAGCCTCTTCTGTATCGGCCTCGTCCCATGTGAACTCGACTACGAAATTAGCTAGGGCCTGCCCCTTGATGGACGTTCTTGGTTGGATGACATCAAACTCCCACAACTCAATTGTCCAGGCAATCAACCTACCCTATTTCTTAAGTTTATGGATGACCTATTTGAGGGGAGAGTTTGTGAAGACGACCATGGTATGTACCTAGAAGTATGGCTTTATCTTTCTTGAGGCATGGATTAGAGCATAGGCTAACTTTTCCATTTTGGGATATATTTTCTCGACCCTCTAGAGGGACTTACTATTAAAATAAACGGGCTTTTGTACTCCACCCTCATCTGTTACAATGGCAACGCTAATAGCCGACTCCGACACTACTAGTTACAAATATAATTTTTCTCCCTGAATCGGTTTTGACTACAGAAGTGGGGTGCTGAGGTAGGTCTTCAAATCTTGAAAGGACTTATCACACTCCTCATTCCACTCAAAATCTTTTCTGAACACTTTAAAAAATGGAAGGTATTTATTAGTATCTCTAGACACAAACATGTTCAATGCTTCCACCCGTCTAGTTAGCCTCTGCACATCTTTTATCGTTATTAGAGTCTTCATCTCCACTAAATATTTGATCTTCTCAAGGTTGGCCTCAATTCCCCTTTAGTTCAGAATAAATCCCAGGAACTTGCCTTCCCCACGTCGAAGACACACTTGGCGGGGTTAAGTTTCATCATAAACTGGTCTATAGTATCAAAAGTTTGTTCAAGATTATACACACGAGGTCGACCTTGAGACTCTTCATCAACATCATCGACGTACACCTCCATTGCCCCGACGTTCTTCAAGCTGAAGGGCATGACCTTGTAACAATAGGTCCCCTTATCAGTTATGAAAGATGTCTTCTCAGCATCGGTCGAATCCATGAAAATCTGATTATAGCTTGAGTAGGCATCTATAAAGGTCATTAATTCATGGCCTTCTATGGCATCAACCATCTGGTCAATCCTCAATAGGGGAAACCTATCCTTGGGGCAGGCTTTGTTCAGTTCCGTAAAATCAACACACATCCTCCACTTGCCATTGGCTTTGAGGATGATAACGACATTCGCAAACCATTCAGGGTAAATGACCTCCCTGATGAAGTCGTCTTTTTTAAAAATTTTCACCTTTTCTCGGATGACATCATACTTTTCCCAGGAATAGACTCTCCTTTTATGTCTTATCGGCCTTACATCCTCGGCCACATTGAGCTTATGGTAGAGGGCCTTCAGATCTATGTCTGGCATATCTTGGTGGCTCCAAACAAATATACTCTGCCTTTTCTTCAATAATCTGATCATCTCTTCTTTAATTTCCTTCTTCAGGGATTTTCCGATTTGGACGTTTTTTCCATCTCGTCCTCATTGAGGACGATGGATTCTACCACCTCAGCATCCTCACCCTTCTTTAATTTATCCTCATCTCTAGGAACCAGGGTATCAATGTTTTACATTGTAGTATCCCTTTTGTATGCCTCCCTCTCCTCGATCGATTTAAAGTAACATTCATGTGCCTCAACTTGGTCACCTTGCACTTCCCCTACTCCATATGGAGTCGAGAATTCAATTATTTGGTGAATGGTTGAGGGCTCAGCCTCAAACTCCTTGAGGGATACCCTTTCGAGAATTATATTGTAGGCCGAGTAGACATTTTCATCAGTAACGAAGAAACTAATCTTCTTCGTGAGGCATTTTGACCAGCAGTTTTCCATTCTAACATCCATTTCATAGATCCCCAAAGGGTGTACTTTCTCTTCGTTGAACCTGATGAGGGGTTAATGATACGGGATCAACCTCTTCTTGTTCAACCCCGTTTGACCTCGATCAACTCTTGAACCCTTGAGTGGCTCAATGGATTCTTAAAGGGCTCTAAATACCCTTTCCAATGATCCACCTTGTGCGCAATTCTGACTTATGGTTTGCATTTCACGGTCAATTTTTGAAAACCTACCTCAGGCTGCCAATTGGCAACCCCAGGACCCTACCTAAAGGCAGTGTGTCTAGGGTTCTATGTCAATAGGAAGGTCTAGGATCATGCTGATTAGTACCCCCTTAACATATAAATAGATTTCATGACCTCACTTTGAAAGACACACATCGAAACCCCTGAACATCCCTTTAAGTAATTCAGAGAGAATTCCCTTAAATTCAGAGTTGTTCTTTCCTTAAAATTCCTATTTACCACATTCCTTCCATTATTTTCATAGTCTTTTGAGTAAATTACCACCCACCTCCTCAAATCACCATCACCTCTTCTTGAGATCAGCGCATTTACAATCAAGATCTACTTCAAGTCTTCACGAGGAGGTATAATTCTTCCCCTTTGTCTTTAAATTCTTTTATTTTTGCATTAGTTACTTCATTTTCACTTTAGTACTTTATTTCATTACATCGCAAATTTTAATTCTAAACTATTTATTATTAGTATTCACACATACTTTATTTTCGTAGAAAAATCCAAATAGAAGAAAAAGAGGGTTCACTTGTAAATTCCAAGCAGGGATTTCTCATCACTTTTTCTCACACTAAAACACCTTTTTCTACACACAAACATATAATAAAGTCCCCAGTTGGATTTATGGGTTGAAACCCACCTCGTATTGTCTTCGAACTACGTGGACTTTGATGCCCCCAGGCTACATAGGCATCTTAGGTGCGTCCCTTGACTCGATTCCTCTCATATATATTTGTCACTTTGTTCTCATCATATATATATATATATATATATTTTGCGTCTGACTTGTTCAATATAAACAATCATTCCTTCATAACGACTTGTGAATCAACAAACACTTACACTATATTTTCAATTGCTATTTTGGGAACACTCCTAAGGATGACCTCACTCCACCTTTATCCATGATGCGAGTCAAGCGATTTCATCCTCCATTTATATTATGCACATAAGCACACACATCACGGAGTTCTACAAGAGGATATTAACACATGCTCATGAGAGACCAAAAGGGCGGGATGGGTGCCTAACACCTTTCTATTCCGTAACTTAGTCCCTGAACCCTTGAACTACTTGGTTTTGCAAGCATCATTATTGTCCTTGATGACGTTATCTCGAGGAGGCAACATTTCTTTTGCCTATTTGTGCAAAATAGGTTGGTTACTATATCTCTACACATCACCCCACATCGATGATGGTTGAGCGCCCCGATAAAGGACGCATTCTTGTGTGTACGCTGAAAAGGGGAAGTAAGGAGGGATCCACGGCTGGAGACAATCCCTCGATATGGACACGAGGGGTTTCTCTGAATAAAATCCTAAACTATAAAAAGATGATGAAAAGGCATACTAGAATGTCTAACAAGCTTTCAAAGACGAACAAAAGAACCTAAACCATGGAGAAGATAAAGAAAAGCTTGGATTCACAGGTGATTATGGAAGAAGCTCTGGATTGAAGGAAGAATGGAACTTGGAGGGTTTTGGGAATGTTGTCATTCTTTCTCGCTCTAAAATCTCACACGAAGAGCGGAGGTTGATTAGAAAAAAGAAATAAGATTTTTGCATGAAATATTTATACTTGAGAAAGGGCGGTAATGTTTCATCATTACTCATGATGTCATGCTTAGAAAGATGCACAGACGAGACAGTTAGAGCGCGAGCACCGCCTAAAGCACACATGATAATTACGGTGGTGCAGGAACCCAGATGATGACATGTGTTAAGTTCTTCCTTGGAGAGAAAATGTTGAGAGTCAATATATCCGGCGTGTGTCAAGAAGATTTTCAATAGCCGACAACATTCTCTTTAGATAAAACTTCACTTACTTATATCATCTCAGCAGATACTTCTGAGGCAAAGCACTTCGTAAGATCTGCCTCAATCCAAAATCGTTCGCAAAGTCTTGGGGCCTTTTGTTTGAGCATAAATATGGTGTGTTCAAACTGACCACTTATAAGACAAATTGGCCTCCCTTTGAGAATAGAAAAAAGGTCGGCTCAGGACCCATTGTGGTTGTCCAAAGCAATCTGGTCTACCCTAATGTGGCAGGCAGTGAGTTAAGCAGACCAAGCTCATAGGCCACTAACGGTGTTAACTAACGATGTATACAAGTGTACATCTACTAGTGGAATGATGTCAGCATCACCTAACGAACAAGCATGGGGATTTAAGGTTTATTATTTTCCCATTATTAATGGGCAACATGTACATCCTAATTTTCCATAAAGGCATGAAAAAAGGTGTACCTACCTAATCTGTAAAGGCAAGCCACCTGTCACCCAACATTCTTTCTATCTCCACTGCTTTCTCTCTCTCTCGGCCCACATGTGGAAGGTATAAATATGGCATATGGTCCCCTTTTGAAGGGATCGAGAAACTTTTTCTACTGTTATATTACCCATTTCTAGAGTGAGATAGAGAGATTGCAATTATCCATCCATCCATGGCTATGGTCCATTGAATCTAATACAAATAACTACTGCTCTTGTGGATGTAGGCACCGCATTAGGCCGAACAATGTATACTTGGTTTCCATCTATTTTATGTCATATTTTCTCCATTATTTTTACTATAGACCAGAATTTCTGTGATTATTCTCTATTTATCTATTACATCTAAGATTAGTGTATTCAGCTAAGACGTAAATCCATACACTAGTTTAGCCGTTAACAGTGAACTTGCCAAATTAGTTTTGTTTTACCTTATCTAGGATTGGTGATTTTTAATGAATCTTCGTATCGAACACCACCTTAGAGGTAAAATTGAGATTTTAGGTGATAGTCGTAGTTGGTCGTATTTTAAATTTTCCATTGTCAAAGAGTAGGAGATGTCTAGTTGAGGAGATTAATTTGGCGACTCCCGTCGTCATCGAGTAATCTCGGGAAAACTAGATTTTAAAATTTAAATTCCTATCACCTAAAATAAATAAATCAAATTGCTTTGTGTTACTTTAGGAGTTACGTAGTTTTGAGTCGGAATATTTTCTTTTTTCTTTTCTTTAAAAAAAGTTATAAACTAAAAAAAATCTAAAAGGAGAGAAATTCGAGTGAGAAAAATCTAAAGTTGGTTTCGAGATCCTATCGATCGTTTATCTAGTATGGAGTCTAGCATTCCTGATACTTTTGTAGGTAGAATTTCGATATTTGCTGAGATGGGAGACGAGTTAGCAAACCGTTCACATAAAGATTACCTATATCCCAATAGGCCGAGCCAACGCTCATGCATACATCTTCCACCATATAATGTGATTAACTTCAAATTCAATTAGGGAAAAATTAAATTGTTGCCAAGATTTTGGGGTATGAAAAAAAAGGATTTTTACCTTTATGTGTTCAAATTCGAAGAAATTTATGGAATGATTAAGTTCCAGCAACTCATTAATGAGATTGTTAAACTGAAATTGTTTCCATTTTCTTTGAAAGATAAAGCCAAAAGTTGGTTACTCTCGCTTAAATCGAATTCCATCACTACGTGGAATCAATTGAGCATCAAGTTTTTGCAAACATTTTCCCAACCAAAAGACGAAGTCGATATGTCAAGCCATCAACACATTTATCCAAAAAGAGGGAGAAGCTTTATGCATATATTTTGAGAGTTTCAAGAACTTGCAACTGAAATTTCCTCACTATGGAATTTAATTGGGACATCAAGTCCACATTTTATATGAGGAATTTGTTTTACTAATCGGACGATGCTTTAGTCAATGTGTAACGGTGATTTAGTGAGAAACGTAAAATCGACGATGGGCACCCCATTGGGAATCTAGACCTACCATATTCCATGAGGGAACTGCTCACCAAGTTGAGAAATTTTTTGGTTTAAATGCCAAAGTGGCTACATTGGCCCCGTGTTTAGAAGCTTTAGAGACGATCAAAGAGAATAATTGAGTCGTAACTATGACTGTGCAATATATAGGTTCACCTATGTGCTTGCTTTGTGATAGTTTTGGCCACTTACTCAAAACTTTCTCCACCCTTTCGGCCCACAAAGCACTCAATGAACAAGTAAATGACCTCTACCAAAATAGGCCAAAGCACGACCTGTACTCCAAGGCGTACAATCTAGGATGGCAAAACCACCCTAACTTTTAATGGTCTAAGGGTCAATACCAAGGAATTAAAGGCTATATTCAAGTAACACACCCCTGGGTTACTAGAAGAATACCATGTACCATCATATCCTTTGTCTCAAAAGATCCAGTCTTTATAGGATATAATGAATATGCTCGCTCAAATTACCCTTCATTTCCAATAAACCAACCAAAATGTTTTTTAATCCACCCAATAAAGCCTATATACGTGAATACTCAATTGATTTCCAAAGTCTAGGCTCAAGTGAACCAATTAGCCAATGCATTGAGTTAGATAAATAAGGAAAAGTCTGAGTCTAATCCAAAAAGTAAAATGATGAGGTATCAATATGTTGTTCAAGACAACACGATCATGTCACACACCCAAGAGCATGCAAAATCCATCATCACGCTTAAGTCTGATAAGGAAGTTAATAATAACATCTCACCACCCATCGAGAGTGAATTTGAGAAATATAAGGAGAAGGAAGATCCACCCATAGATCCAACTTCCTCCCTACCCTTAACTTTTGAGCCATCTGTAGGGACTTATGTCCCAAAATATCTGTTTCCCAAATGTTTGGTGCAATAAAAGAAGAAGGTGCAAGTTGATAAGATATTGGAAGTATTCAAGAAAGTGAAAATCAATATCTCACTCCTTAATTCTATACAATAAGTCCTATCCTACGCAAAATTTCTGAAGGATCTTTTTACCTTCAAGAGAAACACTAACGTTCCCAATAAAGATTTTCTCATCGAGCAAGAAAGATAGATCATTTCCTATAGAACTCCTATCAAGTATAAGGTTCTCAAAACTCTGATGATCTCTATCAAGATAGGGGAGCACATTAATGAGAAAGCCCTTCTAAATTTAGGAGCTAGTGTGGACCTTTTGGCATACATCATGCATGAAAAACTAAGTTTGGGTGAGTTGAGTTCGACTAGGATCACCCTATCCTTAGCTGGCCATTCTATTAAAATCCCAAGAGATGTTATTAAGGACGTCTTAATTAAAGTGGGAGAGTTTGTATTTCTTCTAGATTTTGTGGTTTTAGATACCCAACACGTGCATAATCTTATTGCACAAATTCAAGTTATTTTGGGTCATCCCTTCCTCGCCATGCCTGATGCCATCATTAGGTGTCGTAGCTACCAGTTGAACCTATCCTTTGGGAACATGACTATAGACCTTAACATATTAAATTTCTCTAAAAAAATGACCCGATAATGATGAACTCATGAACGCTGACATAATTTATAGCAGTGTCTAAGAGAATTTTGAGCAAACTCAAAATGATGACCCTTTAGCAGCATGTCTGGCCTTTTTTGGTTCTAAATTTGATATCAAAAACTCAATTGAAGAAGTCAACACGCTCCTCAACTCCGCCCCTACCGTGGAAATAGGAAGTTAGTAATATAAAATGGATTCACTCTCTCTCCACGTAACTTATTTCTCCCTCGATTGAGAAAACTCTCGAGCTTGAGTTGAAGCCATTGCTCGAAATGCTCGAATATAGGTTTTTAGGACCTTCTGACACCTTGCATGTTATCATCGCGTCTGACTTGGACAAAGACATTGAAGGTAAGATATTGCATATTCTTAAGGAACACAAAAAGTCAATTTGATGGACCATAACTGACACTAAGGGTATAAGTCCATCAACATGCATCCATAGGATTCACTTAGAGGATAATGCTAAAAAAAATCGTAAATCACAACTTAGACTTAATACCAATATAAAACCACAATCAATTGTCCATTTGGTACTTTTTCTTATCGATGCATGCCTTTGGATTATGCAATGCATCTACTACCTTTCAGTAGTGTATGATGAGTATATTTTTAGATGTGGTGGAATGGTTTCTTGAGGTCTTTATGGATGATTTTTTAGTGTTTGGATCTAGTTTTTACGAGTGCCTTAACCACCACACCCTCATTTTAAAAAGGTGTAAGGAAAATAACCTCATGCTTAATTATGAAAAGTGTCATTTCATAATCAAACAAAGCATAGTGTTAGGTCACATCATTTTTAAAAAGGGTATCGAGGTTGATAAAGCTAAAACTAATCTCATAGCTAATCTCCTTCCCCAAAAAATTGTGCGTGATTTTGATCATTGTTAGGGCACAATGGTTTCTACCAGAGATTTATTAAGAATTTTAGTAAAATATCTCAACCTTTGTGCAATCTTATTTCCAAGGACACATCCTTCGATTGCATCAATGATTTCCTTCAATCCATTGAAATGCTAAGAAGGAATTAACCTCTGCACTCATTATGCGACCTCCCGACTGGAGTCATCCCTTTAAGATCATGTGTGATGCTTCCGATTATGCCATAAGTGTGGTTCTTGGTTAGTGTGATGAGAAACATCCTTAAGTTATACACTATGTGAGTAGGACTCTTAATGATTCCCACTTGACCTGTTCCATGACTGAAAAAGAGTTCATCGTTGTTTTCTTTGCGCTAGAGAAGTTCATATCTTACTTGATAGGATTCAAAGTTGTCATTTTCATTGACCACTCGGCCCTATGATACCTTTTGTCTAAAAATGATGGCAGATCACTTATCTAGGTTAACCATTGAATCATAGTTTGATCTTGTCTAAAAATGACGATTACTGTAATAGTTTGATCTTGAAATTCGAGATAAGAAAGGATTTTAAAATATGATGGCAGATCACTTATCTAGGTTAATCATTGAATCATCTTATTATATGATGCCATTTAATGAGTCCTTCCCTGACGAGCACCTGATGCTTGTCTACCATCTTTCGTGGTTGATTGATATTGTGAATTATCTTATGACAGGTGAGATGACTCTACATATGCCTATACAAAATCGTTCCAAATTTTTAAAGGAATCTAAATATTTCTTTTGGGACGACCCATATATCTTCAAGTATTTTCCCAATTAAATCATTAGGAAGCAGGTAGAGATTATTTCAGTGCTAGGAAAATGGTTGCAAAGATTTTATAGTGTGGATTATATTGTCCCATAACATTTCATGACTTGAATGATTATAGTAGGAGTTGTGACCAATGCCAAAGGTTAGTAAATATCACGCGTAGGAGCATAATGCACTTAAATCCCCTTTTGATTATCTAGGTTTTTAACTATTGGGGCATCAATTTCATGGGTCCATTCTCTAACTCCTACAAAATATTTACATCCTTTTAGCAGCTAATTATGTGTCTAAGTGGTTAGAATCTATACCGAGTAGGATAAATGATCTCCACGTGGTAGTCAAATTCATTTGAGAAAAAAAAATCTCATGTTTAAGTACACCTCGAGCCATCATTAGCGGTCAGGGAACTCATTTTTGTAATCGATCTTTCGAGAGTGCACAAAATAATATGTTCTTATCACCCTTAGACTAGTGGTGAAGTTGAAGTTTTCAATAAATCATCGAGAAAATAGTGAATCCAAATCGAAAAGATTGGTCCTTATAGTTATTAGATGCATTGTTGGCTTATCGCACTATTTACAAAACGACACTTAGTATGTCCCTATATAGGCTTGAGGAAGAAAAAGCCCGTCATCTTCCGGTAAATTTAGAACACAAAGCTTATTGGGCCAATGAGACCTTTAATTTTGACTTACCTATTGTGGGAGAGGTCCTAAAATTCCAGCTCAATGAGTTGGAAGAGATTAGGAATGATGCATACGAGAACGAAAAATTGTATAAATAAAAAATGAAAATGTTCCATGATAAGTCCATCCAAAGGAAGTCATTCGAACTTGGATAAAATGTTCTCTCGTACAACTCTTGGTTATATCTCTTTCTTGATAAGTTGAGGTTTACGTGATCCGTTCCCTTCGTTGTGAGGACAGTCTATCCAAGTGGGGAGGTTGAGATAGAGAATCCTAAAAATGCTGAAATTTCAAAAGTCAATAGTCAAAGGTTAAATCCATGTCTGGAATTACGAGATTAGGAAGTGGAGGACATTGTACTCCAAAACTCGGTATACCATTAATGAACATGAAATCAGGTTGTTATTGTTGTATCATAATTTTGTTTTTATATGTTTGATTTATTCACAAAATGTGTGTTGGAGAAATTCCCTCATTATGGTAATATCTTTAATAATTTTTTGCCTCGTTCAATTTGTCTTTTACATTGAGGACAATGTAGATATTAGGTTTGGGGTTATTGAGGTCATTTTCCCCATATAAAAAACATAGTTTAAAAAATAAATCAAGAATTAAAAATCCATTCAATATAATTGTGTTTTGAAATGATTTCTTAATTTAGAATTAATTAAAAAATATTCCAACTAATAAAATTTTGACGTTATCTATATAATATAATCAAAAATTAATATTGAGGCGAAAGTTAATATGCTTATCGAATCAATGTGGATATTTTAACTTGGTGAGATTTTATGTCATTCGTCATTTTTGAGAAATTTAACTCAATTTGAGTTAGAATAACTCAAGATGTCCTTCAGCTATAAATTCATTAATGATCTTAAACTCATTGTTTTTTCGATTACTAAAAATAAAATATCAAAATATTAATCTTAAGCACTAGAAGTCTTAGTAAGTTTATTTGAGACATTAATTTGAATAGAGAAATGAGATTAGGCCATCGTTTTGAAAGCCCAAAATTTAAGCCTAAACTAACCTTTTTACATTATTCCGTTGCAATCCCATTTATGTCAAAAAGAAAAATAAGTTGTTTATTAAAAAACCAAAAATTCATACCCATTTTATGAGAATATCAGGATAAAATTATGGTAAGAAAAAGGCCAAAAGAAGAATGTTTACAAGAATAATGCGTGAAAATAAATAAGAAAAAAAGGAAGAAAGAAAGAACGAGAAAATAAAATAAAGAGAAAAATAGTATGTGAGTTTGAAAAAAAATAGATGTTAGAAAAAGTGCCTAAAGTCAAGATACCGATAACCTTTATATTCTCAGAAAATTTTAAAAACTCACAAATTCGTTCATTTGAACCAAAATCCAAGCCTACAATACAACCAAAAGAAATTCCTAACAATTTCAAATATACTTATTTATTGTGTGGAGAGAACATGAATAGTATATATGGCGACTATTCGATTTTTCATTTTCGAGATCATATCCATCCATTATAAATAGTCCGCTTTTCGTTATGTATATGTGAAATTGCTCACAAAATTTACTCTTTTATTCACATATACCGAGAGAATATTTACCATGTTTAATTGTGAGTGCATCCCATGAGAATTTGAATCAAAACAAACTTTCGGATAAGAACTTATGATCGAATCTTTTGAAATGGATGGTTATATTGGCTATGCACACATGCACAATAAGTTAAGATTACTTTTGTGTCTTTTGTAAATTGAGTCAAATTTTTTAATATTATGGGTATATTCACTACAAACCCTCACGAGACAAAACTCATCCACTAGGGAAACCTAGGGGTTTAAAGATTTGTTACACATGCTAAGTGCAAACGTGATTCCCACAAAAGTGAGATTTTAAAGTTTTTAATTTTTCTTGAGGACTAGCAAAGTTTAGGTTAAGGAGTATTTGATAAGTACATTATTTTGTATTAATTATGTCCAAATCTAAGCCTTATTAGGCCCTTTGTATCATAAATAACGAGTTTTACATTCATTTTTGTATTTAGAAGAAAAATACAAGTTTGAAAATAATTCGAGTTAAAAATATAAGTTTAACAATATTAAGGGATAAACCATAATTTCATAATTTTATGGTCCTAAAAAGTATTTTTAAATATTTATTTAGGCAATATGAAGTTTTTCCTGAAATTTAGTTTAAAGTCTGAGTTATATTTAGCGAGATAAGAATTTTGGGGACTAAAATGCAAAGAGGGATAATTTTAAAAAAAATTTAAAATAGTATAGACTTAAATTTAAATCAATTATTTTTATTTTTCATTTTTTACAGGAGCTTCGGGAGTTGATATGTAAAAATTGGTTAGGATATATCGTGACACAACATGGTCGATGCATAAGTACTAAAAAATATTTATAAATTCTCTTGAGTGTCCATTGAGGTCGTGTCATGGCTATTCGGTAAGGTTTTTAAAAGACTCACAATTTCTTAGTTCGAACGAATTTCAAAATACAAAGTTTTGAAGCTGAAAAATGAGTTTGAAATATCTGGTGTGAATAGTGACAAAAATGCAAGGGAAAAATCACTATCCTTATTTTCCTCCCACATGCACCCTAAAGCTACCATTTCCCTTATTTTCTTCTTACATTCCCACTAAAGCTCAATTTCTTTTTCCATAATTTAATAAAACTTTTCAAAAAAAAAAGTTTCGCCAAATTAAATTTGTCCCACACATTTTCACCTATAAAAGGAGTTCATTACACAAGAGATAGAAGAAGACTAGGGAGGGATAATTGGGGAGAAAGTTTGAGAGAAATTATTTAGAGTTAATTTTTAGGAGCACCAAAAATATTATACTTTGTATTTAGTTAATTTTTAGGAGCACCAAAAATATTATACTTTGTATTTTATTTCAAAGTGTTTGTGAGGTAATTTTTCTGCAACTTTGGAAGGAGACTTTTTGTATTAGCATCTGAATATTGTGACTCCACTTTTGTAAGTTGATTTTTTAACGATAATTATTATTATTATTCCCTACCTGTATTAAAAATTTGGCATTCACTAAAATAGACATGAGAGTGATATTTTAAACTTTCGATATTAATTTCAAAATTCATATATGTTTATTTTATGTGCATATATTTAATGGATTATGCTTACGTTAAGCCGTTTGATAGTCATGTGACACCCTGCTCACCAAAATATGGGGTTTCCAGCCCCATAATCCAATATAACATGAATCATGGATGGAATCATTCTCAGCATCGCAACAATATAATAAGTATACAGGATAACCACCCAATATTTCAGAAAACGGGTTGCCAAAAATTTTGTTTTATAATAAGTTAAAGAAAGATTTTAAAATACCCAATTTTAAAAAGAAAGTGGAAACCCAAAAGAAATTATATTACATCCACATCAAGTGTACAATAAGAGGACCGAATATGCTGTCGGTCAACAGTCACTTACAACGTAATGTAACATTTTAATTTGGTTACATAATACATTACAATAAGCAAATACAAAAGTTTGGGCCACACGCTCGAGTAAATGACCCGATCATAACTAGAGTAAAAAAATGATGGTGTCCATAACAAAGTGTCCCTTAATATCCGCAAAGTATCACGGCTCCCCAAAAACACCGGAATAGGAAAACTCAATACGGGCGTCCTTACGGTGGAGCACCTGAGCGGATATAAGATTCATGCACAACAAGAAATAAGAACGGGTCAGGTCCCGGTTTTATATGATCACCAGATGAATAAAAAGTATGACAGTTATAAACAGTTAATCATGAATGATAAAGAAGAGATTCTAACAACATAGTCTCAAAGCATAAACTAAGACAATTTAATTGATTATAAATCTTATTTAGTTATGTAAGAGGATATGAATAAACATTATTAATTAAAAGCCTCCATCATTTTTCACCATTTCATTTCATCTTTCCATTCCTTACCAGGAATATAATTACTATCATATGCTCTTTGTGGAGTTCCATTCCTTATCAGGAATATAATCACTGTTATATGCTCTTTGTGGCCTTTTTCGTACATCAAGTCCCACTTGATTAAGAATTGTTATATTCATATACATATAATGATTCTAAGACCGTCCCTCCGGGTTTCCCCACTGGACGCGCCCCTAAAATCTATCATCTTCCAGGGCCTATCAACCAAGACAACCTGGGCACCTATCGCAATGTCGGGAAGTGGCCATATTCCAGCGGGAGAGTCATAACCACACTTGGAATTTCCTAACCATCGCAGAAAACATACATAATAACCGATCATATGGCCGAGGACTATAGTCTCCCTGCATTCAATAGTCAGGGGACATCACCTCATGCGCGAACGTCCCCTATGATAGCATTTAGAGAGGTGTGTTTAAGTAAATTATCATTTACCATATTCATGATTAAGTAAATTATCATTTACCAAAATCATTACCATTTCCATTTCATTTTCATTTCCATGTTCATGTTTCGTTTTATCCGAAACTATAATTATTAACATCATCATTAGTATTCATCATATACTAATTCCCGAATTAGTCTCCAAGGGATCACAATATTTCCACAAGTCACAAGGTTTATATACCTTCATAAGGCCCCTAAAGTCCCCCAATTTATAGATATACAACTCCTAAACTCAAGATAACTTACTAAGGAAAATAACACTTTATCACCTATTAGTAAGTCCCCGAAATAACCCCCATCTAATGAATTTCTATTCTAGGGTAGTTACCCAACTCATCTAGGACTCTAGGACTCTAAGATTACTTCATACAAGAAGGTTCCTAAGTCCTAAACCTAAAAGAAAAGGGTCAAAATTGAGTTCGAAAAACAACTCAAAACAACAAGGTTTCCTAATCGATTCGCCCTAGGGCCGAATCGATTCGCCCCAATTAGCAAATCGATTCGTCCAAAAGCGAATCGATTTGGAGGACAAATTCTAGTTTCTACCTTGGCCTAATCGATTCGGCCTTAATTCGAATCGATTCGGTCTTGCAGACCTGTAACTTGACCTCTAAGCAAATCGATTCTCCCTAGGGTCGAATCGATTCACCCCTGCGATTTGGCCAAGGATGGGGCTACGGGTTATGAACCCTAGATTTTCCCTAAAACTCAAATCTTCTCCATTTTTACACACATCCATCAACATTAAACTACCCCAAACCATCCTACATGATTATCAACTACTATAATCCCCAATATCATCAATTTAAACTAAGATTAGGGCTCAAATACCATAAATCCATATTTGTTCCATTATTTCTAATACACGACAATCAATATCATTTATTCATCTTAAATCACATATTAGCAAGTAGAAAACTTGCCTTGAGGTAGAAATCTCAGATTTCTTGGAAGATGGATGCAAGATCAATTCCAAATCTTCAATCTCTCTCTTTTCTCCACAAATTCTCTTTTTCTCTCTTTCTCTTTAGGTTAGTAAATACACTTAGAGAATAAAATGAAACGTGAGACTAAATCGTGGAATTAGTCTACAATTACCAACTTAAATGGTTAGTACCACATTAAAATGATTCGCAACTACACATTTAAGCTAAAATCAGTAAAGTTCCCGAATCACGAAAATACAATATGACACTTATTTCGACTATTCTGCACATTTCGGGACTAACTACGCCCTCCAAATTATCATTTGGAATTTTTTAAACTCATTTCAAGTTTCGGTTTCATTTAAACCATAAGTGTCATTTAAAGCATATGACACTGTAAAACGCAACATGATGATATTTACATACACATACTGTAAATATGCAACAATCTTAGTAAATATGCTCAATTATTTCAATTTGTTCACATTTACTCCATCATCCGTATTTTATATAATTACTTCATATAGTAAATTAATATAAAATAAACGGCTCAAAAGAGAGGGTTGTTACATACTCCCCCCCTTATGAGGGAATTTTTCCCTCAAAATTCAAGCGTACCTTACAAGAAGAGATGCGGATACTTTTCCCGCATGTCATCCTCACGCTCCCACGTTGATTCCTTGGCGCTGTGATGACTCCATTGGACTTGAACCAAGGGCACAACTCGAGACCTCAATCTACGCTCCCCACGCTCTAAGATTGCAATCGGTTGTTCCTCATATGAAATATCAGGTTGCAAATCGATATCCTCAAAAGGAATATGCCAAAGGTCACCTTAACACCTCTTATACTTCTTCAAAGAGGAAACATGGAACACATCATGAATTTATTACAAGTGTTCCAGTAAGGCAAGTTGATACGCCACTGGACCTACCTTGGCAATAATAGGAAAATGTCCAACATAATGCGACGCAAGCTTTCCTTTCTTCCCGAATCACTTTATACCTTTCATTGGTGACACTCGCACCAAGACTTGATCCCCAATTTCCAACTCCATATGCCTTCTATTCGCATCGGCATAACTCTTTTGGCGATCTTGAGCTCTCCGAATGCTATTCCGGATGAGTTCAATCTTGGAAGAAGTATCCTGGATCATTACAGGTCCAAGAAACTTATTATCCCCCACCTCCAACCAACAAGTGGGTGATCTACACGGCCTACCATAAAGGGCTTCATAGTGCGCCATCCCAATAGTGAATTGGTACGAATTGTTATAAGCAAATTCGACCAAAGGGAGATATTGTTCCCAACTACCTTTGAAATCAAGCATACACATTCGAAGCATATCCTTCAACATTTGGTTGACTCTTTCTATCTGCCCATCGGTCTGAGGGTGATAAGAAGTGCTTAACTTCAATTCTGTTCCCATAGCTTCTTGGAAACTTCGCCAAAAGTGGAAAACAAAAATCTTGTCTCTGTCGGAGACTATATTTATTGGCACCCTATGGAGTCTAACAACCTCCGTAATAAATAGCCGGGCATAACGAGAAATATTATAATCGGTGCGTATCGGTAGGAAATGTGCTGACTTAGTCAAACTGATGATGCTGGGAATCAGCACCACCAGGTAAGGTGTTTCCAAGCTCTATATGTATATAACAATGGCAACACAGTTATAAAAAGAGATAAGATAAGGAGATGAGGATATGAGGAGATCAACACCGGAATATAGGTGGTTCAACCTGTCTGGCCTACGTCCATAGTGAGTGTGTGAGTAATATCAATGAAAGATGGCACTAATGACCATGGGTACAATTCCCTCAAGCTCTCTCTCTCTACAGTATATTTTGACAGGGTTTTTGCAAGGGTTTCATGAATGATATCCTTTTGCAAGGTAGGGGATGACCCCTATATATAGTGTCTAGGGGGTGTAATGTACCCCCCATGCATGCAGTGAGCATGTGTGTGACATCCTCACCAATGTGGGAATGCCACATGTCCTTGTCACATGTAAGCAATGATGATGAAATATTCTCCCCCATGTGGAGAATAATCTTGTTACAACTGATTTGTGCCCAGGTGTCTTTATCCAAATGTCAACAGATGCTCGGCAGTCATGTTGGTGAATGACCTCGGTCTGGGAGAGGCCGAGCTGTAGAGGCTTGGTATCCGCTCAATCCGGGAAGTGTCATAAGGAGTCTCGGCCTGATCTCAGCCGAGACATCATGCTGGGGTCGGCCCGAGCCGAGGTTGGACATGCTGCATGCTGATGACTATTAATACCTCTGGTAACCTCGGCCCAAGCCGAGGTAGGACTACTGATGATTATTAATACCTCTGGTTCCATGATGAAGATGATCAGTGGCTCCATGTCACCTCGGCCTACTGATGGACGAGGTTGCTATTCCTAGGTACTTGAGGATATTGATGATGCCTGCAATGCGCGGTGTCCTTGGGGAGGTGTATGTAGTAGTGTCGGCCCGGGCCGAGGTAGGCCTAGCCGAGGGATGAAATCGTGGGCCCTTACCCCTCCTTGGGTCGATCCATGTCTCGGTCATTATCTCGACCGAGATGGGTATCCTTGGGCCGAGGTTATACTTGGGCATATCAATCACCCCCCAGCCCTTAGTCATTTGCGAGAGCAGGGGGCTAGGGGATTCTCACCTCCGAGGCCTGTTCACCCCAAGGCCAACACCTGCGCGACACCTGTACCAGGCTAAGGCGTGCCCACTTGGCTTGCGTGCGCTGTCAGTTGTCCCTTGGGTTTCCCAAGGCAATGATGAGCCTTGGGAAGTGTGCCTAGGTATTTAAGGGTTAAACCCTTTCTTTCTCTTTCTTCTTCCTCATTTCTCTCTTTTGCGCGCACTGTTTCTGCAAATTTTCTCTCCGAGGCTTCTTCGTTCCACCGCTTTTTCTGTAGAGGATTCGCCTAGTTTCTTGCGAGATTTCTTCTTTTCCATCCATCAACTCATCTTCAGGTACCTCTCCCTCTCCCTCTCCATTTCCTTCATTTTTGGCATTTGATTTGAATTTTCCGGCGAGGTTTTGAGTTTTCCGGTGGTTCTGTGAGTTTTCCGGCGAGGTTTTGAGTTTTTCGGTGAACTAGGTTTTCTAAAAAACTCCTTACTTTGATATTTGAACCCTTTTATTTTACAAGTCCATCATGTTTATAGCTTTAGGAGTTTTCCTTAAGTTTAGGGTCGTTCCAAGTCTTGGGTCATCCTCTGATGCTCAGACCCCTATACCAGCTTCTTGAGGACTTCCCCTCTCTTAGAGATAAGACCTTAGAGAAAATTAGGCAAATAGAAAGAGCTCAGGAAGAAGCTCGTAGGTCACAGAAGTTCCCTGTCAGACCTCTCTTTCCCCCACCTCTGAAGGTGGTATATCCTGATCCTCCTGAAAACTTTTACCAAACAGACGTATCTGCCAATAACTTGTCGATGTCTGAGTCTGAGTCCTCCACTTCAGACCCTATGTCTGTGGACTCTTTCCAAGAGGTTATGGACTTCACACCTCCGACTGGTCAGGGCCATAACCAGGCCGAGGTCTCTAGCCGCGCCTCGTCCCAAAATGGCACAAGCACCTCAACCTCTTCTTCAGAGGTTGAAGTTCTTGAGCCAAGTGTGGCTGTGCCACCCATTCTAGACGCTATCCCTCTGTCGGCCGTTATCGGGGCCGAGTTTGGTCAGAGGTTCCCTGGTCACACGTACACGTCTGCTCCAGCCGACGTTGAGGTTGATGACGATGATGATGATGATGGTGAAAGTGAATTTGATACCTCTGAGGCGGACGAGTACGAGAGCACAGTCACTGAGGTGGATCTATTGCACTTCAGATACTTATACTCCATCAGTCCCTCTATAAAATTGAGGAGACCTCTGAGGGAAGAGAGGGCCTACCACGACCAAGATGGAGAGATCTGCTTGTATGAGCAGATGTTTAAGTTAGGGTTTCGTCTACCCATTCACCCTGTCATTAGGTCCATTCTTTCCTTCATCAACTTGGCCCCCTCATAGCTCTCTCCCAATGCTTGGAGAGTTATTATAGGGTCCATCGTCTTGTGGAGGGCAGTCCACCATTCTGACCTCCCGGTTCAGGTCTTTGTCGGTTGTTACATCCCTACTTCGGCCAAAAATCATCCGAACTACTATCACTTTGTGGCTCGGAGGCCTGAGAAGAAGATGCTCCTGGTCACTCAGACCTCAAACCACAATTGGAAACCCCGGTATTTTTTTACTTCAGGGCCATGGGAATTTGGCTCATCTGTTCCCTTTTCCATCTTTGAGCCGAGGGTACCCCTCAGATGGGGTAAGGTCACCATGTCTGCCAGGGCCGATCCTGGCCTAAGTCTTCAGAATGTCAAAAAGGTGAAGGCCCTGCAAGACCAAGGGGCACATGGTCTGTTCGTAAAGTTCGAACATCTGCTGACCCCATAGTATCTCTCGGGAACGAGATTAGGTGGAAGTCCCCTTGTTGACTTTGGTAAGGATTTTTCTTTTTATTTCAAGTCTAACCTCTGATCATTCATATTTGATTTCTGACTCTTATCTTTTCACTTTTGCAGAAAGACCACCAGGCGTTCCGGACGAGTTGTGGGAGATGGCAGCTCCGAGTTTGGCTAGACTTGTCAAGAAGACTGGCTTGAATGCTCCTCCACCTGCTCCCTCAACATCCAAATTAAAGAAGAGGGCCCCTGAGGTCCACCCCTCTGAAGATCAGAGGCCGACCTCCCGGCAAAAGAAGACTTCAGACGCTGCGATCCCTATCACAGCCGACACCTTATCGGCTCGTCTGGACCAGCTGAAATTTATCGACAGCGTAGTCGGCCACAGCCGACAAGCCATGGATGCCCTTGCCAATATGATGATCGACGCCGACAGGCATTTTTACAGGGCCATGGACACTTCCATGCTTATTGAGTTCGGCCTCCATAGGGTTGCTCAGGTATGACTTGTTCCTTTTGTCCATAATTTTTTAAGTGCAACGTCTTGTATTACCCCCGTCTAACCTCTTCATTATCTGCGCAGGGTGCCACTGTCATGTACCAGCTATCTAACTGGGCCATGAGGAAACTGCCTCTCATTCAGAAGGGGCAGGAGGCTGAGAAGGTTGAGAGCACCCTGAAGGCCGAGATTGACCGTCTGAGGTCAGAGTTGCAGAATGCCGAGACCAAGGCCCAGAACTCTGAAAATAAGGCCCAGGGTCTGGAAAAAGATATCTCTGCACTCGTCTAAAGCCACGCCAAGGCCCTGAAGGACAAGGACGACGCCCTGCAGAGGAAGGTCAATGCTGCTGTGAAGGCCGCTCTTGCAGATGCCTCAGAGAAAATAATTGTTGATTACAAGGTCTCTGAGGAGTTCGTAGGTTTTGGTCTTGAATACCTCGAAAGAGGTATCAAAGCCACCACCAAATGGGCTGAGGTCAGGGAGAAAGAGGTTGGCCTTATAAAGGCCTCTGACTTTGTGGGCCTCGGCTTAGCCGACCCTCAGTTTGCCCAAACCCTGCAAGAGATAGAAGATGAGGCTGCTGCCCCTGGTCAGACCGCTACTCTGGAAGGGACTGATCTCGGAGGGACTGACCCTGCTGATGATGTGGATGAGGTGACCAATGCTGAGCAGGTCAACCCAGCCGAGACATTGAATGTTCCTCCCTCAGATGTTTAACTTGGCCTTGTATTTTGTATTTCCTGACTTGTAATTCTGAACTTGTAATTTATCAGACATCTGAATGTTATGTGACCTCTTCTTTTATTAAATGCCAATTTCTTCCTTTATCTTGACCTCTGAATGTATTTGGATGCTATATGATCTCTGAAGTCTACTTAATATGATGTTGTCATAACCATATCACCAAATTAATGATGTTAAGGGTCTGAGGTGATCTAACCCAGGTGTCTGAGCTCAGACCTCATCACCACCGAGTGATGTTATGAGGATCTGAGGTCATCACCTAAGAGGTTAGCCTCATAATGAATATCACCAAATTAATGATGTTAAGGGTCTGAGGTGATCTAACCCAGGTGTCTGAGCTCAGACCTCGTCACCAACGAGTGATGTTATGAAGGTCTGAGGTCATCACCTAAGAGGTTAGCCTCATAATGAATATCACCAAATTAATGATGTTAAGGGTCTGAGGTTATCTAACCCAGGTGTCTGAGCTCAGACCTCGTCACCAACGAATGATGTTATGAGGGTCTGAGGTCATCACCTAAGAGGTTAGCCTCATAATGAATATCACCAAATTAATGATGTTAAGGGTCTGAGGTTATCTAACCCAGGTGTCTGAGCTCAGACCTCGTCACCACCGAGTGATGTTTTGAGGGTCAGAGGTCATCACCTAAGAGGTTAGCCTCATTAAAAGTCACCAAATTAATGATGTTAAGGGTCTGAGGTCATCTAACCCAGGTGTCTGAGCTCAGACCTCGTCACCAACGAGTGATGTTATGAGGGTCTGAGGTCATCACCTAAGAGGTTAGCCTCATAATGAATATCACCAAATTAATGATGTTAAGTGTGAGGTTATCTAACCCAGGTGTCTGAGCTCAGACCTTGTCACCACCGAGTGATGTTTTGAGGGTCTGAGGTCATCACCTAAGAGGTTAGCCTCATAATAAGTCACCAAATTAATGATGTTAAGGGTCTGAGGTCATCTAACCCAGGTGTCAGAGCTCAGACCTCGTCACCAACGAGTGATGTTATGAGGGTCTGAGGTCATCACCTAAGAGGTTAGCCTCATAATGAATATCACCAAATTAATGATGTTAAGGGTCTGAGGTTATCTAACCCAGGTGTCTGAGCTCAGACCTCGTCACCACCGAGTGATGTTTTGAGGGTCTGAGGTCATCACCTAAGAGGTTAGCCTCGTAATAAGTCACCAAATTAATGATGTTAAGGGTCTGAGGTCATCTAACCCAGGTGTCTGAGCTCAGACCTCGTCACCACCGAGTGATGTTTTGAGGGTCTGAGGTCATCACCTAAGAGGTTAGCCTCGTAATAAGTCACCAAATTAATGGTGTTAAGGGTCTGAGGTCATCTAACCCAGGTGTCTGAGCTCAGACCTCGTCACCACCGAGTGATGTTTTGAGGGTCTGAGGTCATCACCTAAGAGGTTAGCCTCATAATAAGTCACCAAATTAATGATGTTATTTCCCTATAATATCTTTGCTCTAAGAATGGAACAAGAATTTGCCACGGAAACTGATCTTTATTAACAACGTCTTCTCGATAAGATGGTACATTTATAAATTACAAATCCTATGCAACATCATATAAAATATCTCTTCAGGTGGTTAGCATTCCACGGGTTGGTGAAAGGTTCTCCCTCTATGTTATCTAGCCTATACGTTCCAGGCACAACCTCTTCCGTTACTTTGTAGGGGGCATGCCAGTTCGGGTGTAGCTTGTTTGCCTTCTGTAGGGTCTTCTTAAGCACTAGGTCTCCCACCGCAATGGGTCTTGACTTCACCCTTTGATTGTAGAATCTTGCTGCCCTCTGATGATAGGCTGCTTTCCTGACCTCTGCGTCTTCTCTTTTCTCTTCAATGAGATCCAGGTCTAGACTTCTCTTCTCCCCATTGCTGTCAGGGTCGTAGGTCTGAATCCGATGAGTTGGTAGTCCTACCTCCGTTGGTATGACTGCCTCAGAGCCATGTGCCAGCATGAATGGGGTTTCTCCTGTGGGTGTCCTTGCCGTAGTTCTGTAAGCCCATAGCACAGCGTAGACTTCGTCTATCCATCTCCCATTCGCGTCTTCTAACCTCTTCTTGTATCCATCCAAGATAGTCCTATTTGTGACCTCGGTCTGGCCATTTTCCTGAGGTCGTCCAGGAGATGAGAAGAACTGCTTAATCCCCACACTTTGGCAATACTTCTCCAAGGAGGAGTTCTTGAACTGGGTCCCATTATCCGAGATGAGCGTGTTTGGGAGGCCATACCTACATATGATGTTCTTCCAGATGAACTGAAAGGTCTTCTTCTCCGTAATTGTTATCATTGGTTCGGCCTCTACCCATTTTGAAAAGTAGTCAATGGCAACTATCAAGAATCTATAGTTGTTGACAGCTCTTGGCAAAGGTCCTACCAAGTCAATCCCCCATACCGCAAATGGCCATGGAGAAGAGATCGATGTCATAGGCTGATGGGGTTGGTGAGGGATAGTGGCGAACCTCTGACATTTGTCACACCTCTTCACATAGTCGGCAGCGTCCCTAGACAAGGTGGGCCACCAGTATCCCAGAGTGATGATTCTCTTGGCTAAGGGTCTTCCTCCTATGTGGCTGGAGCAGGAGCCTTTATGAACCTCCTGTAAGATCCGAGGTACCTCCACAGGATGCACACATCTGAGGAGGGGCAAGAGAAACCCCTTTTTATACAAGACGTCTCCTACCAATGAGAACTTTGCAGCTCTGTATCTCAACTTTTTTCTTTCCATCTTGGACTCAGGTAGCTCCCCCTCTCTTAGGTATTTGACAAGCGGGTCAATCCACGAGTCTCCCAGGTTTACATTGTGACAAGGGTTACATACCTCGTCCTCCTCGATACTTGCCTTTCCTAAGACTTCAATTGGGATGGTTCTTCCCAAGTCTGTCTTCATTGCTGAGGCCAGCCTTGCCAATGCATCAGCGTGATTATTGCTCAGTCTAGGCACTCTTTTCAGTTTGGCCTCTTCAAAGTACTATAGCAACCCTCTTACTTTCTTTAGGTATTTGGCCATCCTTTTATCCTTGGCCTCGTATGCCCCCAACACTTAATTGACAACCAACCTCGAGTCGCTATGGAGTAGGAGCCGCTTTACTCGAAGAGCTGTTGCCAACAAGAGACCTGCTATCATGGCCTCATACTCAGACTCGTTGTTGGAGGCCTTGAAGTTGAATCTCAAGGTGTACTCAATGTCGGCACCATCTGGAGTCGAGAGTACTAGCCCCGCGCTGCTTCCATAGTCACAAAAAGAGCCATCAACATAGAGGCTCCACACGTCCGCATCGAATGAGAAGGCCCCTTCACTCATAACCCCCTTCTTGAAGAGGTACCGATCCTCTTCGTTCTCTTCCACTCTGCTCTGGGTTTTTCCTGGTACAACCTCTTCTCGGCCTTGGAAGACGTTTGGTGCCGCCTCTTCTGAATTTCGGAAGACACTACGGTTTGTCTCTTCGCCGTCATCCAGGCCTTTCTCTGTCTCGGCCTCTTCCAAACCTCTATCTGCCTCTTCCCAGGTGAACTCTGTGACAAAGTTTGCGAGGGCCTGCCCCTTGATGGCTGTCCTGGGATGGTAGGTAAGATCATACTCTCCTAGCTCGATGGCCCAGGTCATCAATCTTCTGGACTTCTCAGGCTTGTGCAGGACCTTCCGCAGTGGTGAGTCGGTGAGGACTATCATGGAGTGAGCTTGAAAGTAAGGCTTCATCTTTCTTGAGGCATGTATCAGGGCATAAGCTAGCTTCTCCATCCACGGATAGTTTTGTTCAGACCCTTGAAGGGCCTTACTATTAAAGTACACAGGTCTCTGAACCCCATCCTCTTCTCGTATGATGGCCGCGCTAATGGCTGATTCAGAGACTGCCAAATACACAAACAACCTCTCCCCCACGATGGGCCGGGACAGCAGCAAGGGAGACCCCAAGTAGAAATTCAATTGATCAAAGGCTTTTTCACACTCTTCATCCCACTAGAAGGCCTTTCTCAGAATTTTAAAGAACGGAAGACACTTGTCCGTGGCTCTGGAAACAAACCTGTTAAGGGCCACCACCCTTCCAGTGAGTCTCTGAACATACTTGATACTCATAGGAGTCTTCATGTCGAGTAATGCCTTGTTTTTTTCCGGGTTTGCTTCAATCCCCCTATGATTAACGATGAACCCCAGGAACTTCCCGGCTCCTACCCCGAAGACACATTTCACTGGGTTGAGCTTCATTCTGTAGGAGTCCATGACATCAAAGGTCTTCTCAAGGTCCGCTACGTGAGTACATGCTTTCAGTCTCTTCGTTAGCATATCATCAACATACACCTCCATGGTCTTACCTATTTGCTCCTAGAACATCCTATTGACAAGACGTTGATACGTTGCCCCAGCATTTTTCACACCAAAGGGCATCACCTTGTAACAGTACGTCCCCTTGTCAGTAATGAAGGCTGTCTTCTCAGAGTCCTCGGCATCCATGGAGATTTAGTTATAACCTGAATAAGCATCCATGAAACTCATAAGCTCATGACCTGCTGTTTCATCCACCATCTGGTCTATCCTAGGCAAGGGATAGCTGTCTTTCAGGCAAGACCTGTTCAGGTCTGTGAAATCTACACACATCCGCCACTTTCCATTGGCCTTAGGCACGATGACTGCATTTGAGAGCCACTCTGGATAAGTAACCTCTCTTATGAACTCGGCCTCTTCCAACTTCTTCACCTCTTCCCGGATGACCTTATACTTCTCTCTGGAGTAGATCCTTCGCCTCTGTTTAATAGGCCTAGCATCTCCATCCATGTTGATCTTGTGGGTCATGATCCCAGGGTCGATGCCAGGCATGTCTGCATGACTCCACGCGAAGATGCTCTGCCTCCTCCTAAGGAAGTTTATCAGCTCTTCCTTGATCCCTTGCTCCAGGGCCTTGCCGACCTGGACGGTTTTTTTCGGCTCGTCCTCATTGAGGATGATGGATTCTACCTCTTCCGCGACCTCGCCCTTCTTTAATTTTATTTCATCTCTGGGATCAAGTGTGTCAATGCTGTAAGTGGCGGTTGCTCTCTTATGGGCCTCTCGCTCTTCGGCCGAGTTGAAATAACACTCCCGTGCCGTGGTCTGGTTCCCTTGCACTTCCCCTACCCCATAAGGAGTCGGGAATTTTAGCATCTGGTGGACCGTTGACGGCACGGCTTCAAATTCTTTGAGGGCCACTCTTCCGATGATGAGGTTGTAGGCTGAGAAGACATTTTCGTCCATAACAAAAAAGTTTATCTTCTTGGTCAACCTCTTAGGCCATTCATCTCCCATCCGTACATCCATTTCATACATGCCCAATGAGTGTACCTTCTCTCCACTGAAGCCTATCAATGGGTGATGGTAGGGCACCAGCCTTGCCCTGCTAAGACCCAAGCTCTTGAAACAAGGCCAGAACATCACATCTGTCGAGCTTCCCCCATCTATGAGGATTATTCCTACATCGCACCCATGCACCCTTGTTGTTATGACTAAAGGGTCATCATGGGGGGCTAAGATGACCTTGAAGTCGAGTCTGGAGAACCCCAATACGAGGGTGTCCATGTCCACCTTCTTCCTCTTCTGCACTGCGTCAGAAGACGTTAGATTGACAACCTCAGGTTTGACCACTGACTTGGCCTCCGCTACATGAGCTTTCCTGTATGCTACCTCAGAGACACCTCCTACGAATCCCCCACATATAGTGCTGACACCAAAGGAGATCATTCCGACCCTCTTCACTGGGGTGTTGTCATCCTTTGGTGGGAGATCCGGGTCATCTCCATCATCACCCTCTGAATCATCATGCCTTCTAGCCGGGACATCGCCGCGGCACCTGTCATCTATTCTCTTCCTAGGGTCTTCTCTTCCACCCTTCGGGGCCTTTCCATACACATACTTTCTCAGTTTCCCGGATTTCATCATCTTCTCGATCTCGTCCTTCAGAGCGAAGCATTTTTCTGTGACATGGTCGTGATCCTGATGGAACTCACACCAGAGGTTTTTATTCCTCTTATGTGGTGGGGCCTTCAATTTTTCTGGCCACCTCAGAGCTCGGTCAGTCTTGATCTCATTAAGGATGTGCTCACAGCTCACAGTCAGAGGAGTGTAATGAGAGAACTTGTCGTCTGCTGACCTCTTCTTCCCCTCTTTCTTGCCCTGGGACCTCATAGTGCTACCACGATTCTCCTCCTCATATTTGGCGGCCATTGCCTCTTCTGCATTCATCACTCTCCCCGCTGTTTCCAGCAGCTCTGCCATAGACTTAGGAGGGTCTTCCGCCAACTTCCATAATAGCTTCCCCTTCTGGAGGCCTCCTATCAGGGCGGTCATGGCTATGCTCTCTTCATAGTTTTCCACCTCCAACTTCTTCTTGTTGAACCTTGCTATGTAGTCTCTTAGGCTTTCGCCTTTAGCCTGTTTGACATACAAGAGGTGGGTAGTCTTCTTTTGAGGTCTTACCCCAAAGCAGAAGTTATGGATGAACTGCTCTGCCAGGCCCTTGAAGTTTTCAATCGAGTTCTTTGGAAGAGAGGTGAACCAACTATGAGTTTCCCCTGTCAAGGTCCCTGAGAAGGCCCTACACTTCATCTCATCAGGGATCGAGTAAATATCTGCCGCCGACTGATACATCTCAATATGGTGCACTGGGTTAGTGCTGTCATTGTATTTAGGAGTCACTGTAGGAGGCTTGAACTTAGCTGGGGTTGGGAACCCCACTATCCTAGCTACAAACGGGGAGCCCTCCGAGTAGCCCCTCTGTAACGGGTCCTTGCTCTTTATGAGGTCCCCTGTCTTCTCTTCGAGACGTTGGATTGAGTCATTCCAGGGTCGTCTCTCATCAACTTGGCCGAGGTTATCCCCTGCCACTTCCCCATGATGGACAGGGGGTTCCCCAGCCACACGTTGACTATTGACCTCTTCCTGCTCCCTGGCTCTTCTCTCCATGGGTCGGCCTTGATTTGGACGAGCCGGCCTATTCCCTCTTTGAGAGCCTGTCGCGCTCCTTGACCTTGATAGCCTTTGCCTTAGGTCATTGACTGGGCCCAGCCTTTCGAAGGCCGACCCTTTGCTCAACCTGTTAAAGGCCGACCCTCTCTGTTGGGCCTCATCTCTTCCTCGGCCGACACATCCTTGACTCTGCCTATCAAAGGCTGACCATCTTTGTTGGGCCTCGTCTCTTCTTCGTCTGACACGTCCTTGGCTCTGCCTAAGAGGTCGTACAGTGTTATCTGACACCTCATACGGCTCCCAGCAGTCTTCCGGGGCCTCTTCAACTTCTAGGTCATCATACCTGTCCTCCAGGCAAGGGTTTCCTTGCCTCCCCAGGCGCAAGCGCCTAGGGTCAGCAATGTCCCTCCTCCGCTGGGGTGCAGGTTAGTCCTTCATGGGCGCCTGAGGTGGTCCCCTGGCGTCAGGATGAGGCTGAGCTGCCGCCGGAGTTATCATATCCGGGGAGACCCTAGATGGCCTCATCATCATGGTTTGGATGAGGTGGGCAAATTGCTCCTTCATGGCTTGTTGTGTTGCAGCTAAAGATTTCAAAGCTGCAGCCACCTCCGCTATTTCGGACTGGGGAGGAGCCTGACTGGAACTAGCCCCTCCACCTCCAGGCGGCGGAAGAGGCGGTGGTAATTCTGGTGCCATGTATTATCAATAAGGAGCTTGAATAGCAAGTGAGCTTAATACCTTAAAGGACCTCTTTCAATGGTGAAACAGCTCCACACAAGGGGTGGTTCCTGTTTCACCACCAGAGTCTCCGGTGAGGTAAAGCTGAAGATTAGGAAGAGACAGCCTCTCGATTCCCACAGACGGCGCCAAAATAATGATGCTGGGAATCAGCACCACCAGGTAAGGTGTTTCCAAGATCTATATGTATATAACAATGGCAGCACAGCTATAAAAAGAGATAAGAGAAGGAGATGAGGATATGAGGAGATCAACACCGGAATATAGGTGGTTCAGCCTGTCTGGCCTACGTCCACAGTGAGTGTGTGAGTAATATCAATGAAAGATGGCACTAATGACCATGGGTACAATTCCCTCAAGCTCTCTCTCTCTCTACAGTATATTTTGACATGGTTTTTGCAAGGGTTTCATAAATGAGATCCTTTTACAGGGTAGGGGATGACTCCTATATATAGTGTCTAGGGGGTGTAATGTACCCCCCATGCATGCAGTGAGCATGTGTGTGACATCCTCACCAATGTGGGAATGCCACATGTCCTTGTCACATGTAAGCAATGATGATGAAATATTCTCCCCCATGTGGAGAATAATCTTGTTACAACTGATTTGTGCCCAGGTGTCTTTATCCAAATGTCAACAGATGCTCGGCAGTCATGTTGGTGAATGACCTCAGCCTGGGAGAGGCCGAGCTGTAGAGGCTTGGTATCCGCTCAATCCGGGAAGTGTCATAAGGAGTCTCGGCCTGATCTCAGCCGAGACATCATGCTGGGGTCGGCCCGAGCCGAGGTTGGACATGCTGCATGCTGATGACTATTAATATCTCTGGTAACCTCGGCCCAAGCCGAGGTAGGACTACTGATGATTATTAATACCTCTGGTTCCATGATGAAGATGATCAGTGGCTCCCTGTCACCTCGGCCTACTGATGGACGAGGTTTCTATTCCTAGGTACTTGAGGATGTTGATGATGCCTGCAATGCGCGGTGTCCTTGGGGAGGTGTATGTAGTAGTGTGGGCCGAGGTAGGCCTGGCCGAGGGATAAAATCATGGGCCCTTACCCCTCCTTGGGTCGATCCATGTCTCGATCATTATCTCGGCCGAGGTGGGTATCCCTCGGCCGAGGTGGGTATCCCCTAAGTTGATCAAACAGATCATCAATCCGAGGCAACGGGTATTTATTCCGGATGGTGACCTTAGTCAATTCTCTGTAGTCAACACATAACCGGAGAGAACCATATCTTTTCTTCACAAATAACACCGGAGCACCCCATGGCAGCGTGCTTCGCCTAATAAACCCTTGCTCTATCAAGTTCTAAATTTGATCCATTAGCGCCCTCATCTCAATAGGAGCCATACGGTACGGAGCTCTCACAATCGGCCGTGTTCCCAGTGCTAAATCAATTACAAACTCAATTTTTCTACTAGGAGGCAAACCCGGTATTTCTCGAAACACATCTTGGAAATTTCTAACAACGGGAATAGAATCTAAGGGAACAACTACATCCCGAGAAATCTCTTTCGCGATATAATACGAGTAAGTGTTAGTACCTCCTTCTGAATGACGCATAACCACCAAAAATATTTCTTGCCCCGAAACGGCAAAAACTATACTCTTCCCATAGCAACTAACTATCGCGTGATACTTCACTAGCCAATCCATACCCAGGATTACATCATATCCGACCATATCCAGGATGAGAAAATCGGCCTCAAAGCACAAATTACCAAGATTTATTCCCATTTGTTTACAAATAAAGAAAATGAGTGAACCATCACCCATAGAAGATTCAACACTAGTGAAGGTACTCTCTGCAAGTTTTATCAACTCTGTAGACTAAGCAAAACTTCTAGAAATAAATGAGTGTGTCGCACCCGTATCAAATAATACACGACCCATGTGCCCCTGAATAAGAAACTTACCCTCAATAGCTGGCAGCGCGGGCGGAGCCGGAGGAAGCATAGCCTCCTGAATGTGGTAAACACGACCATACTGTAGTTGCCCCTGTTGCGGAGGGATAACTAGATGAGGCACCTACGGAAAAAATTGAGCTTGTGGATGCTGTGGAACCCTAGGAAGCTTTCCCCTAACCGACTGAGGACACTCCCTCTTATAATGACCCACATTGGAAGCATCGACCCGTCATATTTTCCTGATTTCGGCCCCGATTATTTCTAAACTGGGTAACACCTTGGCCTGGATGGCCTCTGCCCCTATGACCACCCCGACATGTTTGTTGTTGTGGGGCACCCTGACCGTGCCTATTGTTATTGCCACCAACATTGAACCCACCAAAATGTTGTCATTTAGACAAGTCCCCTTACTGGGGATCCCTTTCTCTTTGTTTATTCCCCGAAGATTGGGACGAGGGTAATACTCCTCCTCCTATCCCATTACCTCTGGGTTTTCTTGCCTGCCCCATCAGTGTAGCCTTCTTATTACCTTGAACAAACAACCGATGTTCTTGGCAATGAAGCAATGCCGCATTCATCACATCCCCAAAAGTCTGCATAGCTGGATTACCCAGCAAATGTTGTCGTATACTCCAGTGCAAACCTCCCATGAACTTCGATATCTTCCTCTCTTTCGGATTCACTTAGTACGGTACAAAACTCGCTAACCGGGTGACCTACTCTTCATATTCTGCAACTGACCATTCTCCCTGTACCACATCTTGGATCATCCTTCTCATCTCCCTTTGGAAGTACTTCCGATCAAACAAAACCCAAAAATCATTAATAGTCATAGTATCTCTCTGCTCCGGCGTAGTCATCGACTCCCACCAGTGCAGTGCAGCTCCAACAAGCTTGAATGTAACAAGGATTTGTTTCTTCTCCTCTCTACACTCCACCATTCTCAGATGGCGCTGCATATCCTTCTTCCACTGATTAGCTACTATGACATCAAAACCTCCTTGGAATTCCGGGGGGATGACCCTTTAAAAAGGACTCTCTAACTCTCTCCCATGGAGAAGGTCCAGTATGAGCTTGTACATCCTAAGCCTGTTGTTGTTGAGCTTATGGAAATTGCTGAGCCACGACGGTCATAGCAGCATTAACCGCTTGGGCCACAATGTTTGCTACATCAGCAGCATTTATAGTTCCTTGTGGCGACGGTGGAGGACCAACATCCTCTTCTATGACTCTATTCCTTCTAGAAGGGCGGCCTCTCTTAGGTGCATCTGAGATGAAGAAATAATAGAGTTAAAATACTATCTAAATCAATCTAATATGCAGAATATCGCAAACAAAGGCATTAAAACTGTCCTAACATTAAGCTCTATATCAAAGAACGCTAGGTAGAACATGCCAAGTCCACATAGATCCTAAAGACTCTAGAACCTGATTCTCTGATACCAACTATGACACCCCACTCACCAAACTATGGGGTGGCCAGCCTGATATTCCAATATAACAGGAATCATGGATGGAATCATTCTCAGCATCGCAATAATATAATAAGTATACAGGATAACCACCCAATATTTCAGAAAATGGGTTGCCAAAAATATTGTTTTATAATAAGTTAAAGAAAGATTTTAAACAAACCAATTTTGAAAAGAAAGTGGAAAACCAAAAGAACTTATATTACATCCACATCAAGTGTACAATAAGAGTACCGAATATGTTGTCGGTCAATAGTCACTTACAACGTAATGTAACAGTTTAATTTGGTTACATAATACATTACAATAAGCAAATACAAAAGCTTGGGCCACACGCCCGAGTAAATGACCCGATCATAACTAGAGTACAAAATTGACGGCGTCCAAAACAAAGTGTCCCGTAATATCCGCAAAGTATCAAGGCTCCCCAAAAACACCGAAATAGGAAAACTCAATAAGGGCGTCCTTGCGGCGGATCACCTGAGAGGATATAAGATTCATGCACAACAATAAATATGAACGGGTCAGGGCCCAGTTTTATATGATCACCAGATGAATAAAAAGTATGGAAGTTATGAACAGTTAATCATGAATGATAAAGAAGAGATTCTAACAACATAGTCTCAAAGCATAAACTAAGACAATTTAAATGATTATAAATCTTATTTAGTTATGCAAGAGGATATGAATAAACATTATTAATTAAAAGCCTCCATCATTTTTCACCATTTCATTTCATCTTTCCATTCCTTATCAGGAATATAATTACTATCATATGCTCTTTGTGGCATTCCATTCCTTATCAGGAATATAATCACTGTTATATGCTCTTTGTGTCATTTATCGTACATCAAGTCCCACTTGATTAAGAATTGTTATATTCATATACATATAATGATTCTAAGACCGTCCCTCCGGGTTTCCCCACTGGACGCGCCCCTAAAATCTATCATCTTCCAGGGCCTATCAACCAAGACAACCTGGGCACCTATCGCAACATCGGGAAGTGGCCATATTCCAGCGGGAGAGTCATAACCAAAATCGAAATTACCTCGCCATCGCAGAAAACATACATAATAACTGATCATATGGCCGAGGACTATAGTCTCCCTGCATTCAATAGTCATGGGACATCACCTCATGTGCAAACTTCCCCTATGATATCATTTAGAGAGGTGTGTTTAAGTAAATTATCATTTACCATATTCATGATTAAGTAAATTATCATTTACCAAAATGATTACCATTTCCATTTCATTTTCATTTCCACGTGCATATTTTATTTTATCCGAAACTATAATTATTAACATCATCATTAGTATTCATCGTATACTAATTCCCGAATTAGTCTCCAAGGGATCACAATATTTTTACAAGTCACAAGGTTTATATACCTTCATAGGACCCCTAAAGTCCCCCAATTTATAGATATATAACTCCTAAACTCAAGCTAACTTACTAAGGAAAATAACACTTTATCACCTATTAGTAAGTCCCCGAAATAACCCCCATCTAATGAATTTCTATTCTAGGGTAGTTACCCAACTCATCTAGGACTCCAAGACTCTAAGATTACTTCATACAATAAGGTTCCTAAGTCCTAAACCTAAAAGAAAAGGGTCAAAATTGAGTTCGAAAAACAACTAAAAACAACAAGGTTTTCGAATCAATTCGCCCAAAAGCGAATCGATTCGGAGGATAAATTCCAGTTTCTGCCTAGGCCGAATCGATTCGGCCTTAACCCGAATCGATTCGGTCTTGCAGACCTGTAACTTGACCTCTAAGCGAATCGATTCGCCCTAGGGCCGAATCGATTCGCCCCTACGATTTGGCCAAGGATGGGGCTACGGGTTATGAACCCTAGATTTTCCCCAAAACTCAAATCTTCTCCATTTTTACACACATCCATCAACATTAAACTACCCCAAACCATCCTACATGATTATCAACTACTATAATCCCCAATATCATCAATTTAAACTAAGATTAGGGCTCAAACACCATAAATCCATATTTGTTCCATTACTTCTAATACACAATAATCAATACCATTTATTCATATTAAATCACATATTAGCAAGTAGAAAACTTTCCTTGAGGTAGAAATCTCAGATTTCTTGGAAGATGGATTCAAGATCAATCCCAAATCTTCAATCTCTCTCTTTTCTCCACAAGTTCTCTTCTTCTATATTTCTCTCTAGGTTAGTAAATACACTTAGAGAATAAAATGAAATGTGAGACTAAATCGTGGCATTAGTCTAAAATTCCCAACTTAAATGGTTAATACCACATTAAAATGATTCACAACTACACATTTAAGCTAAAATCAGTCAAAAGGGCCCGAATCACGAAAATACAATATGACACTTATTTCGACTATCCTGCACATTTCGGGACTAACTACGCCCTCCAAATTATCATTTGGAAATTTTATAAGTCATTTCAAGTTCCTGTTTCATTTAAACCATAAGTGTCATTTAAAGCATATGACACTTAAAACGCAACATGATGATATTTACATACACATACAGTAAATATGCAACAATCTTAGTAAATATTCTCAATTGTTTCAATTTGTTCATATTTACTCCATCATCCTTATTTTATATAATTACTTCATACAGTAAATTAATATAAAATAAACGGCTCAAAAGCGAGGGTTGTTACAAGTCCATGTTTACGTTTGACGGAATAGGAATTTTTGGCATCTACAAGAGAGAGAAAGAGAGAGAGAAACAAAGAATATTTTATTGAACTTTAATATTTTCATCTTTCAAAATTTACGCGATGAGAGTTGTTACAATTTTGAGTTATAAAAGGGAATTGCAAGTTAGACTAATTAATCATACTCTTGTAAAAATGAGAAATGGATTCAAAATCCTAGCAATATTTTTCATATTTATTACCTACCATTTGTTCACCCTTTTATTATTATTATTATTATTATTATTATTATTATTATTATTATTATTATTATTATTATTATTATTATTATTATTATTATTATTATTTACTTTATTTTATCTCTACATCTTATATCTACACCAATAATTGTCTAGTTGGAAAATTGACAATTTATACAAATTGAATAAATCCTTGTGGGTTCAACCCGTACTTACACTCTCTATATTACAATAGCCTGTGCACTTGCAGTAATTTATAATTTGACAACAAGTTTAACGGATTCAAAATCCTATTAATATTCTCCATATTTTTTACCTATATTGTGCAAACTCTTTTAGTAATGTTTACTTTATTTTATCTCTACGTATTATTTCTGCACCCATAAATGTCTGTTCAAAAGTTGATAATTTATACAAATTGAACAAATACTTGTGGGTTAGACCCGTATTTACACTCGCTATATTACAATAGCCTGTGCACCTATGGTAATTTTATAATATGATAACATATAGATCATTGACTTCCCTCCTTCCCAAATGCTAGACTATCCATGACTTGTCCTCTGAATTCTCCTCTTTCTATTATCTCAAATCCCATGCTTCCCATGAATAAGGGTGGGATATCTAATTTATTAGATCTATTTTCGTGAGAGGACACCAAATCTATTAGTGATACTCCATTTAGTATTTTAAGGGATGATGACTTACTTGTTTGGAGGTATACCATATCGGGTTTGTATAGAGATTATTTAGGTGGAAAACTTGAAACAATTCTTCACAACTAGAGAAAATCTTTTAAAAAGAGGATGTACTTCATCTCTTGTGCCATTTGTGTGGGAAAGACATTAATTCTACTAAGCACAAGATTTTTCAATGTAAAGTGGCTAGAAGTGATTTGTCCATTTATGATGAGTACCAATGGTTTGATATTTCTAATGTGACCTCCATTGTCTCTTGGACTAATGATTTTTTTGCTATTTTTAGGAGTTGTTCTCAAGCTAGTGATTCTCTTTCTCACATTGTGTGGTTAGCTTGGGCCTTGTGGGATCAAAGAAATCGTTACACTTTTGAAATATCAAACCAAATAGTCCTATAGTTGATCAAAAAAGAAGGGAAATTGAAGTAATGCTATAACCCACTCTAGTCGATCCTATAGTGATCCCCCACTATGGAATGAATATGTTAGGTACCCTCTAACACATTTGAGTTTCAATATTAACTCAACTCAATCACATGAAGCAAAATCAATTCGGCATGCTTGTCTTGTTGTTCAAGCTCTTAATCTCAATGGAGTTATTGTGTAAAATGATTATAAGGATTCAAACCTAGAAATACCTTAAGAGTATAGTTGTATTGTAATATTTCCTTTAGCTAAGTTGCTACAGGTGCTAATCGGGTTGGCCATTAGGTTTTAATAGTTCCCCCTCCCTGTTGGATCTCAGACATCAACCCGGGCCCTTACTCAAATTTTATACTAGGGTTCTCCTCATTTACTTTCATGCTTAATACAATATGATATCCTTTCTTGATAAAAAAAATATTATAACTATTTTCTTTAAAGCCTACCTGCTGCATTTGAATATCTCAACATATTTTTCACTATCATAAAGAGGAAACCAACTCATTTAGTAACTCTAGTTTGTGATATATTTTCTATTGCCCTAAATATTTTCCCAAGTAAGGCATCACAAGAAAAGTTGTCTTAGTTCTGCTCTTTAGAGCTACTTTAATTATTAATTATTTGAAAGATTTAGTCGATGATAAGGCACCACAACGAAGGAATTCATCTTTTTTTTATTATGTCTTCCATATATCAACCCTAAATCATGGTCGTGTGAACCTTCTCTCTCTCTCTCTCTCTGAGAGAAAGAGAGAGAGTTCGGCTCTTATACGGACCTAGTTTACGGACCAGCTACCGTCCAAAAATTAACTAGGGACCACTTTGTCTTTTATATACTATTGTCTTATTCTAAAATTTTAGGAATAAAAATTTATACCCCAATAACTTCTAGCATCTTTAATCTGGGAGTCTAAGAGAATTTTCAGAACTGCTACTTCTCCGACTTCGTTTGTCACTATCGTTAAATTCTAAATAACAAGGATTATCTATATAGATGTTTTTTTCAGGGAGTCTAGAAATTGCAAGTGGTTTTGAAGGAAAATATTCTAGTGTTAAATACTTTATGCGATATTGTGGTTTTATTAGTCTAGTTTCTTTATATATCTGATTAACAATATCAATTATATCGTTTTCAATGAAGTTGTCTAAATCATTATCACCATAGGATGACAAAAATCTACCATATGCTCTAGGGGCAGTTGTTTCCATATTTTTAAGATGAGGACGAATTCCTCCTGATCTAATTAAAATAGTTCTTGTTTCAGCTAACTGTTTGCATCTAATATATTTTAATACGTCTATACTATCTTCAAGTATTCTAGTGTATTCTTGATATTTTTTTGGTCTTGAAAGTTCTTCTACGAACTCTGCAGTTCTTAACTTTTGTTTAGAGAGGTCGCGGATACCTGTTCTAATTATTTCTATTCTAGTTACATCACATACTAACCACTCAATAACCTGGTCTATATATTGGAAACTACCACCTGCGTATGTTAAAGCAGATTCTATAAGTTCTTTCTCTTTAGGTATGTAAGAGTCCACTCTTGGATTTCTCTTGTTAAGTTTAGATTTATTTGATTGACAAATGCTAAAAAGTCTGTAGTAATTTGCAGGCTCATGTAAACTTCTTAGGATTATAACAATAATATGTAAAATAGCTAGGGGTTTGGTTCGAGTTTATACCTTCCTTTTGGTCAGCAATATATTTATCTTCTTTATTTCGTCTCTTCAGCTTTGTTACTATTCTTCTTCGGTTTGGGCCTCCTACAACTCTCTCTTTATGTGTCGCACCTCAATCCATTAGTTTGGCATTGGACCCGTTTCCTGCCTGTACGCAACCACGTCTAATGCCCACCTGGCTAATGGCTTATGGAAAATCGACACCTGGCGATAGTTCAACAATATAACACCTATGTGCTACACCAGAGGTTCCACACAATAGTTCTCTATGAACAGAAAGTTGGAGATAGTTGGAGAATAATAACAACTTAACATCACAGATTTTTCAAAAAAGAAAATACTTTTATTGCATAGCATAAGTAAATACAACTCTCCCCTCTCCCCTCTCCCCTCTCCCCTCTCCCCTAACTATGAGAGGTTTACTCACTCATGTATATATTACTCTCTATAAGATTACTCACTCTTTCTCACTTCTAATCTTTGATGACTTTCTTACAAACTATACGCACCCTTTTATATTCTAAGGGTTCAAACAAATGACTTGCAATCGTTTATGAAAAGAAAACTAGTAAACATAATATAAATATTAAAGTTAAGTAACCTTATCTTCTAATAATAATTCTGATGATTCTTTTTCCTTTCGAAAAGTCTTTTGGCATCTTCTGATAATTGAGGAATCAAACGTCTGCGTCTCTCTTTAGTCTGGTAGTCCATGTGGGGCAGGAATCTTTTGCTTTATGGAAAGCACAGTCTAAATAATTGAGTCTTTAGCCTTTGATAATTCGTTGAGTAGGGTGGGACCCTTATCTGTTCCATCTATGTATTCTTTTTCCTTGTCTTTATCTTAGTCCGGTAGAGCATTATTGTTGAAGAACTCATCAATGAGGCCTACCACTCTAAGGCTAGCTGGCAAAGCTATCTCTGCCATTTTCTTAGATCTTTCTTGAGCCTTCCGTTTAATGGCTCATCAACTTGAATAATGAGGTCTTTTTATGGTATGCAGTGTACCATTTGTCTTCACCTGTTGATAACTCCATTATTTCTATTATTTCCAAGGCAATCTGGATTTTGGATTTATCAACGTTTAGGTCTTTAGTTTCGTCTTCAGATAAAATCTCCACGTTTTCAAATGAATAATTGGAGAATCTTATGAGTCTAAAACCTTAAACTCTCATTCCTCTACAGGAACTTGGAGCAATAGAGTAAATCCTGACAAACAAGGGAAGAAAGTCTTTTACCTTCTTAGTATACTCATGGATTATTTTTCCAAGAGCAATAGAGTCTTCTATAATCTGAATTTAGATGAGTCTAATAAACCCATAGTATATTAAAGTTATCTGAGCTATATCTGGTTTTCTAAAATGATAAATTTTTGGAACATCTTTGTAAAACCCTCTAATCATTAAGGTATTTTCACTAATCTTAGATAATAACATATTAAAATGTTCAATAATGCTATTACTTTCCTTTTGGCAGTCTTTTGAGAATGCAAGATTATTATGACCAAATGGTATAACAATATTAGTCTTAAAAGTCTTTTTCTAATAGCATAATTCATCAGTTGGTCTAGTTTTGGAGGTTTCTCTAGGAGTCTGAGCGTAAGTTTGAGTTTGCAGTCTAGGAGTAGCAGTACCACTAAGTTGGGTAACTGCAACTCTTTGGAGTCTCATGAATCTGTCAACAACAACCAAGTTCTGCTAATACTCTACCCAAAATCTATTTTTAAAATTCCACCAAAGGGCATCTATAAGAGTATTTTCATCATAAAAAAAATTCCTTTATATTTAACCAAGTCTGGGTATCTTTGATTCGGTCTATATTGAGGAAAATACATTTTCCCAATAAGTCTATTATGGGCAATGATTTCATTCTTAGATTTCCCATGAGGAACTAGAATGTCATCAAAACTTTCTAAAATTGGTCTTTCTTGAGAGTCTTGAATATGAATCTGAGTCTGTCTTTGCATTCTACCAGCATTTGGTTTTACGCGTCTAAAATAGTCTGCAAAATCTTTTTTATTTAGTCTATTTGTTCCAGATGAACTCATGATGTATAGGTCTTCTGTTTGTAACACAAAACAAGAGATAACATTAGTGTTAGAAAACATAGATTCTCTTTATATGATGTCTAGAATGGTATTTTACTTCCCTTGATATGTATAATAGAGAAGTCATAACCATTAAGCAATTATTTCCATCTAATAAGTCTATTAGTCCTTGATTTGGATAAGTCTAAATCTCTAAATTTTACTGCACAAGAAGAGTTAATATAAACAGTAAAATGTTTAGGTCTAAGGAAAAGCATATGTTTTTCTATTGCCCTTACTATAGCTAAAACTTCTTTTTCATGGGCAGTGTACCTTGTTCCTGGATCAGTAAAGGTTCCAGAACTATATCTGCAAAGTTTCTTCTCTTTCGTCTGACGATCAATGGCAAAGTATAGTGCTCCCCATTATTAATCAGAGGCATTTGTTTCTATTATAAATTGGTCTTCTGGATTAGGTAGTTCAAGTAAAGGGATATTCTTGACTGCTTCTTTGATTAATCTTATGACTTCAAAATCATCTTTGGTCCATTTAAAAGGATTAGTCTTGTCTGTACATATTAATTTGGAAGTTAGGCTTTGCCTCTTTGAAACAAGGTCTTTAATAAAATCTGCAGCACAATTTAACAATCCTAAAAATGATTGTAATTGTTTTCTATCATTGAGTTGGTCTAGAAACTTAAGAATCTTTTTAGTTATATGTTCTCCTAAGGATATTTTTCCTTTATTAACATGCATTCCCAATAAGTCTATCCCAGTCTGAAATAATTGCATTTTCTTTTCAGAAATAACAATACCATGTTTATCTAATTCTAAAATAATCTTCTTAAGATTATCTACAGGTTCTATTTCAATCTTTCTTGCTACAAGAATATCGTCTATGTAAATAAGAAAAACTTCTGAATAAGTTTTAAAAATATTGTCCATGCATCTTTGGAATACCTAAGGGGCATTAAAATATCCGAATGGCATTACTAACCATTCATATTTCCCTTGGGGCACACTAAAAGCCATCCAAGTAATATTTTTTGTGTGCATCCTAATTTTTCAGAAGCCTGATTTGCAATCAAACTTGTTGAATATCGTTATGTCTTCAATCAAACTTATTATATTGTTATTTTCTGGTATCTTATAAGAATAAAATTCACAATTCTTATTAAGGTATCTATAGTCTATGACCATTCGTCTTTTCTCTCTCTTTCGTTCAGAATCATTCTAAACATAAAAGGCAAGACTATTGTGTCTACTTTTTCTTTCTCTAACAATTCCTAGCCTAAGCATTTCATTTATGTCTTTTTTTAATTCTTCTATGTCTTCTTGTGAATATCCTTTCATATAGGATCCTCCATAAATAGTTGCATCTGGGTTAATAGGGATAATTTCACAATAACTTTGATCTTTATCCCACTTAACAATGGGATTTTCTCCAAAATTAGGCTCAGCTAATTGCCTAATCTTTTTCTTTTCTACTTCTATATCCATTTTCTTCTATTTGGATATGGTTTGAACCTTTAATAAGGTTTGCTAGGCTTGATCTAAAATGTCTTGTTGTATAAGTGTTATTTTCTTATAACACTTTTGGTATGGACACTTACATTCTTTTTGTAAGGGCTTAGTTATTTCTAAGGCTTCTTATTGGTTTGTAGGTCTAGGTTCACCATGCTCAGCTGAAGAACTCTGATGTCTTATTTGTCTAAAGTTGGGTTTGACCTGCATAAGGTCAAAGGCGGTCTTATGATCTATTAGAGGGACTTTAATATTAAATTCATCTTTATCACTAATTAATATTTTATCATTATATTGAGTATAAGGGAGATATTTACTAAAAAAATCTTGTCCTGAAATAATGTTTCCTGTGAAACTAGGACGAGGATCCATTATCCAAAGCCGAAGTTTAATAGTTTTGTTAGTCTGATTTTCTAATTTAAAATAAATAGGAATAGTTTGAAAATATAAGGTAAATGATTCTCTATTAGCTACCTTACCATGGATTTCTTGATTGCTGTTTAGAAAATAAGCTTCAAGAATGGCATTAGCCTTACAAATACTTTGTGAGCATCCTGTGTCTATAAAGGCGGAAAGTCTTTTAGGATAATCTTTATGTTATATGAATAATTCTACAAAACAAGCATGTGGTTTAGTAGATATTCCTAAATTATTATTTTCTAGAATAGATATTCCTTTTTGAGGTTTATCTATAAATTATAATGCTGTTAGATCGTCTGAACTACAATCAGAGCAGTTATCTTCTAAGTTATAGTAAATTCCCTTTCCTTTTATATCTTAATTTTCTTGTAATCTTTTGTCTATATTTCTATTAATGTCTTGATAATATATTTTAACATCTTGGTCTATTTGAGCATGATACTGGCTAGTATAAATTGCTCTAAATTTAGTTCTCCAACAATTTTCATGGTATTGTAATTGACAAATAACACAAACCATAAATAATTCTATTTGTATACTCTCAAAGCATTCTACACATCTAAAGTCTTCCTTGCTACATTTCATTTCAAATGTGAAAAAAAAATCATCAAAGTAACATCTAGAAATGTATGTTAGTAATTTAGGATTACTAGTTGTCTATCTTTTCTTTAAAAAGGGGCTTAATGTACATTTATACCAAGTACCTTCAAAGTCTATATAATCTTCTTCTTGATCCTCTTGGTCAATTTTCATCATATATAAGTCTAGAGTATCTTGAGAGTTTTCATACTCATCAGTATCACTATTATAGTCTTCTGAATCACTATTTGTATATGCACTATAGATACTAATATTATCATCATTTTTTATGTCCGATATTTCTATAACATATAGAATATCTAATTCTTCTTGATCTAAAAAGTCTAGTATTGTATTAATAATCTTAATACTTTCTTTATCTTTCTTGTTAGGACGGTCTTTAGCAAAGTGTCCTTCTTTATCACACGTCCAACATTCTTTGGTAGTAGTTTTAGATTGAGCTACTTCCTTTTCCTTCTTATAATTAGGAACCTTCTTATGTTTACTTGTGTGCTTATTTAAAATATCATCTTTGGTTAAATCTATTTTCTTAGCTCTAGAGTTCCTTTCTCTAAAGGTAGTAGATGGTCTAAATCTATATTTTTTTTAAAACCTAAAGCTCTAGCCTTAAACTTTCTTTGTTTCCATTCTAGTTTCTTTTTGAATTTCTTAGGTTCATTACCACATCCCCATTGGAATGGAGCAATGTCGCTTTCGTCTTTAATTGGAGGAATCTGTTTGAAAGTTTCTTCAATTAACTTTCCTTGAGTTATATCTCATCTTTTATATATGATATAGTCTTTGGCAAAATTGATTCTTTCACCAAGGGAGTTATTCTTAACTCCAGCTATTCCTGGCTAATTCTTATATTCATTAATTAGGATTTGTCCTATGGCTGGTATCTCTCTAAAATATTCATCTTTAAGGTCTCTCCAAATTCTTTAATTTGGTAATATAGATGTTCATAATTATTGTTATATTCATTGATCTTATCTAATTTGAAAATACTAAGAAGAGATAACTTAGTTTTTGTTAAGTCTTGTTTATTGATTTGAGCTAAATGTCCAACTCTAATGAATTCTGAAGTGAATAATTGAATATATTCATCAATCGATCTTTCTTCTAGGTTTTCTTTTATTTTCTTAATCTTAGCTAGGGAATCTTCATCTGTATCTTTTCTTAAACTATCTAAATAATCTTTTGCAATACCTCTAATGGATTGCTCAGCGTATTGTTTACATGAACTTGCATCCCATTGTTCATTAGATGCAAAACACATATTTATTTGATTACGCCATCCATCTAAGGCTTTCTTCCTATCTTTGACATTGTCTAGATTAAGATATATCCCAACTGGGTTTATGGCTTGACTTTCCATAGTCTTAACAGGAGTAAAACTCTTGTCATTAGTTGGAAAGTCTTTTATATAATCAGGTTTGGTCTTTACTAAAGTTCTTGAGTATATAGGAATATTTATTCCTATTGGTTTACTAAAAATTCTAGGAGAATAATCTAGCCTAGTACTACTTCCTATCTCTTGTTTATTAGGTACTACTTGTGTAGCTAGCATTAATTTTTCCTCTCCTTCTTCCATTGGTCTTAGGTTTCTAAGAAGTCCTTTAGTATTCTTAGATTCTTTTAATTTTACTATATGGTCTTGGGATATCATGTTAAATCTATCTCTTTCTTGGATCCTAACAGAATGACTTCTATTAAGATGTTCTTTAAATGTCCTCATGTCCAATTCTGAGGGATTATCCAAAGTTTTGGATTATATCTTTTTCTCTAACTAAGTCTTTTTGTCCAAATGATCTTCCAAGTCTAATTACTGGAGCTTGTCTTAGTAAACCAGAACTAGTATTACTACTACATTCTCCTTCTGAAGGATCACTGATTATGGCTTCTCCCATATTCCTAAATCTAACTTCTTCAGTTTGGATATTCTTATTGATAATCTTAGGAGGACCAAACTGGATAGTAACATTTCCAGTGACATCGTCTTGGCTAATAAACAAAGATTTATTCTGTATAGTCTTAATTTCTTAAAATTCTGGCAATTGCCAGAGAGTCTTAGTGTTTTCTTTCATAGGTCCAGTATTCCTAATACTGTAAGTATGGTTATAGTCTGAATAATTGGTTCTAACTAATATTTCTTCATTAAGTCTACCGCTAGGAATTCCCAATTACATTCCTTCATAGGGAAATTGGGAAAATTTCACATAGCTTTGGAATTCTATATTTATATTAGCATTTGGGATAATATAGTCTTCATATCCATTAGCATATAAGATTAACTTAAAATGTTTGGATGTCCCTACAGTTATTGTAAATTGCAGAATGACATTAAGGTATCCTATATTGTCTGACATTTCTAATTGGGTTATCCCAATAAGTATTTTCTCAAAATCTTTCCATCTTTTATCTATTAAACAACATAATATGTTGATATTATTTTAAGGTCTATGTAATCCTTGGATTCTTTATTGAAAGAGTCTAAAGGTTAGGAATTGGAACTTCCTATCAGTTCATATTACTCTTAGCCATTATGAGTTAAAAACTTGAAGCTCGGTGTAGGACTGATCTAACACATGATTTCTATAATGATAAGTCATGTTATAATTAGTAGTCTTAGGAGTTGCTCCTTCTTTAAACAAGTTTATGTATCTAACTGCTGGAAGTTATCCATTATGTATACAATCGTTAATAATTTTCTAGTCAACTTCACCCCATTCTTTCCATTGGAGAGGATTGGTGAAATTTCTCTTCTTCCACCATGTTCTAACATTGGAGGATGAATCTTTAAGTATTTGGAGCACAAAATTACTTTGTCTAATATTTGGGATGGTGCTAACTATCTTACTAATCATATCTGATCCATCATTTATGATTCTTGTAGTTATGGTCTTTCCTTCCTTAGTTTCTATATAAAGAAATTCTCTAAATTTACAAGTGGTTACCTATTTTTGTTCTAGTCTTTTTTCTATTCTTTCTAAAGAGTCTGAATAATCTTTTTTTCTACTTATCTAGATAAGAATTTCTTCTTTAAATATCTTATTCTCTTTTCTTGCATTATTATTAATATCTTCATTATGTTTAGAAAGGGTATTAACAAGAGAATTAGCAACCTCAGTAATATAGTCTTTTACCTCATCATCTTTTTCTTGTTGTTGTACAGATTCTTGTGCCATTCTAGCTTCTATAGTTTCTACAGTTTTTTCTATTTTTTCTAAACACATTAAAATAAATGGAGAGTCTAATTCTGCAAGGTTTATTATAAATTACCTTAATTCCCTATATAATTTCTTCAGATTTTTCTTTTGCTTGTGCCATATTTAATCTAAGGTTATTAACAATATTATCCATTTTGGATAGGTTATGGCTTTCCATATTGTTAAGATAATTTGTTAATTTTTGTTGAAATTTAACAAAGTTTGTATAGAAGGTGGTTAATCCTTCTGTCATAGCCTTTAAATCTAATCGTAAGTCTTTAACAAAGATATTATTATAGTCTTGAGTAGATTCTACTGATATTAAGATTAAATTTAATCTCTTAAATATAAGTCTTGATGCTTTAACGGCATTGGCAATCTCATTTTCATTTATCTTATAATAAAATCTATCATCATTTATCTTTTCTATAATTCTTTGGTAAAAATCTGCTAAGATCTTAATGGATAGGTCTCTAGGTACCTCATTCCAGTCTAATCTAACTATTTCCATTAGGTAGATATTTGTCTAATCTAGGAATAAGTTTACTTGTTCTTTGGTGAGTTTAATTAACTCACTTTCTTGATTTTTTGTCAAAGTTTAATTTCTAAAATGTCTTTGTTAAGGACTTCTATATGATTAGTCTTAATATTTATTTCTTATAGAACTTATACTAGGTCTATTGGGATTTGGTTATCTATTGCTTGTATTATTTTAGAGATATTTTTTTATCTCTGTTTCTAGGGTTTGAGTGTATTTAATTAATTGTCTTAAAATAAAGAGTAAACATTTATTTTGGTCTATTATGTTATTGATAGCACTGGTAGTAACTTGTCTACTATCTGTGTGTTTGGTTGGGATGTGTTCAATGTGTGAACAGTTGTCTATGTGTGAGGTTAAGCAACCTTTTGGGTCTAAATCAGTTATGGATATAGGTTGGTAATCTGGATTAGTTCCAAAAATATCTTTGTAAATGCGAGGGATAAAACCCAAGGGCATTAAAGTCTTTTTAATATAAGTCGAAAACGAGCGTCTTGGCTCTGATACCAGAATTGGGATTGGGTCAGAATTTGGTGGTTTATCTTAAAAACTCTAATACTAAATTAGGATTCTCCTTTTTTTCTTATCTTTTTAGGGTCTAAAGTATACATTTGTTATAATTATAATCTTGAAAAGGGATTTTACTATAAGACAAGAATGGACCACTAAGGAAAATAATAAAATTATCTTTGGGACCACAAGGGGACCACTTTTGGGAAAAGGACAAAGTCTGTACGATTTAGTCCGCACAGAGATTATCCATATATATATATATGATAGGGGAGTTTTTGAATTATCTACACATTTTAACGGATCTCCTTTTGTTTTATAAGTCCACCTGAGGGCCAAAATTTATAGGAGCTACTCTATTTTTCTTTTATTATTTATTAATGATTTTGTTATATTTCGTTTCTATAAGTCCATCCACAATGGGATTGTATAAAAAATATGTATATAGACATTTAATCAGTTTCTCCCCTGAGCTGAACAGTTCACTAGGAAGGTCTATTGATATATATTTATAATAATTATTTATTTTTTGGTGATAAACTGTTTCTATCCCAAACTTATATTATTAATTTTTTTATCCTCCATGCTAAATCATTTTGCTTGAAAAATGTCGGTATCTCTTTTACACATTGTGTCGAGACGTGCTTCTTCTACACATCAGCTATGCGTTTGAACATGTATTGTGCCCACTCTACTACCCATTTTGTTACTTAAAATTGATCATGGTGAATATTGTTGGTAAATTTGGAACAAATAACATTTCACTGTTGTAATATACAAATACACTAGAAATTTTATAACCTTTTATTTTACCTATTGGTTCCTTTAAGTGTGACGAGTCAAATGTTTGACATAAGTGAGGATAAGTTTTTGGTCTTCCCAGTTGCTTATCTTTTAAAAGTTGCGTTTTATATCTGATGCTCCAAAATACTCTACACGGAAGATTGTGTTCAATATTAATCATGTTGAAAATCGGCATTCATCACATTTATTTATTATTTTACTTTAAATGTACATTTTACTTGCGTCTTCAATGATTTTTTGGAACATAAGTATAGATAAATATAATGAAGTTGAGAGTAAATTTTTTGACATTCATTTACTATGAGTGGCAATGAGACGGAGTAAAGGTGCAATGCAAGTGGCATGTAGAAGGAACGATGAGATAATGTATTGTAGGAGAAGCTTAGTTTTTTATTGATGTTATGTATATTGTTGCGTGATATGCTCAGGATATGTTATAAAATCGTGTTGTTAGAATGAGACAATTCTAGCGCCATTGGATGTGTATTGCCTGTGCCTAGCTAACTACATTTCGAGGATTTTTGACGATGTTCAAGGGGTCAAAATAGACTTTAAAGTCGACAGTTCCGTCTTTTCATTGTCGTATTTTGTTCGTGTGAGGTTTTTTCTTCAATTTTTTTACCAATTTTGATTGCGTCCTTGTAATACCCCGCACTTTTATGGGAAATTGAACACCCTTTTATGGAAAATTAAATTCAATAATTTAGTGTAATTCAGAAATTTAAGAATTATCATGAATAGTAAATTTTGGAGCTTTCGAGTAGATGATTTTCGATAGGTGTTATATTTACTTTTGGGATTAAGTAAATAAGTTGGAGTATTTTAATTATATGTCGCAGCTGGGTAAAGTGACAGAGGATAATATTTAAATGGGAATACCGCATTAAGTTGTTTGGGGTTAAATTTGTGATTTGCGGTCAAGTACCTCAGATGGAGATTTTGAGTGCACGGTTGGTCTCGCAATGGCCAAGATAGTCAGAATAGAGTATCCGGGGATCGTAATTGAGTTTCGGAAATTTTTGGACCAGTAGGGACTCGTAATTGAGTAAACGAGTCATTTTTGGATTTAATTGGGATAAATCCTCTTTTCTTTCCCTATAAGACACGAGAGAGTGGGAGAAAGAAAGAAAAAGAGACAAAAGAAGAAGAGAAGAAAGGAGGAGGAGAAAAGAGGAGAGGAAAAGGATTTTCCGACCAAACTCCGCGGGATTCTACTCGGGGTCGTCCGATTTTATCCTCCAGGCAAGTGTTTACTTGCGTTATCTAATTTTTAGCATAAATCTCATATCATCATTGGTAATAACAAATCCTAAAGATTTTGGGTTGGATTTTCGTAGGTTAAACGGGTTTTTCGAAAGTTTAACGGGTAAACCCCAAAATTATGAAATTGGAGAAACTTAGAAAATTATAGAAATTAATGGTTGATTCTTGGTTTTAGGATGTTTAGAATCTATTTCCTTTGTGTATATTTAGTTGGGTGTAGTTAGATGTTGGTGAAAGAAGAGGTATAAAGCTTAAGGGTTGTTAATGGCTGAAATGGATCCGTAGAGAAGAAGCAGTTTCGGTTGCCCTGCTTGATCGATCAATCGAGGCCCTGGGATCAATCGATCGATCCTACAGGAATTTTGATAATTTGTGTGGTTCAAATTATATGGGATAAATTACAAAATTAAGGATTTCTAGCCTATTTAATTGAGGAAATAAATAGACTTAACTAAGGGAGATATATTTATCCAATTGGGGAAATTTATGGGGGCTAAGAGAGTGTTTTAAGTGTGTGACACTAGAAATTATATTTTTGAGAAAATAGAGAAATTGAGGAATTAGAGAGTTGGGGTTTCCCAAAAGTAGAGCGAGGACCTCTAAATTATTAATTGGACAAAATGTAGTCCTTGGATTCGTGGAAATGGAATCAACGAACTAATTAAATTAAGGGTGTTTGGTGACGAATATTCCTTGGGATAATTTTAGTGGGCATTTAGGCTTATATAATTGTGCACGTAGAAAACATAATTATATTGATTGTGGTTTACTATATCCTGCGAGATTATTAGCATGAATTTGGGGAAATGCGTATTTATTTAGTGTGAATTGGTATAGTTGGAGAAATTATATAAATCCTTAAGTGTTAATAAGGTACATGTTATTTATCAAGTGAGGGAATACTTTTGAGTTTAGTATCGAGAGTGTGCGAATACTCGAATATTATTATTTATGAGAATCTTTGGGATTATTGGTCATCGTTATATGTGTTTTGCAACTATGGCCATTTATTTGTATCTTTGAGGAATAATGTGGAATATGTATATATACTATGTGATTAAAGTATATATATTATATGATACAGATATGTATATATATCTATGTGTGGATGGTATATATATATATATGTGAAGCATACCCCCTCTAATGCTATCATGGGAAGTTGCGTAATCTGGGTGAGGCCCCTAGCCTGAGGATAGGGAGCGTATAGTCCCCAGGTCATAGCGTCCATTTTTATATTGTGTGATTTTTATTAGGGGTGAGACGTGGTGGGTATGTTTCGTCTCACTTTCGGGAAGTAACTATGATTGCTTCCCAGACGTTGTGATTTTTGACCGCGATGTCGGTGATATTGAGTCCGACCGTTGGTCCCGAGGATGGTATGTGAGTGATGCCCTAGAAGAAGATAGCATTGAGAGACCGTACCATCGAGTTATAGCTCATTGGGATGGTTATTACACTGGTGTGTATGGTATATTACTTGTGCATGAGAACAAGATATTATATATCTCTATTAGAGTAAAGGGATAAATTGAATATGTAATGAATTCTCATTCCGGGAGATCGTATCCGGACTTATATTGTGATATGTATTATGAATAAGGAGGTTATGTATATTTATTTGTATGAATATATATAAGTTGAGTATTGAGGGTCTAATGGATCTCGACGATCGACCTTGGCAAGTAGTAGTGTATCGGGGGGGTTCCTTGTTTGGATTTCGCTTCGTGAGACACCTCACGCAAGAACTGGGCACAGTGTTGATACTGGGGAGAAGTTTAACCCTTAGTGCTCTAGTTTTAGGTTCTTCTTATATATATATATATATATATATATATATATATATATATGTTGCGTACTGAGTGTCTAATGGATCTCGACGATCGACCTTGCTAAGTAGTAGTGTATCGGGGGGGGGGGGGGGTCCTTATTTGGATTTCGCTTCGCGAGACACCCCACGCACAAACTGGGCACAGTGTTGAGACTGGGGAGAAGTTTAGCCCTTAGTACTTGGGTTGCGTAGGATTTCTAGAGTTTGGGGATGATGGATTAGTTAGGCGGCGTAGCTTGACTAGTGTGTTTAGAGGGATGCGCTAGGTGTGCGATATTAGAAGAGAGGTGAGGGGTATATCATGGGAGTGCGATACCAATTTAAATATGAGATAAAACATATTTTTTTTTAAAATAAAGCATTTATGCACTTGCTAAATATTTTTACAAATCGGGCTCTGGCCTGTTTATCTATTTTTCCTCTCTTTTGCTATATATTATATATATATAGGTGTCCAGACACATGGACGCCTGGATGATGATCCTTTCGAGTCAGACGTCTGTTGCAGCAGCTGTGGATGCATGAAGGTTTATTTTTAGACGCTTCTATTCTTGTTATTTAGATAGGAATCATTGTAGTAACTTTCGGGCTGAAAGCCCAATTGAATTTATTTATTCTTTCACTGCCTCTTAGTGCAGCATTCGATTTGGTTGTAATATATTTGAACCGAGTGTTTGGTTATTTTATCTCTTTCCAATTTTATTTATATAAACTGTGTGAATGTTTTAATTGTATAGTTTGTTTAAAAAGATTAGTTAAATAAAATTTTGACGCCGGCCTAATAGGTTATTAGTGATTAATTTTATTTTCGACAGTGATGCTAAGAATGATCCATATGCGACTCCTATTTTAATTTGGTACATGAGTGATCGTTCGGTATTTTATTAGGCGGGGTGTCACAGATAGTATCAGAGCATCAGGTTCTAGTGTTGTTAGGAATCCGTGCAGACGTACTACGCTTTTAGTGTTGCTCTCGATTTGTTATAGAGCCTTATGATTTGGATTGTTGATTCCTCTTGTGAGATTTTGTTCTCCTGCCATATTGTGAGATTATAGTAAATCTTTTACGCGCTCGTTTGAGGTTCGTGTGCTGATCGAGGAAGGGTGACCAAGGAAGGCCGTGATGAGGGAAGTAGGAGGCGGAGCTTAACTGGAGCAGTTAGTGGAAGTCGAAGACTAGGACCGTAGTCGAGGTCATTCTCCTTGTGGAATTTGCTAAGAATTATTGCACTCCTACTAAAGAATAGTAGTTATGAGTACTCCCGTACCGCTATAATAGAGAGTGGTACTAAAGTTGAATTACCCGATGAAGCTAAGGGTTCCAAAGGGGTCCTTGATAAGGACCATATTGGAAGTTAATTCATGCAAAGGCAGTGTAGCATTGCTCAATGGAAGTAGAAGGCCCAAAAGTTTGACTTAGAGAAGGGTACGAAAATACCCAGATGTGAAAATTTGAGGAAAATTTGTCACTCGTAGGAGCAATTTTGGAATGGTGGGAATGGTGATAACCGTATTCGGGGGAGCGGGATGTTTTTCCCCTAAAGGGATCTTACAGATAGTTTTTAACCGGGAGTCCCCATGATTTAGCAGGAATGAGAAGAATGCAGTTTTAAATTATTCACGTAAGGATCAGTCAGAGGCCGACAGTGAATAAAGAAAGTTATGGATAAGTGAATTGTGTACTGAATCAAGGTAAGTACAATGAAGAGAGTGTTCTTTCGAGGAATGATAAGCTCACTAAATAAGTGTTGCTAACACTTATGGAGAATTTGTGTGTTCAAGGACCCCATTGGTGGACATCCACCCGGGGAATTCGTTGAAAGAGGGTTGTTAAGGCCGGTGGTGGAGTTTCCTTTTCATGAAGAAGTTAAGGGGAACTAGTAAAGTGATTGTCAAGATCGCGGCTATGGAGTCCAAGATACTGATAACCTTGAAAGGGTCAAGGTGACCTGAGATGGGGAATGTTGTAATGTGGAGTGTAGAACCATACGGTTAGTCATTGCCCAGTGGGAGTTAAGGAGAAAGAGTGAGGTGCCCAAATGGGTCATTGATTAAAGTAATTTTAGGTTCAATTACGACAAGTGTACTAAGTTTGGGAACTCTTTGGAGTAGCTAGGGAGATAGGCGAAGTGGTTGTTATGAGTCTCACCTCAATTGAAGGAGGTATGTTCTGTGTGATAAGATCGAGTCATAGTGTTTTATTAGCTCCATGTTCGTGTATGATGCGAGTTTATAAATAGTAACGATAACGTTATGAAGTATATGTTTATGTGTTTTTTCGCGATAGCGGGAATTTATTTTCTTTCATTCCCTGAGAAGAGTGGGTGTTAGTATTTTGAGTTTATATCAGATTGGTATTACTCGTTTTGTGTGTGTTATACGAGTATGGTATTATTTTGAGTAGAATATGTTATTCATTGTTCAGAGCGATAGCAGGCTAATGATGGCAAGACTATCGTGTCCGCGGTTCCAGGGTGGAATGGGTTGTTGTTGGGATATCTCACCTGTATACGGGTTGAGTTTTCATTTATTATATGTATGGATGGAACTTCGGTGAGCAGATGTTTCATTATCATGATTCGAGTGCGTGGCGACCTTATAGGTGTGATTTAAGGTATGCAGGGTTAATTGTTAAGCTGTGAGTTTAAGCTCATTATTGGTGGCCCAAGGACTAATGTTAGTGCGAGTGCTTAGTTGTGTGGCTCCTGAACAGAGATGGGAGTTCATACCACATTATGTTAAAAGAGGGGATAGGGTATCCCGGTTGCATATTTGAAGTTAACGGACCTCCACGACCGATAAAGTTAAGTAGTAGTGTATGGGAGGGGATCCTTGCTTGGATTTCGCTTGCGATACGCTCCACGCATGAACCTTAACGACGTCGGGAGTGGAGAGATGTTATAGGATGCAAGGATGTGGGTTTTGTCGAGAAGTCATATAGGGTGGAGGAAACATTATAGATTATGAGTCGTATGATGATGGTATGCTTATGGAAATATTGTGCTATGGAGAAACACTAAAATGTTCTCTCACCACAAGTAAGTGGGTAAAGCAGGAGTTGGAGAAATTGATTTGAGTCTTATAGCCAGGCCTTAATGAAAAGGCAAATTTTGGAGGAAGTGTGTTTTGGGTATGATGTTCGTAACGCTTTTAGAGAGAGTTGGCGCCTCGATTAGTTAGATTTTCCTTTTCGTCTAGGTGGAAGGATAGAATAGTAGAAATGTGTTAATAGGTTAGTGAGGTAGGATTTAGGACGTCCCGCTGGTGTGCCTTAGGCCGTTATATCTCGATGACCGACGATGCGAGGGAGTAGTGTAACATGAGGGTTCCTTGTCTGGATTTCGCTTTGCGAGACGTTCCACGCACGAAACCGATCAAATGTCAGGAGTAGAGAAAGGTCTTGGGCACCAGGGACATAATTTAGGATAGTACTATTTCACGTAGGTAGGAACGCTTCGATCTTACAATTTTTTAGCAGTGGAGTTAGTGGCGCAGATATATAAATATTGGTTCGTTAACCTTGAGGAGAATGGGATTTTGCGGGTTGGGAAGACCCATGTATGAGTATTACACCGAGGAAATAAGGCCTATTATTTAGAAAGTGTGTACGTGTCGAACGTTGGTGATAGTTGTGCAGAGAGACACGGGTTAAAAAGGTGTATGGGCACTTTAGTAAGTTCATTTTATATACCACCAGCATAGAAGGGACATAGTATATAGAGTTGAAGATTATGTCGAGATGGCAGGATAGTATAGTATAAACCTTGATAGAGGGGGTGCTGAATGAGCGTACGGTTAAGAGCTATTGGGTAGTACCATTCCACTTGGAGGCATTAGGATGTGGAGTGATTCACGATCCTAGGTTAGTGTTGGTAGTATTGGTTATATCTGAATTTCGAGGACGAAATTTCGTTATAAGGGGGGAGTATGTAATACCCCGCACTTTTATGAGAAATTGAACAGCCTTTTATGGGAAATTAAATTCAATAATTCGGTGTAATTCAGAAATTTAAGAATTATTATGAATAGTAAATTTTTGAGTTTTCAAGGAGTAGATGATTTTCGATGGGTGTTATATTTATTTTTGGGATTAAGTAAATAAGTTTGAGTATTTTAATTATATGCCGCAGCTGGGTAAAGCGACAGAGGATAATATTTAAATGGGAATACCGCATTTAGTTGTTTGAGGTTAAATTTGTGATTTGCGGTCAAGTACCTTGGATGGAGATTTTGAGTGCGCGGTTGATCTCGGAATGGCAGAGATAGTTAGAATAGTGTATTCGGGGGTCGTAATTAAGTTTCGGGAATTTTTGGACGATTAGGGACTCGTAATTGAGTAAACGAGTTATTTTTGGATTTAATAGGGCTAAATCCTCTTTTCTTTCCCTATAAGACACGAGAAAGTGGGAGAAAGAAAGAAAAAGAGAGAAAAGAAGAAGAGGAGAAAGTAGGAGGAGAAAAGAGGAGAGGAAAAGGATTTTCAGGCCAAACTTCGCGGGATTCGACTCGGGGTCGTCGGATTTTATCCTCCAGGCAAGTGTTTACTTGATTTATTTAATTTTGAGCATAAATCTCATATCATCATTGGTAATAACAAACCCTAAAGATTTTGGGTTAGATTTTCGTGGGTTAAACGGGTTTTTTGGAAGTTTAACGGGTAAACCCCGAAAATTATGAAATTGGAGAAACTTAGAAAATTATAGAAATTAATGGTTGATTCTTGATTTTAGGATGTTTAGAACCTATTTCCTTTGTGTATATTTAGTTGGGTGTAGTTAGATGTTGGTGGAAGAAGCGGTATAAAGCTTAAGGGTTGCTAATGGCTGAAATGGATCCGTGGAGAAGAAGCAGTTTCGGCTGCCCTGCTTGATCGATCGATCGAGACCCTGGGATTGATCGATCGATCCTACGAGAATTTTGACAATTTGTGTTGGTTCAATTTATATGGGATAAATTCCCAAATTAGGGATTTCTTTCCTATTTAATTAAGTAAATAAATAGACTTAACTAAGGGAGATATATTTATCCAATTGGGGAAATTTATGGGGGCTAAGAGAGTGTTTTAAGTGTGTGACACTAGAAATTATATTTTTGAGGAAATAGAGAAATTGAGTAATTAGAGAGTTGGGGTTTCCCAAAAGTAGAGCGGGGACCTCTTAATTATTAATTGGATAAAATGTAGTCCTTGGATTCGTGGAAATGGAATCCACGACCTAATTAAATTAAGGGTGTTTGGTGACAAATATTCCTTGGGATAATTTTAGTGGGCATTTAGGCTTATATAATTGTACATGTAGAAAACATAATTATATTGATTGTGGTTGACTATATCCTGCGAGATTATTAGGATGAATTTGGGAAAATGTGTATTTACTTAGTGTGAATTGGTATAGTTGGAGAAATTATATAAATCCTTAAGTGTGAATAAGGTACAGGTTATTTATCAAGTGAGGGGATACTTTTGAGTTTAGTATTGAGAGTGTGCGAATACTCGAATATTATTATTTATGAGAATCTTTGGGATTATTAGTCATCGTTATGTGTGTTTGGCAACTATGGCCATTTATTTTTATCTTTGAGGAATAATGTGGAATATATATATATGAAGCATACCCCCTCTAATGCTATCATGGGAAGTTGCGCGATGTGGGTGTGGCCCCTGGCTTGAGGAGCAGGGAGCATATAGTCCCCAGGTCATAGCATCCATTTTTATATTGTGTGATTTTTATTAGGGGTGAGACGTGGTGGGTATGTTTCGTCTCACTTTCGGGGAGGAACTATGATCGATTCCCAGACGTTGTGATTTTTTACTGCGATGTCGGTGATATTGAGTCCGATCGCTGGTCTCCAGGATGGTATGTGAGTGATGCCCTGTAAGATGATAGCATTGAGAGACCGCATCCTCGAGTTATAGCCCATTGGGATGGTTATTATACTGGTGTGTATGGTATATTACTTGTGCATGAGAACAAGATATTATATATCTCTATTAGAGTAAAGGGATAAATTGAATATGAAATGAATTCTCATTCCGGGAAATCGTATCCGGACTTATATTGTGATATGTATTATGAATGAGGAGGTTATGTATATTTATTTGTATGAATATATATAAGTTGAGTACTGAGGTTCTAATGGATCTCGACGATCGACCTTGTCAAGTAGTAGTGTATCGGGGGGTTCCTTATTTAGATTTCACTTCGCGAGACACCCCACGCACGAACTGGGCACAGTGTTGAGACTGGGGAGATGTTTAACCCTTAGTGATATAGTTTTGGGTTCTTCTTATATCGGTATATATATATATATATATGTGTGTGTGTGTGTGTGTGTGTGTGTGTGTGTGTGTGTGTGTGTTGCATACTGAGGGTCTAATGGATCTCGACGATCGACCTTGCCAAGTAGTAGTGTATCGGGGGGTTTTCTTATTTGGATTTCGCTTCGCGAGATACCCCCCGCACAAACTGGGCACAGTGTTGAGACTGGGGAGAAGTTTAGCCCTTAGTACTTGGGTTGCTTAGGATTTCTAGAGTTTGGGAATGACGGATTAGTTAGGCGACGTAGCTTGACTATAGTGTTTAGAGGGATGCGTTAGGTGTGCACTATTAGAAGAGAGGTGAGGGGTATCTCATGGGAGTGCGATACCAATTTAAATATGAGATAAAATAGGCACAGTGTTGAGACTGGGGAGAAGTTTAGCCCTTAGTACTTGGGTTGCTTAAGATTTCTAGAGTTTGGGGATGACGGATTAGTTAAGCGACGTAGCTTGACTATAGTGTTTAGAGGGATGCGTTAGGTGTGCACTATTAGAAGAGAGGTGAGGGGTATCTCATGGGAGTGCGATACCAATTTAAATATGAGATAAAATATATTTTTGTTTAAAATAAAGCATTTATTCACTTGCTATATATTTTTACAACTCGGGCTCTGACCCGTTTATCTACTTTTCCTCTCTTTTGCTATATATTGTATATATATAGGTGTCCAGACACAGGAACGCCTGGATGATGATCCTTTCGAGTCAGACGTCTGCTGCAACAGCTATGGATGCATGCAGGTTTATTTTTAGACGCTTCTATTCTTGTGATCTAGATAGGAAGCATTGTAGTAACTTTCGGCCGAAAGCCCAATTGTATTTATTTATTCTTTCACTGCCTCTTAGTGCAGCATTCGATTTGGTTGTATTATATTTGAACCGAGTGTTCGGTTATTTTATCTCTTTCCAGTTTTATTTATATAAACTGTGTGAATGTTTTAATTGTATAGTTTGTTTAAAAAGATTAGTTAAATGAAATTTTGACGCCAGTCTAATAGGTTATTAGTGATTAATTTGGTTTTCGACAGTGATGCTAAGAATGATCCATATGCGACTCCTGTTTTAATTTGGTACAGGGAGTGATCGTCTGGTATTTTATTAGGCGGGGTGTCACAGTCGTGTGGTAGTTGATTCAACTAAACATATAAGTTGTTGAAGTATTTATTATTTGTTAAACAAAGTGGGTAGTCGAGGAACGATATTTCAAGTCAAACAAGGTGGATAGTGGACTATTTATTAAGTCCAATTTTTTTTAAATTACACTTTGTTTTGTCGGGGAATAAGATTTTTGTCGTTTTGCAGTTACATACTTCAGAAATTTTTGTCGTTTTGCGATTACGTACTTTGAAAAAATTTCTTCTTGCCCTCATGCACAGGCAATACGTTAGTGTGTGTGTGTGTGAGTATATATATATATATATATATATATATATATATATATATATATATATATATATATATATATATATATATATATATCGATGACCTTCTTGCAGATATGATGCTTTATTATCAATTTCTTATATGTTGGGGATTAAACAAGGTAGTTGTGAGCCTTCCCGCTTTCCATTATGTTAGGTGCCAACAAGAATACTTGTGCAATCCACAAATACTTTAGTTTTACATTAGAATCTTAACACAAAAATTTTTCCCATGAAGGAAATCATGTATTAATGTCGTAATTTATCTCTACTAACTAAAAAGAGGCTAAAACTTTTGGAATGGTAAAATGTCCAAATTACCTTCACGTTTTCTAATATCCCTCTTGTGCCCTTATTGTGAATATTATTCCCTCTTCCTCACTCTTTCTCTTTCATCCACACGCTTTTATACCACCCTCTCTTTGCAGGCTCTTCATCCCCTCCATCTGCTTTTATGAAACCTCATCATAGAAGATCAACACCAAAAACTCTAGATATTCCCTCCCTATCATTTTGACCCATTTCAATAGCCCCTAGAATCCCGCGAATACTTCATCGGCTTCTCCTTCTCTTTATATCTCTCAATTCCATCTCAGATGGAAACCTACTTTGTTGATTACTCCACTAACGACACTCCTGACCAGAACATCGCACATCCCAGTTAACCATACAATCTTCCCCACTAATTTTCCATTTAGAATCCTTCAATTCTGGGGTGCTTGATTTGATAAAAAACGAAGCAAAGTTGACTGTGTTTCCGATATTTGTTGTGAAGACTATTTTCCCAAGGAGAGGGTACACATCATGTTTTTTTATTTGCTATTAACCGCTTCAATTTTTATTAGGATTTTTTGTGTTTCATTATGTTTGTATGTTAGTTTAGGCCCCCATTTTTATTTTAGAGAAACGTTTGTGTTGGATTTTTCATTTACCTAATGAGCTTGTAATGATGTCTTTTAATCCAGTACTACATATATTTGTGAATTCTAAAATGTATATGTGCGACATAAATAGAGGCAAATAGACGATGACGAAGAAGTCAAAGTTTGATGAATTCGGTGGAGATGACTATCGAACAAAGTCTCTTGATGGAGTTTTGTCTCTGCTTTGATCTTTACCATTAGGCATTTGAAAAAACACTACAATAATCGTTGTCAATATACCTTGAAGTTAGGTATAATTTCCAAATCTATCCTTATATTTTAGTTATCTTTATTTAACCCAAGGTTTTACTTGATGACTATGATGTTATTAAGATATTATTCATGGATTTCAATATGAGGTTATTCATATATACTAACTATTTGATGAAATTCTTGATCTAATCTCTACATCATATATTGATTTTTAGAAATTGATTTTTTTTAATCTTATAACCTATGCTTGTGAAAAGTAATTAATCGGACGGTCAAAACTTCCTCAGATTTTTAAGATGACAGTATACTGAATGTGCTCTAGACTATATACACCACTCAAACTTTGTTTTAGTAATTGAATTTTGTTTTTAATCTTATAACCTATGCTTGGGCAAAGTTATTGGACGGCCAAAAGAATGTGGTGATCAACACAAGGTCAAATAATGTAACGATCCACACAAGGTCAAAACTTGCTCTGATCAACACAAGGTCTACATCGATTTCACCACGTCACGCTTTATCTTTGCTTCAAAGAGGCTAAAGCTCATGTGCGAACGTTTTAGCAGCCTTTTCAGCATCTCTGCCTCTCTATACACTATGGGTTTTTAGAAAGTTACGATTGTTTTTATTTCCGTTTTGGTTATGTGACTTCTGTAATATAAACTTTCCGATTTGCCACTTGTAATCCTACTTGCAAAATACCCATAGTTTGAATAAAACTTCCCTTTTCTTAAAAAAAATATAAAATATAAAATAAATAAAATAAAATAAAAAGAGCCCACCACATGGGAAGAATCAATCTTTCTTCATTTGATTGTTTCGTCCATATATCAACCCCCCAAATAATGGTTGACAACAACCCACGTTTTCTCTCTCCCTCTCGCTGACCTGCTTGCAAATACGATGCTTTATTATCAATCTTTTTTATATGCTGGGGGATTAAACAAGGTAGCGAGCCATCCCACTTTCCATTGTGTTGGTTGGTGTTGGTTAGGTGCCAAGAAGAATGCTCGTGCAATCCACAAATGCTTGTTTTACACTATAATTGTAATGCAAAAGCCTTTCCCAGTAAGAAAATCATGTATTAATGTCATAATCTATGTACAAGAGTTGATTAATATCGTAATCTATAAACAAATAGAATCTTAATGCAAAAGCCTTTCCCATGAAGAAAAACATGTATTAATGTCATAATCTATGTACAAAAAATATCCTTCATCAAATACTAAAATCTTCTTCATCAAATCTCCTTAAAACTAAATTCCTCTTCCACCAACAGCTTCTTCGCCTTTTCTGGTAATTTGATCCCCCTAAAGCTTCTTAACCCACCAGCTGCCCATACTTCACTATCCATCCAACGCTCCAACTAGATTTCACACGGCTCTGCAAAAGGTAAACAAAAATTCATATCAGAATCACACCGAAATACCAACACCACATCATCTGATAATTGTTAAAACATATTTGGCAAAGAAATGTTACAATCACACATACCTCCAATTTGAGGGGAAAACCGTACATTACACATTACACATCCCCACCTCCCTTGTTCACACGAAAAACCTCATTTCATCTCGAGGCTTTGAGAATTACTTCCATCTCATCGTCAGGATTGGGCCTCGTCTGCGTCGGAATCACTCCCGGAGGAGCTCCCTGAATCTGAATCTGTATATATAACCATTGAAACAACCATAACAACATTTCAATCCCAAGAAGTAACCGTAATTATATTTTGTTTCCAATTAATAGGTAGAAACAAACAAATTATAATGGATCCAGTACCACTTGATGAGGATGAGTCGCTGCCTGAGCTGCTGGAACTGCTAGAACTGCTATTGGCATTGGCAGTGGCAGTGGCAGTGGCATTGGCATTAGCACGACCAGGGCCATTACCAACATCATCCTTCTCAATCTCAACTGGTGGGAAGCTGCTCTCTGGCATCTCATCACCAATGTCCACGTCTTCCTCACCGGCTTCTCCTTTTCTGGGTCTCTTTGCCACATCCATTATCTCACTTGCCCCAACCTGCAAAAACAATAAAACGATTAACAATCAGAGTACCAATTACAAAGTTCATGTAATGTGACGATGACTAAGCAGTACCTCATCAGTTTCAGCTGTAGTCGTTGCAGCTGCTGAATTATAATTATTCCCCATGAGAGCTTGCCTCTTAGTCTTGCTGACAAACTTCTTCCAATTGGTCACAAACCTATCAAGCTCCCAAAGGGTCTCCGTGTCAAGGGCTTCAATGTCGAGCTCAATTTCATCACCTTCCTGAGCCAAATGATCATTCCTCTTTCTAATAATCTGAACCAACTGCGGCATTTTCTCCTGAGGCAAATTTTGCAATCCCATACCAAGCTTTTGCTTTTCCTCCATGCTCATTTCTCTCTTGTGCGGATCCTTAGCTCTGGGCTTTGGCTGCTTCCCAAGAACACCTCTAGCACTCGCTGGCTTCACCGGCTGGGCTCGAATTGGAGATGGAGTTTGTACAGGTGATTGAACTAATGGTGGAGGGTTCAATGCAGGTGGTTTTGATGGCGGGTTAGATGAACTGGATTGATTCTGAACTCGCTCAATTTTCTTTGGCATTGGGGTAGGTTTGGGTTTCTTCGGTCTTTCCGGAGTCGGAATCTCATTCCAGGAACTCCCTTGCAATTCACCAGCAACAAACTGATTTCTATGATTTCCAATTCCACCACTGCCAAGCTTATCTAAAATCGGCTTATACAACTCCTCGAAACGGTCAAGAAGCTGGCTAGCCACGACATGGACTTGATCAGTTTTGGGATTATACATCATGGCATTGTTAAAGGTTAACCTGACATCAGCAGCAAAATCAGCCGGTGAAGAATAGGAATTCTTAGCGAAATTAGATTTGATGGTTCCAAGATCCATGGGCCTCTTAATTATCTGATGATAATCGTGAAGCCCCAAAGCAGCAGCGTCAACGGGCATGTTGAATACCCAGCTGTGCTTGGGCTTCATCAATTTGGTCAAAATCTGCCTGCACATCTTCATTAAACTAACGTTCCCGTTCCCGTTCTCTGAACCAAACGGCATTGGGCGCTTGTTAGAAGGCAATTTCTTGACTTTGGCATTAGATCGAGGCTGTAATTTACCAGATTGGATGCGATCATTTAAATTCTGGATCTGCTCAAGTTCAGCCACCAAACGTTTTCTAAGCTCGCTTAGCTCGCTTCTGGAATACGCAGAGACATTAAAGTTCACATAGGGATAGGGATGGGATCCGTGATTGTGAGTATCATCAGGTTCGATCGGTCTTTGATTAAAGGAATAAGCATCATCAGATGCTGCTTGAGTAACTGCCGGCAAATCGTTAACTGTTTGGAATTGCTTCTTCTTTGGTTTCGTCTTCGAATTAGGATTAGGGTTAGGGTTTAGTTGAGGAGTAGAGTAAGGAGATTTTCCCATGAATCCACCAAGTGATTGACCCCAGTTCGACTCATTCCGGTTAGCTAAGACGGCGGAAGCCATGAATTGCACCCGCGGCCGGCGTAATTCCGGCTTGATGGATCCAATTCAGGCGGTGAAGAAAACATGTAACACCTTTCAGATTAAAACGACACGTTCGCCGGAAAATTAAAGCGAAAAGAAAGAAAGAAAGAAAGGATTTGAGACAACGAATATTGGAGTCTAGGGTTAGGCTTAGGCTGTTGTGAGGGATGAATTAGATGGGGTTGGGCTTCGCTTCGCTTCTTAAAGGCGCTCAGATCTGACCGTGGAAACAACGGGCACCTCTCACACCGTTCATTCAGTTGCAATTACTGATCTAACGGTTCGTGTTGTTCTCTTTGCTGTCTGCTTGCTATATGTTTTGCTGCCTCGTATAAACTATTTCCCTCGTCCCAAATTAAGAGTTCTTATTTACTTTTTATACACATTAATAATACTTTCAATCAATGACCAAGATCGACATAAATTTAAATAATTGATTATGTCCAAAAAAATAAAAGTGGACACTTAATTTGGGACAACTCAAAAATAAATAGCGGACTTTTAATTTGGGACAAAGCGATTATTACAATTTTTGGACTATTTTTAATGTTTCTTTCATTTTGATCATCATATTTTTGTAATATATTCATTGTTTCTCAAATCCTAAAAAACAAAGGAGTATTTTTTTTAAATTCATTTTCAAATCCTATACGAAAGAAAATCAACTCGAATACATAGCATTCAAAAGTTTCCTTTTTGCCACTTTTATCAATCGGTCTCTTTTGAAAAGTATGTAGTTAAATATGTCCTGTCATTTTTATTTTGCTCTAATAGTGTTGTAGTTTAAAACTAGTATATGAATGTTTGAGCCTTGGCTATAATATACTTATAATAAGCAATAACAAATAAGGAAATTATCACTACCAACATGCCAATTTGGGGAGAATAGAAAAGGACGAGAGATACATAAGGAAAACAATGATTAACGTGGTTCGACCCAAATCTATGTCTACGTCCACAGGTGCAGTATTGATTGTATAGATCTCAATAGACAATATCTCTGAAAGGAATGAATATAATCTCTTAAAAGTCTCTACAGGGTTTTGCGTATGGCTGTTAGGTAGAATATTCTTTAATCCCTTGTTCTGTGAGATTGCATGTTATTTCGAGGTGGTCAGAAGAGAGAAAGAGAAAGAGTGGTAGGATATGTGAAATGCCCTTATAGGTTAGGCAGTTGCACCTTTTACATGCCATAGGGTGAACAATCATGTGTTTGTTACAACCCACTAAAGGGTGGAGCATCGTGTATATGTAACACCCCGCCCGCCCGGGGAGAGCGAACGGAGCGCTACTATCGAATAACTAAATCAATTCCATAAATCACAAGGTATAGAGCATCTAATTCCCCCAATAAAACAAGAGAAACAACTAATCTCAAATCTCTTCAATTAAAACAACAAGCCTCTCGAATTAAAACAACTATCTATCTCGATACTAAAATGTATCTCCAATGCTCTATACATCAAAATAAATACAAGTCTTCTCATCTTGTATTAAAATCTTTCCAAAATAATCCTCGCTAAAAATCAATCTCCAAATCAAATCCAAAGCGCACAAAATTCGCGCTAACCTGCCACTAAAAGAAAATATGGGGAAGTACACAATACGACAGGAAAGATGCTCAACAAATATATCAGCGATGAATAAAGCGTAACAACACGAGTACGAATATTCAAATCAAATGAAAATCTCAATACCATTTTATCAATAAATTTCTCAACAACACATTAATCGGGTCACCGTGCCTCACCCCATCCGCATATGCTTTATCAAGTCATATCCCTTGGAGGCAGAAATTTTGGCGGGTGCCCAACGTCCGTGCCATATGAAAATCTCATTACAACGTGCTCAACAACGACATGAATAATACCACATGAATCAAAATAATTTCAACAATTATTTTTCCAGATTTCAATGAATTTAAACATGAGTTCAATTAACGAGAATTCAACGGAATAAACACTCGCGAGATTTAGGAGCATATTGTGTAAAACCCCATACCTCAAAATCATCACATGAATCAGCCTCAAAATCTAATCACACCATCACGGTCCTCTCGCGAAAATAATCAAATCTCGTTCTAGCCCAAACTCGAGAAAACACCAAATAAGCCTTCTAATCTAAGGTTGAAATCTTGAATAAGTTTGGGCTATGGTTTGTATATAAAAGGGAGTAATTTTGGAGAGGTCTTCTGGTTGAAAAGTTTAAGAAAAAGCGATTTGAAAATCCAAGCCACGAATTTGTTGATATATAAAGGATTAAGAGTTTGATTAAGAAAGGAGTTTTAATTAGATACAAACACTAAAAATTTTATTCCGAGCGATCGGACCGATAGAATTGGATTAAATTTTATAGAGAATTAGCTAAAGACTAGAGAAAGTTGTCCAAAAAATTTCAGCTCGATCGGATCGTTCAATATTTTTAAATATTTTTTTTTGCTAGAGAGTTTTATGTTTTGAGGACTTTAAGAGAGTTTTATATTTCGAGGACTCTTCTATATAATAAAAAATCAATTAAAACTCCATTTTAATTTCAATTCCGAAACCGTTTGAAATTCTCATCTTTAAAAATAAAATCCAACATATTTGAGCAATAAAAATAACTTTACCAAAAACTTTATTTTCCTTTATATTTTGAAAATACCCCAAAAATACGCGGGTTGTTACACTTCCCCACTAACAATGGAATTTCGCCCTCGAAATTCGCCGAATACCTAACTCTCAAAAATCAGGTCAACAATCTCAAAAAATAATCTCGTCACCAAAAAAATAATTTCCTCACATCTAATCTACATGCCTAACGCATAACGATTCTCTAAAAATTCTATCTCCAAAAATACGAGCCACAAAAATGCAACGGGCCCAAAGCCCAAGACCCGAGGGTTATCGGATACCTAAGCTCTGATACCATTCTGTAACATCCCGCCCGCCCGGGGAGAGCGAACGGAGCGCTACTATCGAATAACTAAATCAATTTCATAAATCACAAGGTATAGAGCATCTAATTCCCCCAATAAAACAAGAGAAACAACTAATCTCAAATCTCTTCAATTAAAACAACAAGCCTCTCGAATTAAAACAACTATCTATCTCGATACTAAAATGAATCTCCAATGCTCTATACATCAAAATAAATACAAGTCTTATCATCTTGTATTAAAATCTTCCCAAAATAATCCTCGGTAAAAATCAATCTCCAAATCAAATCCAAAGCGCACAAAAACCGCGCTAACCTGCCACTAAAAGAAAATATGGGAAAGTACACAATACGACAAGAAAGATGCTCAACAAATATATTAGCGATGAATAAAGCGTAACAACACGAGTACGAATATTCAAATCAAATGAAAATCTCAATACCATTTTATCAATAAATTTCTCAACAACACATTAATCGGGTCACCGTGCCTCGCCCCATCCGCATATGCTTTATCAAGTCATAGCCCTTGGAAGCAGGAATTTTGGCGGGTGCCAAACGTCCGTGCCATATTAAAATCTCATGACAACGTGCTCAACAACGACATGAATAATACCACATGAATCAAAATAATTTCAACAATTATTTTTCCAGATTTCAATGAATTTAACAATTCAAAACATGAGTTCAATTAACGAGAATTCAACGGAATAAACACTCGCGAGATTTAGGAGCATATTGTGTAAAACCCCATACCTCAAAATCATCACATGAATCATCACATAATTCAGCCTCAAAATCTAATCACACCATCACGTTCCTCTCGCGAAAATAATCAAATCTCGTTTTAGCCCAAACTCGAGAAAACACTAAATAAGCCTTCTAATCTAAGGTTGAAATCTTGAATAAGTTTGGGCTATGGTTTGTATATGAAAGGGAGTAATTTTGGAGAGGTCTTCTGGTTGAAAAGTTTGAGAAAAAGCGATTTGAAAATCCAAGCCACGAATTTGTTGATATATAAAGGATTAAGAGTTTGATTAAGAAAAGAGTTTTAATTAGATACAAACACTAAAAATTTTATTCCGAGCAATCGGACCGATAGAATTGGATTAAATTTTATAGAGAATTAGATAAAGACTAGAGAAAGTTGTCCAAAAAATTTTAGCTCGATCGGATCGTTCAATATTTTTAAATATTTTTTTTTTGCTAAAGAGTTTTATGTTTTGAGGACTTTAAGAGAGTTTTATATTTCGAGGACTCTTCTATATAATGAAAATTCAATTAAAACTCCATTTTAATTTCAATTCCGAAACTGTTTGAAATTCTCATCTTTAAAAATAAAACCCAACATATTTGAGCAATAAAAATAACTTTACCAAAAACTTTATTTTCCTTTATATTTTGAAAATACCCCAAAAATACGCGGGTTGTTACAATATATTACTCACGTGCACCAATGGTATGAGTAGGACTGTTTATATTCCCTCACACGATGTAGGTATGCCTTGATGGAGTTAATTGACATCGTGAATTAATAGCAATAAGACAATCAAATATATAGCGTGACCGGACACATTTGCGCTTGAGCCGACCTTAGAGTAGGGACTGATCAGATTTAGTATCAAGCCGACCCCAATATCTTCCCTTAATGAGAACATATGCCACCTTTTAAGAGGCACAGGGGTGTTCTATATTTAGTAATATAACACCTAAGTTTCATTAAAAAAATAGGTAGTTAATATTTAGTATATATTTTATGTAAATATGACTTATTTGTTCAGATTCCTTTATTATTTATTATTTAGTCAATACAAGCAACATGTTTTGAGTCAAACCATTGGACGAAACTATTATTCCTATTAATAAAAAAATCTTGGTCTGAACACTAGCCATTTTGTATGCCTAAAATATTATTGAGTGGGCTCAAACAATTGTGAAAGAAAGTGTGAAGATGTAGAGCACCTCTAATGTACTCTTACATGCTAGATTAAAGAGGCTGAAAATGTTTGCTATGTATTCCTAGATTTGAAAGTAAAGAATCGGAGGCATAATTAGACCTTAAATATGTGTAGATTTGAGCACCGGCAATGTATGGAAAATCCCTGCAAAAGTTGAGGCGAATTGGATATGGTATAACCAGATGAAAACCTAGTTTGGGACAAATTGGGTTTTTGTTTGGACATATATATGAAAAAAATTGAGGGGCAAACCTCTTATCCATCTATAATTTTTTTTTCAACTTTTGGATTTATTTTTCATATAAATTTGTTAAAATTTTATATATGTGGACAAAATTTTGTTCTTGTCTAGATTGATTCATCCCTCCAACATTGCAAAATTCTAATTTAAGATAGATTAAGGATAATTTTAAGGCTCCTAAAATTTGGAGTACATTGTTGGTGCTCTTTAATACCCCGTATTTTTATGCAATATTAATTTGGGGATTTATTAAATTTAATGTGAGTTATTAATTTAATATAAATCCGAAAATTAATCACTTTATAATTATTAATGTGATGAGAGTTAGTAATTATGGAAATTTTTTTGAATATTTCTAATGAGCAAAGTAATATATAATATTGGTTATATGAAATGTCACGAGTGAATAAAATGACAATTTTAAAAATTTGAGTTGGGACGCGCCCGTGTCGCGTCGGGACTAAATATTGATTAATATAAGTGAATATATTATAAGTTGCTCGTATGGTCGTTTTGAGTGTGCCAAAGTGTCCAAAACGGTCGAGATAGTCAGAAAGTATACCCGGTGGTTTAATTTGGGTCTCGGGACATTTTTAGGCCTATTTAGCACCCCGAGAGGGCATTTTGGACATTTTACATTTTTGGGTAATTAAATCCACGAAATTTCAAGGGTTATATCAGATGTCTAAGTTTGCCTTCTAGGGTTAAAACAACCAAAGACAAGTGACGGCCATAGGAGAGAGAATGAGAGAGCTTTCAAAGCAATCAAAGACCCAAAATCCATCCGTTTGCACCGCCACCACCACCAACGCGTAGATCGCGCGACGGGGAACGCAACCTCAACAAATTCGTCATCAAATTAGAACTCTGAAAATCCCAGGCAAGTATTTATCTTGCTTATTTTCTTTAATGCATCATTCATGTTAGCCTAGGGTGATTAGGATGAGTTTTATAGAAGAAAACCCATGTTGGAGATAGGAAAATCGTATGTAGTAATGATTTGAATGAAAATCTGGAAACCCCTTCACATGTAGAGGATTAAACCACGAATTTCTGATGTTTTAGAAGAAGAAAATTCTAGAAAAGATTGATTAGAACCATGTTAAAGAAATTCTAGGGTTCTTGAGATATTGATGAAGTTTTTGCCTATAAATCCATGGTTATTGACGTAAAAATTACATGCTTTACGTAGAATATGAATAATATGGGTGTATAATGATTATAGTACGAATTTTAGGGAGTTTGGGTGTGAAAAATCTGGATTTAAATGAGTTTGTGTGATAGAACTCGTAACTGGTTTCCTGCAGAAATTGCCATACCTGCTTGATCGATCGATCGAGCCAAGAGCTTCGATCGATCGAAGGTTCTATCGATTGAGCCCCAGGCCTCGATCGATCGACCCCTTCTGGAAGACTCACATTTCCCCTTTTTAAATTAGTTGAATTCAATTTAATGAGAAATAATCCTTGGACACCCTTATTAAAATGTTTTGGGAGATAAAGAAGACCAGTAGGACTTATAAATAATTATGGGACCTTTAATGTAAGACGAGAGTTGTATTTTTGGGATATTTACATATAAGGGACGATGAAATTATGTATTAAGGGGAGAGACGCGTAAGATGGTTACGTTGGAAATTAGATGAGTACCTACTGAATTCTACGCTTGGGAGGATAAAGTCCATGAGTGTTACGTAATAAGTTGGAATGATCCCTCAAATTAAAGTAAGAAATGAACGGTTATACGTGAGAACTAAATAATGAGAAATAAGGACAAATGTCGTAATTATGGGATTTGAGATGTACCTAATTTGATATGGTAATATTAGTATAGTTATATGACTGTGTTTATGCATATACTATCTATGTGTGAAATTCGTACCCGCGCTACTTGCTATCCCTGAGGTTACCGCGCTGGGACAGTCTTATCTCATTGGGACCTTTATGGGGGATATTGACTCGTACCCTAGAAGATAGAAATCCTTGGTACATGCTATCGAATCGATAGTTCAGACGGTCCTAAGAGACGTGGGGGCATGTGCTATCCTCTTAGAGACTTGGAATCTATGCTTCGCCTCAATATTGTTTGTGTATGTGTTAATACAGTTCGAGAGTGATTCCGAATTTGTATTTCCCTTAGTACGAGTGATACGGGGATTGGATAGTAGAGTATGCCCGCACCATAGTTTTTATGTGGGGTGCTGTTAGAATATATATATTATACGAGTATTTAATATATATATATATATGAAATTCTGAAATTTGGAACTGCCTACTGTGTTATGGTAAGTAAGACATGTATAATGACTCAAATTAGAAATACTTTTTTTGAAAAATTATAATATGACACTGGGAAACTTTATTAATAAATAAAGTTAAAATGAGATCTTTGTTATTGAATGAAATTTTTCCTCTTAAACAATTATATTGTTCAGTTTTAAATCTTACGAGTAACCTAAGATAAGTTAAACCATTGGGAAGTTTAGTGCGATATAAGATAAGATAATCCGTTGGGAAGGTTAGTGCGATAGGCGTGCACATTAGAAGAGAGCTAAGAATTTCTCAAGAGAGTGCCGCACTAATATGTTGTTGCATTGGCCTGTAAACATTTTAAATACTTGCTAAACAAATTTTAAATCATTTACACTATCGGGCTCTGACCCGTTTCTATTTCTCTTTCTCTCTTGTATATATATGTATATATTACAGGTGCCCAGCCACAGGGTCGTCTTGCGTAGGATCCTTTGGAAGGAACGCGCTGCAGCTTAGGTGGGAGTTGCAGGCCTCTTGCTTAGACGAATTCATTTATTTGATTCCACTCCTAGCATATTCATTTAGTGGGTCATGTGTCGCCCTTTCCATTATCCAGTTGTTTTATTGGACATTGTGATTTAGTTATTTCTTGTATTGTCACTTTGGGATTTATTACCGTCTGGATGTTTTACTTTAAGTTTTAAATGTTGGGATTTAGTTGTTGAATGTTTAAATTATTTGGATTATATGTTCCAGGATAATTGTGGTGTGATTCTTTAATATTGAATTGTTGTAAAGATTTAAATATTGGTTTATAAAATAAAATTTGGAAAGTAATGTCTAAAAATGGTTTTGACACTTAGCTTAATTAATTAAGGTGTTTAAATTGGAAAAGTTATTTTTACGAAAGTGATGCTAAGAATGAACCAACTTCTCACCTTGACTTTAATTTAATAAAGAAGTGATCGCCCGGTAATAAGGCGGGGTGTCACATGCTCTTAGAGAAGTTACTCGACATAAGAGTAGAGAAGAAGCATGTTATTAAAACAGTAATTGCAACCTTATTATATGCCACACAATTTTTTACCGAAACATGAAAATTTTCACACTAGTAATTCAACAAGATATGCCTTGCCTACATTAAGATATAACGTCGGTCATCTACTCGTAGAATTTTTTCTGAATATAGCGATTATAAAAATACAATGCCACATTCCTCGAAAATTAAGAAATACAAATATGATATTCAATTGAGTTGTAGATACAAGTATGTAGATGGTGCCTTTTCAATCAATCTTCAATCACTTAATTTTGCTACTGATGCGAGCTGGATCAAAGATCAAATTGTAAATGCGTTAGCTGTTGATCATCGAAAATAAGGCAAAAATGCTAAAAGAATTAGTGATGTATATAACTAGCACAATCATGATTGATTCCAATAGATTTTTTCTATATTATAAGTTCTTATTTCATGTTAAGGAGGTAAATATTTAATAATATTTCTTCTAGTAATCAAGTTACCCAAATAAAATAGTACAACAATAATACATGGTTTGTTAATGCACATAAAAACCAACATATGGGAGGTTGATGCACATATAAACATACACACGAGGTTGGTGCATTTAATAACCAATGTTGAGTGTGTTCACGAACGAGAATCATTTTTCCTAACTTCTTATATCTATTTTATAAATCAAATTTCACATTTTTACCGAATATCAAATTATCTTCAAAATAGATGACTTTTATAAAATGACTCATTAAAATTATTACAATCTTTGAACTTGATTTTTAATCATATTTACTCTCTTATAAGTCATATTTATCTTTCTCAGAACAAAGGAGGTATTCACTTATTGTGACTTTTGAGCTTCTACCTTACACATGATTTCTTCCCGACATTTTTTTAAATTCATTTAAATTTTACCAAAAGGGTGACATAAGCATGTTGCAAATCATAATATTCTTATCCACAAGATTCATCACCAGTATACTTGAAGAAGCACACAAGAAGGAGCATAAGAGAGAGATCAAAAGACATCATTACGATCCACACTAGTCTTATCCATCTTCTTTTCTCCATTAAAGCACACAATGTGATGTTCCTCTAAAAGGCTAAACCTAATAGATGAGAAAATACTGTGATAGGTGTTGAGGGTGCGTTAAGCATTGAAATGAGATGATAAACCAATTAAAGTATTTATAAATTTTAATCAAAGATGATTTAAAACATCTTAAAGGTATATGTCTCAAAGTTTTCCATGCCATCCACATTTCAAGCTTGTTAAAATTTTAGATGATATATCAAGCAAAAAAGATACATCAACACATATCACTAGATGTACGGTGAAATATCCATAAATAGGAAACAACCATTGGCCAAAACAACAATCTCACTAAAATTTTCTATAGACTCACATATGTGAATAACTACGTACTCTCACTTTTGATTTGCTTCCACAACCAACTATTTCTACCAAAATTAGGAAGAGGATAAATGTTTATTGTTAGTGACTTCTCAACATCACCATTTCTTGATCATTGATTAATATGGTTTCTCTTTTATCCAAACAAATAAAAAACTTTTATAGAGTTGAAATAATCTTTTTACCAAGAAAATGATCTCAAGTGGTCTACAATGATCAAAAAATTTCATAGAAATAAAAACCAAAAGTGTACGAGAGAAGGTTGCAAACTCCGTGGGTATTTTTGAAGAAAAGTCAAAACTTCCCTATAGCTAATAGCAACAAGAAGGTTGCAAACTCCATACTTAGAACCCACCCGAAATTGATTCAACTCTATGAGAAATGAGAAGGTTCATTTATATAATAATACGCTCTTCAATGAAATGAAGCTTATGTAATAACCCGTATTTTTATAAAGTTAATACTTGGTTAGTTAATAATTATTAAATATTTTCTCTTATGGGTTGATGTGCAATTTACAAAAATTATCGGGTTCGAGTTATTAATTGAAATTTAAATCGTGAATTTTAATTTTGAGTGAATAACTTGTCAATTTAATAATATTCTTGTGATATATTTTATGTTACAGGTTAGTACTGTTGGACCGGGTGATGGAGGGGATATAAAGGCTCAAATTGGTGTTTAAAATTATCGAATTGGGGTCCGAGTTCCTTTGGGCTAAACTTTAGGATCATTTGGTTAGTGTTTTTGTCTTATTTGAAGGTTCAAGAGTGAGCCCATAGGAGACCTCTGGGATTAAGACTTAAAATAACTAATTAAACTTCATTAATCATCATAACGCAAAACCTAGCAGCAACGAAAACCTTTGGGAGAAGAGGAGATATGTGAGGAGGGTTAATAAGAGTTTAATCATGCTTAAAGAAAGAAATAATTATCTTTCTTACTCTATTGATTGGAATTTGTTTAAGATTTCATTACTCATCATGTTTTAAATGTTAGAACTTTGGTATTATGACCGAAATCTGATTAATAACTTTGGAATATAATATTAAACTTTGTTTCGAGATCAGAGTCATCGGTTTATTTTACTCAAAATAGATAAAATAAATATCCATCTCCATTAAGATAACAATGAGTAGACTGTCATAGCACGACTATGGTGTCTCGGAGGTCTGATTACATCAACTAGGAGGTGGAGTGCGGGTTAAAATTTTTACAGGTGATGTAAGATAGTTATTGGGTGCATTTAATGCATATGGGAGGCATCAATGCAAGTGGATATGACTGATGGCAGTAGGTGGAACAATGTCATTCTTCTCACCTAACTTCCAAACGAATTGCAGGAGTTCCGCCAGACATTTAGAAGGTCTGGAGTAATAATTTGTTTGCCATAGGATGGTCTAGAGGTATATTGTGATGATACCATTCTGGGTTGAGGGTTAGATAACCTTTCAAGGCCATTTCTCTTCAGATTGAGGTTTGTTGTGTGCGTCAGACATGACGGGATGCTGGGAATAAGGTCTCGGAGCTTGGTTGTAGCGATATGTTGGCACGACTCAATATTAAAGGTTAATGAAAAGGTGTATGAGGCCTATGACACCACAATGTTCCTTTCTTAAGGGCATCGGAGGTCTTGGGGACTTGGTAGTGGCCTAATAGAGGTCAGGGTTGACCTTAGGACCTTCATCATTACACGGGGGAAGTTGGGGGATCTAAGAACCCTTGGAAGACCAATAGTCGAATATGGCATCATCAATAATCAAGAACAAACTATTTTGTAAAAATATTAGTAAAAAATTGTTTGAGTATAAAGTCATACTTTTAAGGATTCAAGAATGAATCACAAATCTTGAAATACACACATGAGATGAACTGAGAAAAATGATCTTAGAAAAGACCAATATTTTCTTTCTTCTTTTCTTATAAAAGTTCCATTCAAAATCAACATGAAATAAGGTATAACTTGTCTATGGAGACAAGTGGGATAACATTTAAGCGATACAGCCCAAGTGGCTAGAAGCAATATTTATTGGCATTCAAAAAATATTGTGTTAAGGCACAACATCCAACAAGATCAATATGAAAATATCTCAAAAAGATGTAGCGATGTCATTGTGTTATGGTTTTACAAACTATTCGTTGTAGTGATGGCATTGTTCGCTGACATGAAAGATTAACAACGAAGATCATGCATGTAACTCAAGTTTTTTTTATGTATGCTAACATATATCATGGCCAGCACTTCGTTGACATGAAGTCATATCTCATTGAGGTTATAAGCCAATGAATGATGTTGCGCAAGAGACTATGGATTTAAACCCATATAGTTTCTAAAGTCACGACTAGCGAACCAAAAACATCATAGATGCGAAGTCTTGTGTGGCTACAACGAGAAAAATATAAAATTTCCCTTGTTCAACCTATGATTGCAAATTATAAATATGAGTGATGCATTTTTAAAACATATATTCTTTATATAGATATAATATAACGTCTTGAATTTGGAAATCTAAAAAAGGACCACAAGGTTTAAAACACAAGATTTTCCAATTATGAAAATTAATCTAACCAAAGGTGAATCTAAGTCTGCTAGACAATGTACATTTATCCTGAATGATTAACTTGGGACAATGACATGAGTGATCTGATATGATGAAGCTTTTCAAAGAACTCTTGGACTAGACTCAATGTGTATTTTTCCAAACGGAATAAGACAATATCAATGTCTTGGGGGGCAATTATTCACATTTTTGTGAAGGTTTAAGGAGAAAGAAAGTTATATCTCTCATATTTCATCAAGTTTTCATCTCCAAATGTTCCCACATACGAGGATTACTTTGGGGGATCATATGCAGACTCAAGGCCTACATCACAATCTAAAATGGAATTATAGGTGGAAGAAAATCATTCATATTATCTTCTTCAACAAATAATTATCTTACTTCGGATCACTAACAAAATATGCAAAGTTATTTTGATCTTAACCCTAGGTCTATTCATTAGACCTATTCATTTTCTTATTTTAAATTCAGAACAATCAAAGATAATAGGGTTGTAATATCAATCCCTATCACCCAAGGTGCATAATCACACGTAAAGATCATCCAATCATATTAGGGAAATAAACTTGGGATTGAAATTTGAATGAAAAAAAAATTAGCCTTAAAGATCTTTGATTAATCATGTATTGAAAATAAAATAAGAACTAGGTTTAAAGATTAACCTAGGGTTCAAGAATACAATACCATGGCGAATAATGTTATGATTCATATGAGGATATAAAGGTAGATGGTGATGAAATCCTTGATTCCCTCCAAGGTCTTCAAAAACCTTCTTTAACCTTCTGTAAAGCTTAGATCTTCTAGTGAATGATCATCCCCAAAGCTAGGTAGGTGTGTGAGCAGCATTTGAGATAAACCCCTTCTTTATGAGTGAAATATAGTGGTCTCTCTCTGGACCTCTTCATAAAATCATGAATAATATTTTATCTCATCCCCATCAAACTTTAATAATCAATCATAATCATTAAAACCCATTACCTCAATGTTATATACAAGTATAAAAGATAAGCTTGGGCCAAACTGGGTTTCTTGAGAGTATGGGCCTAACTACTAGGGTATTTAGACTACGCTAGTGATCCAAAATAAATAATTAAATTAGATTCTAAATAAATAATTGGAAATCTCAAATTACAATTACCATAATCTGTTTTCTTTCTTCATTTAATTATAATTAATTTTATTAAATAATTATGAAAACACTCCAATTTAAATATCTTAGAAATCACTCGAATATAATGAGGCCTTATTAGAAAAGTTAATTATGGTACATAATATGATCCCCACGTGAAGTTTCTGATACCCTCTTGGCCAAATCAATTTACTGTTAATCGATTTAAACCAACATCTAATGAATTCCCCTGATTCTCAGACTTAACTTATTTACTACTCCACCGGAATTATAAAATAATCCACCGGTTGGGTTTTAATTGGTGTAAGCAAAACATATAAGTCTATCCAGGGGTATCCCAAACACATTATCTCCTGGACACGAATTCCTCAGAATTATGATCTCAGACCTACTTACACAACTGTCATTCAATATGCAAGGGTCATTTGACCCGATATAAGATCAGATTGCACCCATAACAATCAAAGTGATATTTGCACAAGCATTACAAGCCTCATAATTCTCTGGATTAAGAATATATGAACCCTTTGGAAATGGTGGCAATATTCAATACATTCCTGGGATGCACCGATCATAATCCTCTGTTTAACTATCGAACAAGTTGTTAAACTATCACAGAGATTCCTGTAATTTGAGATAAACCACTAAGATTGCATTACAACCGTTTCAATATATTATCAAGTCCCTATTTAGGTTGTAAACGTTTCAATAGTGCTAGAACTGAAATTCTAATCTCCAAATTATTAATCCAAAGCCGACTCACCGAAATTCCTATTGAGCTCTATTGCCCGACATGTCTACAATATATTTAAACCAAACATAAGGCATTCTCCCAACCATGATTCTTATTTCAAAATGAACTTTCACATATTTACTTAAAATTAAAGGTCATACAAAATTTTAAAAATAAAATCCCAATAATCTCCCACTTAGTCTTAAAGTCATGTATCCAACTCCCAACCCATCTACATTGTAGTTTGCTGAATATCTTTAGAGGATTAACCGAGTGATATCCTATATAACCTTTTGATAAACTTATCACCCACTTTACCAATCTCTCTAACTCGATTCAATCTACAGTCAATGCATCTAACCCTCTTATGGGTTACATGTTCTTTCAAACTAGCAATCGTACCGCTATTCACTGAAAAGTGTAATAGATAATTACACTTGAAGGAACCTTACCCAAGTTACATAGTAAGTATCCGTTCCATCTAGCCTCATTAGTTATCTCTAAAGTAACAATAACTTTGGCCTCCCTAATAGAGTAAGCAATACAAAATTGATTCACACTCCTTTAACTTATAGCGAAAGCCATTTGGGTAAACACATATTCTATGGTAAAAAACTTGGAATCCTTATCTGACTGGAAAAATTGGTCTTTGTGCCTAAAAGGTACAAGACTTTTAGACTAAAATATTTTGACAATGTCGAAGGCAGAAAAAATTTGAGCCTTTGCACACAATATATATAGTATTCATGAGGTTTCCCACCACTGAAGAACTAGGTATATTCCTCATTTCTTCGTGAGAGTGCGCTTCCATTCAATGTCCAAACTTATTTAATTAAATTCTAATTTTAACACCAGTTGTAATCAAACCCTAAACATGCATCTAATTATGATTGATAGTTATTAGTTCTATCTATCATGCAAATCAAACAATCACCAACAAGATTCAGGGAAAATTCCCCAAAGAGGCAAAACCATTCATTTCACTATATGTTATAAACCTTGACTTACAAAAATAGATAAATACAGCGTGTGTTTGACATACGAATACCCGCGGGCCTCGGTTCATTGTCTTAGGCAAGAGTTCCCGTAAGAGCTCCAAGAATCAGCGGTGGAGACAACCTTTCTTCTCCACGAAAATTACTCCCAAGAATGGGTATAATTAGTAGAATGGTTTTAAGGATTCACATATATGATTTGGAATGTTTTAGTGAATCTCAAGGTGGTTGGGCTATAAAAAATTGAAGACTTATTGTAGTAGATCTCTCAAAAACGTTCTCCAAAAGTCTTAAACAAAAAACCTCCCAAAATAGTTTTTTATAGAAAAAATAGAAAACTGATGCGGCGCATCGAACAGGTTCGATTTTCCCTTTATAAGAGGAGAACCGATTCGCTCCATATTTTTTCTTTTTCTTCCTTTCTTCATAACATGGAATGAAACCATGTGGAGCAAGCTTGAAAATGTAATGATGCATGTTGCACATTGAACATGATGGGGGCATGATGAATAGGTGTGAAGCTCAGGATTCGGATAGTGGTCGTCATGGATGATCGCGTTGGGACGTGCCGAATGTAGCGGTATATGACATTATAATTTTGATCTAGGATAATACAAAAATTCCTAGTTTCTAAACGGACATTTATAAAACATGTCCTTACAAATCTCCCTTTATGTCCATGCCGGTACATACATAAAAAAATATTTGAATTATGCAACCCAAATCCCCAAAATCCCACAAATGGAAATATAAAAGTACATGTCTACAAAATCGACAAACACGTCAATGCTCTCTTTATCATCGACAGGGTGTGCCAAAAAAAATGATCCTCAATTTGTACCTACATACATGAGATAAGAAACAAATACCCGTGACGTGAAAATGTTTAAAATATTATGTAAGTATAAAGATAATATCAATTAAACATAAGCAAATTATTAAATCATACAATTCTACTCCTCTATAATTTGTTCTCCCCCTTTTTATAACGTCCCCAAACTAACAAATTAGAAGAAAAATATAATGTATACGGAGAGTGTCACAAGGTAATAGAATTCTTTTTTCAATTTTTCAAAATCTTTCTTACAAAAAAATTTATAACAAAGAATCACACCATGAAAGAACACTAAGATAACTAAGTCAATGATAGCGTAAATGAAAGGGTTTGATCAAATTCGATAGGAAAATCAATGCAAATAGTCATAACATACGTGCACGATGAATTTTGGATACTCTTAAAGAATGAACTCAAAATCGTCCTTAGGTGTAAAAATGTTGAATTTAAATGACACCGACTCGATCTAATAATTAAACTCTTAAATGATTTCCACACCAATAACGTCTAAAACCATGTATTCTTTTTCAAGACTTTGTGAGGATGTACAAAACCGTTGATTTATTTCCAATCAAACTCCCTCAAATATAATAATGATAATATTTTTTTATTCAAACTTTTCTTACAAATGATCATATGAAACTAATCTAGTTTGGCCATGGCTACTTTTTTACAATGCCACACTTTTTGGGATCTTTTCAAACTCTATGAACCTTGGCTACTTTTTACAATGCCATACCTTTTTAGGTCCAATTTAAACGGTGGCTTAATTGTAAAGGACATATATTCCTTTCGTATCCCTTTCTCGTGCTCACTCATCATTTTTATATGTAAACAAATTCCTCAAGGGAAATGGTTCTTACATGCACTACTTTCATTGTCAAGTTTTATCACATTTGGTTCATTTTAAAGACATGATTAAAATGGAAATACGTCGACCAACATGTGATAGACAAGAAAAATAATCAAACAAATTAGTGCACGTGTGAATTAAAGGAGACTAAGAGTCAAACATGTAGAAATATATCAATAATTGCATCTCAATGACTCCATAACATTATAAAGCACGTGGATAAAATGATGTAGCATCTCAAATCACTATAAAAAATTCATGTGGAATATGGAAATGATGTTGTGACTTTAGCCATCCTAAATGTTCATTCATAAAAGGTGTAAATAAAAATACAAAACTCTTTTTGAGTTTTTCAAAAAATTTATAAAAAGAAAATCTTTTCGTCTTTTTCAAAAAATTTATAAAAGATAAAATCTTTTTGACTTTTTCAATTTTTTTAAAAAATTAGAAAATCTTTTTGTATTTTTTAAAAAATGTGAATAAATAAAAAATATAATACACAAAAATGGTACAAAGAATAAAATCTAGCAATAGGAATCGTATGATATGAATATGAAAAATACAACTTATTTTAGATATGGTAACCACCCCTCAGTCAACTGTGCAAATTCCTAAAGACTTTCTAAGACTCTGAAATCTAAAGGTATCTAAAGGTTTTGTGAAGATATTGGCTAACTGAAATTCAGTGCACACAAAACTCAATGATACGACTTTCTCTTTTATTAACTCACAGATAAAGTGCTCGCGTAACCTAATGTGTTTTGTGCATGAATGCTGGACTAGATTGCGGGATATGTCTGTTGCGCTCGTGTTATCATAGGAAATAGTCATGGTGTCCTATGATATCCCATAATCCTCCATCATCTTCTTCATCCACAAGATTTGTGTGTAACAACTCCTGAATACTATGTACTCAGCCTCCGCAGTGGACAAAGAAATGGAGTTTTGCTTCTTGCTCAACCAAGAGATAAGAGCAGAACTAAAGAAAAAACACCCACCAGAAGTGATCCTACATCCATCTACGTCCCTGACCCAATCAGTATCCGAATAGGAGGATAAACGTTCGTCCAAATGTCGTATGAGAGAGACCCACTCATGTATTTGATAATACATTTAAGAGCGAGTAAGTGTGACTCTTTTGGGTATGCCTGATATCGCGCACAAAATCCAACACTAAAGGTGATGTCGGGACGACTAGAAGTTAAGTAAAGAAGACTACTTATCATACTCCGATACAAGGTTTTCTTTATGTCCTTACCTGAAGTGTCCTTACTAAGCTTAGTTGAGGTACTCATCGGGATACGTGCGTGCTTAGCGCAGTCTAAACCAAATTTCTTCACAAGGTCTCTAATATACTTGGATTGGGAGATAAACATCCTATCCTCTAATTAATAAACCTGGAAATCAAGGAAGAATGTAAGCTCTCCAACTATGCTCATCTCGAACTCACTCTTTATCTCCTTCTCAAAGCCGTGAATATGGCGAAAGCACGTGGATTCAAAGACTATGTCATCCACATAGACCTGGGCAACCAAAATAGCACCATCTCCTCTCCTAATAATAACGTCTTATCAACTCCTCCTCTCTTGAAGCTACGGGCTAAGAAATAGGAAGTAAGCCTCTCGTACCAAGTACGGGGTGCTTGCTTCAAACTATGGAGGGCTTTTCTCGGATAATAGACGTGTTCAGGGTGCTTACGGTCTTTAAACCCTTCCAGTTATTCCACGTAAACCTCCTTTTGTAGAATGCCATTCAGAAATCCACTCTTAACATCCATCTGATATAACTTGAAGTGCATATGACATGCGATGGCGAGTAGTAAATGGACAGACTCAAGCCTCACGAATGTCTCCTCAAAGTCTACACCCCGAATCTCTGTGTATAATGAGTAAAAGGGTTTTAATGATTCACATATATGATTTATAATGTTTTAGTGAATCTCAAGTTGGTTGGGCTTTAAGAACTTAAAGACTTGTGGTAATAGATCTCTCAAAAATGTTCTCTCAAAGTCTTAAACACAACCTCTCAAAATAGGTTTTTATAGAAAAAATAGAAAACTAACGCAGAGCGTCAAACCGGTTCAATTTGCCCTTTATAAGAGGCAAACCGGTTCGCTCCATACTTTTTCTTTTTCTTCCTTTCTTTATAGCATGGAATGAAACTACGTGGGACAAGCTTGAAAATGTAACTATGCACACTGCACATTGAAGATGATGGGTGCGTGATGCTTAGGATTCGAATAGTGGCAGACATGGATGATCGCATTGGGATGTGTTGAATGTTGCGGTATATGAAATAATAACTGTGATCTAGAATAATACAAAAATTCTTAGATTCTAGATGGACATTCATAAAACTTGTCCTTACACTTCCATCTACTAAATTTTAATAAGACATGGATTCCTAGACAAAATGATTCCATACTTAAAAATAACCTCTTTTAAGGAATCCCGGTGCTAATCATGTGTATACAACTATGATATAATCGACTTGGAATAAGTCTAATATCCTTTGCAACTGATCTAGAAAAAAATTGATTATAAAGATGTTCCTGGCTTGTCCTAAGTTCTTTATATCGAATATCCAGACAACCACACTCCTATATAAGATAATACTCCCACCTCGTTCCCAATTAGGAATATATTATCCACAAATTGTACTAGAAATACTACCGCGTTTCCTTCATGCTTCTTATACCAATAATTATTTTTCGATCTTCAATCAAAATCAAAACTTGATACCTGATCAAGGTGAATAACCCTAGACCTTGATGTTACTTTAAATTTATAAATGGATGTCACAATCTTACATCATATTGCTTTTCCCGACTTCTTACTATTTACGTGTCAAGACAGTCATTTAAGAACTTAGTCTTGACGTTAAAAAAATCTTAATAGACTTATATGGATTACAGTGAGAAGGTTTGCTCTTTTCCCTTCCCTTTCTTTCTGAGCAAACATTTTCACAAGCCTTGCCTTGAAGGTTTGCACCTTCACATCCATTTATATTTTGACTTATTACAGGTCCACTTGCACACAATGGGTTTTACCCATTAGTAAGTCTACAAGTCCCAAAACTTGATTTGAATACATTAAATGCTTTTTACATCCATAGTCATAAGTCAAAGAAAAAAATATTTGTATTAGAATACCTCGTTGTAGTTCCTGGGACCCGATTCATTTTTTCTTAGGATCATATCAAAATGATCACCTAAAATGCTGAACATTCAGTATGACTCCTGATGCTCCCATTACGAAATGGCACTTCTTGTTATATAGTATAATAAATGACACGTGTATCTTGATAATCATTAATGCTCCCACTATGATAAGGTAGTGTATTATCAATATCAAGCCATATTTCACACTTTATGGGTAGTCTATTAACATTAGTAATATGATGTTCATTTAATCTTATAAGTTCAACTCACATTTGGGCTCGTAGTTTATTACATAATCCTCTTCCAAGAACTAGACATCGATTTAATCAATAACCTTCTTTATACTTAGGAGTATGATATAAACTATGTTTATAATCTTTGGGATAACCAACAAAGAGACATACTTATGTCCTAAATTTTAACTTTCTTGGTTCCTTCCATAACATGAGTGTTGGACACCCCCAAATCCAAACATGCCCTAGAATAAGATTGCGACATTCTCATGTTCAATGGGAGTTGAAGAGACCGATTAAGAAGAAAACTGAATTAAAATGAATATGCCCATCTCTTATATAAAATCCCAATAAGAATGTTGAGGTCCTGAATAACAACCCATAAACCTTATTATATCTAAAAGAGCCTCATTTTTTTCTTATCGTCTACATTATTCCAAATCAATGATTCATAGATTGTCCTAAGAAGTAAACTCTTCACAATCAGATCGTAGAGCTTGGATTAGAATACCTCACCCATGGCCCACCTTAGCCTTGCACACTTTGGACTAATCAAAGGATTCAAAATCATGGTGCATAAGGTAAACACATCCATACCTTTGAGTAAACACCAATGAAATCGATGAAGCACTCAAAATCTCTTATTGTCTGAATAGTCGTCGAATCGTACTAATCGAAATGAATTATTTTCAACCAAAGCTCTAAAAGGTGTGAGGAGTGGTCGAAGCGTAGAGGTCAAGACTCGATCCTTAGGAGCCTAAGCATGCCTAGGCGAAGCCTAAGCGTATAAAGGCATTTTCCTTTTTTTATTATTTTAATTATTCTAAGGTTGGTAATATAATAAAATAAGGGTCCTAATAAATACACCAAAATATATCTCCAAAAATCCCTTTTGTCCAAAACACCGCATAAGTACCGAATATTTATCCAAAACACCAAATGTGCCTTCACCTATATAAAACCTAAAAAAAAAATTAACCTCATTTTTTCCCTTTCCATGTCTCTCTCTCTCTAACTTCTCTCCCAAACCTTTCAAACTTTCTAACTTACTTCAATTTTTCTCTCATACCCTAGTAATTACCCTCAAGCTTCATTTATGATATGTTACACCATTAAACCTTACTCCCATTACTTCCATGCTCTCATTTTATTCTCTCATTTTGTGTATTAAACCCTAGAATGCAAATTACATATAAGAAATCCATTATAAACTCATTAAAATGTAACCCTAATTAATCTAACTGCAAATATATTCCATTGCGCGAACAAACCTAGGGTTTAACACGATTTGAAAATCCTAAGGTTTAACGATTTGAAAAAAAGAAAAAAAACTGGTTTGCGCCTACGGTTTCTCTTCACCGAAGGTGCCAACAATATTCAGTTATATCCAATAGTGATTCATCATATACATCCAGTTCTCACCGTGGTTGTAGGTTTCACGGCCAAAGACAACCATTTGTTTATTTTCACGGCCAAAGACAATCGTGTGTCTATTTTCACGGCCAAAGAGAATCGTGTGTCCATTTTCACGGCCAAACACAATCGTGTAATCTCTAAAAGTACCAATTTATTTCCTATTTCATATATTCGTGTATTTTTAGTAATTATTGTTTCTAATAAATAAGTTTCACTAATTAGGTTTTAGTAATTAGGTATTTTTAGGGCTTTTAGTAATTAGGTTTATTAATTATATTTATATTGTATGCATGTATTCCTTTCACCAATTATTGTTTCTTCATTGGCACCAATGTTCATTTGCTAATATAATTTGTTAATTTCTTATGTAGGTCATATAAATGGTGAGAAGCAAAAATCCTCCTACCGCGTCCAAGCGAAAGAGGAGGTTAGAGGCGGCTAAGGGAGTACGACCACCCGTATCTTCCTCTAGTAGTAGTGCCAGTGAGGCCACTAATTCAAGTAGGGGATATTTTCCTACGAGTTTGTTAGATAAAGTAATCGACCAAGGGGTAGGAGGTTTACTTAATGTTGAGGCGAGTTCTACTTTGCAGTCAATTGAGCAAGTAGTTGAGGTGGTTATAGATGATTTGATTGGGGTTAGTGTAGGGGGTGAGGTAGGAGTGGGAGATAAAGAGGAAGAGAAAGAAGAAGATAAATCATGAGAGGAAGAGAGAGAGAGGAATAAAGAGATGAAGAAAGAGAGGCAGAGAGAGAGGATGAAAGAGAGGAAGAGAGAGTAATAAAGAGAGGAAGAAGGATAGAGGAAGAAGAGGTAGGAGAGGACGAAGGAGAGAAAGTAGGAGATGATGAGTCTTCTTCCTCGAAAGATGAAATCCAACCATCCACATCGAAAGTACCTGAGAAGAAAGCCTATTAAAAAATAAGCCATTCTGATTCCCAACCTCTCGAGGGGTGCATGCCAAATAACCCCGAACTCCTGAAAAATTATCATAAACATATCGGTTATTCAATTTGGAATAGAGATGAGGAGAGGAGAATAATGAAATGAGTGTACCACTACAAGAAATTTGCTAAGTGGGACATAGCCATAGAGGATGAGCGGGTTATAGAGCTGGTGAGGAACTCGAGTTTGTACGGTCTGATTAAACACCCATATTAGTACATAGACTATGTATCGGTGTTGGCATTTATCGAACGGTGGCAGCCGTAGATAAATTTATTTCCTAGGTCGTTCGACGAGATGACCATCACCCTAAATAATGTGTACTATCTCCTCCAAATCTCGATAGTAGGTAAACCAATGTACGGTATTATTTTGAAGAAAGTCGAGGAGAAGACAACCCAAATCCAATGGCTTACTAAATATTTGGATTGTATCGGGGAGGAGGCCAAAGAGGAGTGTAAGTCTGTATATGCTTTTGGTTTTAACTGGATAATGAATTTATTTAAGGGGAGGGTTAAGAAGCTGGGGGAAGGTACTTCAAAGAGGAGGATTGAGTAGGCTGCTAGGGGGCACTTTCTTTTCATGGTCGGTTAGTTATTGTTTTCGGACAAATTGGGCAACCGAGTACCAGTGTACTACCTACAGTCTTTGTGAAAGGTCGGTAAATGCAAAGACCATGCATGGGAGATGGGTGTATTGTCCCATTTATATCGGCAGTTGGGGATTGCCTCTCGAGTAAATCTTTGGCAGGTGGCCGGATATCTTCCCCTTCTTGTGGTACATTTTTTAAATTTAACACGTGATTTTAATTTTGTTTTGTAATATAATAATTTCCTAACTAATATGTCTATTGAAATTTTATTTTGTTTTGATTATAGGAGTGGATATACAACCCTTAAATTTGGAAAGGGGGTTAGAAATCGCGACTTTCAGCCTAGCGAGCCGCATGTATGCAAATAGAGGGCGCAAACGGTGTCAGGGGATGCCTTTGAACAGATACTGGAGCTAAGGAAAACCTTATATTATTTAAAATCTTCAGACGTAAGTATTAGTTGTTTTAAATTTAGTATTTATTTTCTTTATTTATGATAGTACTAAGATTTGGAAATACATTTAGGTTGTATGGGATCCCTACTCCCAAAAAAGTGAGGCCTACCGATTTCAGGAGGTCTCATGGAATAATAACCTCCTTATTTGATATGATATCGGGGAACCCTACTAATCGGAGAGGGTCCTACGCCAGGCAGGACATGTTCAAACAATTCCTAAATCGCCAATACGGCCTTTGTCAGAGGAGAGGGGGAAGACCCAGGCCCGATACAAATTAAACTTTGATATCGAGAAATGGTATCAACTTAAAAAAGTCGACCATGTTTTGTCCGATGCCATACGTTTGACCGTGGTGAGGTTCGTGCCTTGGGAATGTGTGGATGGGTACATGTCTTGGTACCTGGAAAAATCCCATCCATACATTCAAAATCTCGCGCATAGAATACGTAAGCTAGAGCTAAAACACTCAGATAAAATGGTAAATGATTTGAAATTTATCCATAAATTGATTTTCTTTGTTCAAGAATTTTCTAGCACATTTTATGATAATTTATATATAGGCTAAGGAGATAGATGTAGCCATTAGCCTGCTCCAGGAAGCTATTGACGGAGGCTCAGACCAGGAGGTTACGGATGTCCTTGAACTATCACGTGCAGCGCTTGACGCCCTACTTGAGGCCAAGGGAACACACGCGCATACACAAAAGGGAAAGGCACCGGTGCGTCAAGAAACTCTGACCAAGGCACGGAACGATCTAGCCCCCAAGTAAAAGGCCCCCCAAGAAAAGAAAAACCGAAGAAGAGTTTAAAGAGAAAATAGAAAAAATTTGTTGGTACAATTTGAATGTAACTATATTTTTAAAAAATTTGTCTGTAAAGTATCACAATTTTGAATTATCACATGTTAGAACAACTTTGAAATGATTGTGTTATGTGTTTGAGTGTTAACAACTTTGAAATAATTTTGAATTATCACATGCTTGAATGTTAACAAAATTGTGTTATGTGTTATATGTTTGAATGTTATTTGCTTGAATTATCACATTTTATGTGCCTGAATGTTAACAATTTTGAATTACATTATAATACATTATAAATTAATACTTGGTTATGCATAGAATGTTACAGTGGGATCCAGCCGTGCATTATTTCTATACGATGGAAAATAACTATAGGTATCTAACTTACGGTGTGGTGTCACCGTGATACTAACACCCTTGGTGTGGTGTCACCGCCCTATAAATAACCACGGTTTCATTGGACCTTGTGAGTTCGGGTGAAAAATAGCCTAAGTCTCTGCATAAACCACACGACGTGAACAAGCCGTGTAATACACAAATACGACAGCATCTCACTGTAATGAGACATTTCAAGGTTTCATTAGATTGTGTAAGTTGGGATGAAAATGGACCTAAGTCTCTACATAGATCACACATTGAGAAAAAACTGTGTACTATATACCTACGACTATAAGTCATCGTACCTAGACAAGTCTCGATTTAATTAGACCATGTAAATTGGGGTGAAAAATAGGCCTAAGTCTCTGCATAAACCACACGGTGAGAACAAACCATGTACTATATACCTATGGCTATAACTCGCCGTACCTAGATAATTCACGATTTAATTAAACCGTGTAAGTTTGGGTGAAAAATGGACCTAAGTCTCTACATAAACAACACGGTGAGAACAAACCGTGTACTATATACCTACGGCTATAACTCACCGTATCTAGGCAAGTCATGATTTAATTAAACCATGTAAATTGGGGTAAAAATGGGCCTAATTCGCTGCATAAATAACACGTTGAGAACAAATCGAGTACAATATACCTACGGCTGTAACTCACCGTACCAAGATAATTCACAGTTTAATTAAACTGTGTAAATTGGGGTGAAAAATAAGCCTAAGTCTCTGCATAAACAACACGATGAGAACAAATCGTGCACTATATACTTATGTCTATAACTCACCGTACCTAGACAATTCACGGTTTAAATAGACCGTGTATATTGGGGTGAAAAATAGGCCTAAGTCTCTGCATAAATAACACGGTGAGACCAAAACGTAAGGTATATACTTACGGCTACCACTGACCGTATCCATAACTTTCACGGTTTCATTGGATCGTGCAAGTTGGGGTAAAAATGGGCCAAGTATCTGCATATATGGGACGATTATAATAGACCGTATGTGTTTAATTCGCAATGTGGTGTCACCGTAGGTTCTGAATTACAATGCGCTGTCATCGTGTTTACATTTTTGCAGTATCAAGGGACCGTAAGTTACTTACAATAGTCCAAGTTACTTCCAATTTATGACATATAACCAATTGATCACATATATAACCAATTTATATCACAGTAATGATTACAAAAGGTTACAAAAAGTTCCAATCAATAATTTTTAATACAAAAAGTTACAATCCATTTATATATAATCAATGATTGCAAAAAGTTACAATCATTAGCCCTAAACTTTCTCCAATAACCAATTTACATATAACCAATCATGATAATTACAAAAAGTTTCCAATCCTGATAATTACAAAAAGTTACAATCAACCCTAGGACTTTCACCACTGAATTTAGGCCACTATTAAGTCCTCATCCTCATCCGACGATATCAAGCACGGTTCATCTCTCATCGCAATGTCTTTGGGACATATATTCTAAAACGTTTGAAGGAGGGACTAAAATAAGTAGGCCACTAAAGGTCATCTTAAGTGGCCCTTGATTTCCAATTAGAGGCAATTGGTGGTAGGGGTAAAAAATTGTGCATTTCAAACTCACCCAATGAATATTTGACGAGTTCAGGATATAGATGATGTGATTATATTCCATCCTAGATTTTAGTCCAACGTCGAATGGAACCAAATTTAAGCATTAAAACTTGGATATTAACACAACCATTAGCTTAAGCGCATTCTCCGCAAGGTAGCCAAACTCTGGCATTATAAACTATCGCTCTTTTGTGCATGAGTTTTTCAAATAGTTCAATCTCCTCTCATACTCATCAATATCGTAGGAGGTCATCATTGAAGCCCAAAATGGCTTGTCTCTATGTAGTTCAGATAACAAAGCAATACGAATAGCATAAAATGTTCTAGCCCATCCCCAACACCCGCACCTTTGGAAATATCCCTATATCCACAGTTCCCATAAGATTTTACATCATATATATCGTCCATAAATGATTGGAAGAACTCGGGAACGTCCTTCATATAAATATTCTTCTCCCGAGAACACGTCTCCGATTTCAAACCCGTATTTACGAAGACTTTTTTTAAGTTCCGTTGTGGATGGTACATCTTGCTCCCAAGCATAAGGGGTTCTTTTCATAGATATATCATCAAACTTTTTCCCCTTAGGTGACCTACCCTTTTGACGAATTTGTATGGGCTCTATTAAGGGTGTGCTAGAGGGTTCAACAATATCCATTAACTTACTTAACATCATCTTTCTAACGGCTTCACCTACCTAAGTCCACCTTTTCTTAAACAATATAATCTCGGATGTATAGTCAAGGTCACGATACCGAGGGATGTCCGGCACAATGGCAAGTTTCCTCTAATGATCGTCTAGTACCCACAGTTGAATTGCTTAGCCTAGCTTGTCCCATTGGGCCAACTCTTGGACGCATGGTAATCCATATATGGTGTGAAGTATGTGGGAGCATTGCATCTCCATATATTGGGTGTTAGCACCTGATGCGCTTAACACCGATCTCATGTAATCTATCTCAACAACAACTAGATCCAATGCATAGTATGATGCCCTACCATGGATCTCGCACGACAACGCGTCACTTTATCCATGCTTGGTGGATTGGAGTGATTTCGGAAAGTCCATTTGAATTTTAGTTACTTGGTGGTCAATCAATGCATCCATACCCTTCAACACTGTCGCAAACGAACCGGTGTTATTTGTTAAGTGTTTTTTCAGTTGCGCATGGGCACCCTACGCTCCGTTAGTTATTCGGTTAACACGGTGGGGTACGTGATTAGTCCATGCATGCACGAACTGAAAATGTAAAGGCAGCTAATTCTTCTGTATGTACCCAACCATGTTCGGGTATTCTTACCAGTTTTGGCGAAAAGCCAACCATTCATTCTCAAAGTCATTATTATTCTCCAACTTCAACACTCCAATCCAACCTTACATGAATACCTTCTTCTCATGGTCTTTGATGTTGAGTTTTACACATGAACCTTCAATGTTCTTTTGTACATGGAATAAGCATAGTAGAATGGTGGCAACCAGAAACACGCTTGGCAAAGCATTTAGACAAGATTATTATTTGTCGGAGATAATAACTTGTGGCAAAGCTTCTGGCTCGTATAATGACTGTAAATATTATAGAGCCCATCTAAAATTCTCCTCCTTCTCACTCTTCGGAATTGCAAATGCAATGTAAAAAGGTTGGCTGGTAGAAGTGACCCCAATCATCTCAAATAATTGCATATTGTACCAATTGGTCTTGTAAATGCAATCGATCACAAGCACACTCGGGAAGCATTTCACCAATAAGCAAGAAGTGGGATGTAAGAAAAATAAATCCTCCACCACATTGGTTTGCTCATTACTTCAATGCCAATGGACATAATTCTTCTCCCCGAACAAATGCATCAACTATTGCATGGTGGTGAGACCTTACATCTCAACGTTCTTCATTTTGCTTTTAGTATTATATATTGTTCGTATGGATGAAAATTTTTACTCTGACCTCTTTTTCAATGTCTGGAGTACTTCCTTCGGGCCCACCCCATTGTTTATCATCTGAGAAGCAATGTTCCACTCTTCTTGGGAGAGTCGGTCGGCATATGGGTGCCCAACAAGTGATTTTGACACCTCATGGTTGTGTACCCCACAGAGAACTTCAACCCCCAACGACCATTATTATGCAAAATGCCTTTCAATCGAAAGGGGCAATCACATTTTCACGTTTTGGAAGAAAGCTTCCTCTTTTTGTCCAACACCTCATCTTTTGTGGGTCTATGAAGTTCTCTTCGCTCTCAACCAAGTATGACCCTAACCTTGCAAATTATACTAGCCTTGTCGAATTTCAAAATTATCATGACCGCATGAAGCTTGCGACCAACTTATTGACAACAATCAATCATCTTATCCCAGTCATAAAAAATTTGCAGAAGGCGAACATTATTAAATGAAAGGATAGTTTAAATGGAGATTTTGAGTATAAATGTAAAATAATGTTGAGTACAATAAAAATAAACTAAACATGCCTCCTCAGTGGTGAATTCGGTTGTATGGCCTTAATTAATCATATTAATATTTAATCCTTGTTCTATTTCCACATCTTAGCAATGCATACAATCAAATTATGGCATACATTAAATATCTCATAGTGTTGAAATTTAACTACGTGATATTGTTTTTTTATCATAAACGATATGAAATCTGGAAACAAATCACGCAAACATTTAGGCGAGGTTGATGTCGTTGCTTATTCGCTCATATTCGGTTCACGCATATTCACTTTCTCGGTGGAAGAATATTGAGTAGATACATTTTGTACAATGAGATTGTCTATATCTGCCAAAATATATCATATAGTACCAAGTCATTTAATTGAAATGATAATACAATAATCAGTACAAAAAGAATTAACAATATAATAACAAAAATCATTAAAAACAGATAACCCCTATATTGAAATTGTATATCTATATTGAAATTTTATATCTAATAACAAAACCACAGCCAACTATAACCGTGGCTATAAAACCATTGCCAAGTCAACCCGTGGGATACATATCATAACCAATTATAACCGTGGATATAAAACCACGACCAAGTAAAATTGTGGTGTACTTATCATGGCCAAGTACAATCATGGATATAAAACCACGTCCAACTGAAACCTCCATGTATCATTCCACGACAACTTGTGACCGAAAGTGATTGTCACTCATGGCGATGGGCAGCCATAAGTGCAATCAACTCATTTTTTTTAATCTTTTCATCATTTTAAATGTTGTTTTACAGATTATGTAGTGTGTATAGGTGTTTTAATACCTTAAAATCATCAAATGAGCATTAGATATTCTGAGTTTGGGAAGCTTGATCATCAACTTTCTTTTCATCAACCATTACAATATAGCCCCTTGATCCCTGATTTTTGTATATAAACAACACAACAAGGACCACAACAATAAAACAAACACATAAAAATGGAGATTTGGGAAAAAATGGTGAAGATGATTTTGGCTAGGTTTAACCGTAGGTTTGAAGCTTTCGGTGGGAAGAGCAACCAGTTTGATTTTTGTTGATTATGGTGTTTTAGATTATGTGGTGTTAGTTTGTGTGTAATTTTTTGTTTACTTTGGGGTATATTAAACATTTGAAAAAAAGGTACAACACTTTTAGGTGTGGTTAGTAAAATTTGGATTTAATTTTTTGTGGTGTTTTGGAGATATTTTTTTGGTGTATTTATCAGGATCCATAAAAGAATATGTACCTTGAATTTTAAAAATATATCCGTATATTTGGTAGACATCTTTCTCATATACATGCTCCATAATCAATATATAAAATGTAATTCTCAACAATAAAAATAAGCAATATACAAAATGTTTATTTCATAATTCAATAATCAAATATCAATAATCATTCAATAATCGATAATCAATTATCAATACAAAATGATTAAATATAAAAAATGTATTTCTCACCTTTCAACTTTCAAATGAAACATATAGACTTTTGGTCGGAAGTTGGTGGGAAATGTTAGGTTTTCTTTTTGGACGAGAGGCATAGAGGTTTGGGATACCATTTGTCTTTTGATTATTTTGAGTGAGATATTTGTCCCTTTTTAAAAAAAAAAGTCTTTAAAATGCGACATATTTCACTAAAGCATTTTTATTTTAAAAAAAGTGCGCCTTAAGGCTTTTACTAAGAATATGTAAAAGGCTTAAGGCGAGGCATTTCTCCCACGCCTAGGCAGAGACTAGGCGCGCCTTTTAGAACATTATTTTCAACACATCGTTGGCCCTTTAGCTTTTGACCATGAAGGCCCCTAGGTCATTTTACCTTCTAAATGTGATTCACCACTAGAAATGACTCCACTTCCAATGAACTCAATTGTCCATTTTAAACTAGTTTTCGAATTCCTTTTAGAATAAAATGACCCAAGCGTAAGTGCCAAAATTATGTTTGGTTCCATAAGAAATCTTTCTCTTTAATGATTTGTCCATAAAATTATATATATCAGTATTTAGAAGTGTTGATGAGAGACAAATTATAATGTATAAATTATTTTTCAATGTACTAGAAAAGATAAATGATATCCTAATTTGAATTAGTTTTATAAAATAAATTGAACATTTGTCGAAAAAAATTTAGAAAATCGAAACCAACTTTTCTAAAACCCAGGTATATCAAATAATTTACCCATATCAACTTTATGTCTACGCCAAAATTCGTAAGAATATCACATTGTTAATATCATTGCTTTATCTTAATTGCCCATAACTTAGGAATATCTCTCTTGTAAGTAATTATATGGTAACCTAGAACCTCTGCAATGAGTTGTAGTCTTTATTTGTGGTTCCCGAGTCCACACACTAGGTTATTGTAGATCGGACTATAAATCATGCATTTACTTTTTTGAGAAAAACCATCACCATGTCATTATCCTTAGAGAGCAAGGGAAAATTGGACACTATTGTTATAAAATTTATATCTACTTGTAGTCAGAATATCTACCTTTTGGCTATTTCACTACTACCGAGGAATATGAGCCTTTTTTAATTCAAGATTTTATACATTAGACTGAGCTTTATCCTCCCATCTCCCTTTCAAGAGAGATATCAAACAAATAATATCAACCATTGGCTATCGATGATACTCACTCTAGGATTATGAAATAATACTAGGTTTCCCCACCATGTCTAACTAAATAATCCTTTGCTCGGCCAATGATAAAATTATTATAAGAACATAATTCTTACTCGAGTTTCATCAACCCATCATATGTGTATTCAAATTCTCATCGGTCAAATATTTCAAATCAACGATGCACATATAAAACTTCCCCGTTAGGGGGATCAAACATATATAACACTTAATTAAAAATAATCACCAGGTATTTAAAATACCGTGATTTCGAGATTAAAACCATTCGTTTGGGTGGCAATCAAGCTGATGCGAGGAGTTAATCATCACTACTTTAAAATATCGATGGATATTGTTGGTTAAATAAGTTTATTATCCTCAAAAGCTAAAATAATGTCAAATTATATTGCAGTCCTTGAAAATTATTCCAGTTAAACTTTAAGACTAAAATAGTGAGAAAAATATGAATTCATTTTTAAAATCTTAGAATCATGAAATTGGAAAAAAAACTTCCAATCAACACTCGAGAATTAATTTGATTAAATTTTAAACTAGCATCCCTTAATCGCTAATTTTTAAAGTTAATCTTGTGGTACATCCTAGTTCCCTTATCATGTGATATTTCTCATTTGGAGCTTAAATCACCCCATATTGAACCATATAAATTTTCATCTCTCATTATGCCATCCGGACAGTTCATGAACCTCCTTTCTAATATAATTAGTATTCGAGGATTTTTTGTCCCACTTCTAATTATTGTAACTCCATTAGGGGAGGATATCAAAAGTTGTGTCTAAGTGTGTACACCAGTTTATTCCTTAAAATAGAACCCTCTCGAGATGAACTTCCCCACTGGGGGGGGATCAAACTCACTCACATTCTAATTCTCAAAGTTATCACTTAAGAGTCTTAATGAATCCTTGATGCCCTTATTAATTTCAACTATTGGGAAGACATACCGAAGTTGACGCGACAAATTAATCACATATAATTCGTAAAACACTGATGAAGATTGTGGAGTTTATGTTGAAACCCACTCCCCACTTATTATTTTAAAACTTGAGGGTTTTGAAAAATAATTCATTCAATTCTAAAAGATCGAATTTAAATCCTTGGTAATTTCAATTTACGTAAACAAATTAAATTACCCAATCTCATTATTTTAATTTTCCCAAAATATCCGAAGATCAAAATTTTATTTATACCTTTTATTAATCACCCTGATTCAACTCAATTTAGAAAGGGATAAATAAGAACAAATTTTTAAGAAAAATGGTGATCTAGGTCGGTCATAAAATTAAATTTGTGTTGTCCATAAAATGGTTGTTCCTAATTAATCAAATTAGCACGCAAAATTATATAAAATAATATAAAGAGACATATATGCAAACATAAAATAAATGCAAACATAAGTATAAGAACAAAAATTTCCCTATCCATCATGTCCTAAACTTATTTTTGAAGTAGAACTTTTCAAGCGCAAGAGTCCTTGTTGTAAAAGACTTCCCTTTAACTTAGAGTCCAACTTGAAATAGAATTTATCACAAATAATTGTTCTTGAATATCTTTCTTTTTGGAAACTGATCCAACCTGGTCTAGAAGATACATGAGGAAGAACCACAAAGAAAAACCACTGGAAAACACCATAAAATTAACCATCCATGGTTTCATATGCCTGATCGGATTGATTCCTCATGGAAATTATATCACTTTAATTTTTGGATCGATCCGAGCTAAGTTTTGGATCGATCTGAATCACCTATTATGATTGCTACTTCACCACTTTCTCAAACTCATGCAAAAAAAGCCATAACTTGGTTGGTTCTTCATGAAGCTCCATGAAACTTTGCCTAACACCCAAACCCATATAAATAAATAATTCCAATAATAAGAAACATTACAAACCTCTTCTAACTTCTCCAAGTATATCGATAAATCAATAATTATAAAAAAATAATTCTTAATACCATATTAAATCTATGAGCGAAAAATAACCACAGATAAATCATCGTAGGATCCAATCACAAAAAATAAATATGCGTGGCCATGATGTAAGGGACATAAACATAGAATCTTTGCAAACCCATGTTAGTAAGTGTGACACCCCGCCTAATTAAATACCGGGTGATCAGTCCTTTATTAAATTATAACCAAGGTGAATGGTTGGTTCATTCTTAGCATCACTGTCGCAAAAATAACTTTTCCAATTAAACACCCTAAATAATTAAGCTAAGTGACAAAACCATTTTTAGATTTAAATTTCCAAATTTAATTTAAAACCAATATTAAAAACCTTACATAATCCATGGTTTAAAAATCACACAACAATCCGACTCGAAAATATAATTCAAGCAATTTAAACATTCAACTAAATAAGTCCAGTATTAAAACTTAAAGGAAAAACATCCTGACAATAACCATTCCAAAATGTAAATACTGGAACTAAACAAATAACAATCTCTGATAAAAACAACTGAATAATGGAAAAGGACTACACATGCCCAACTGGATAAAATAGAACGAGAAGTGGAATCAATAATGAGGTCGTCTAAACAAGAGGCCTGCAACTCCTACCTAAGCTGCAGCACGTTCCATCCAAAGGACCCTAAGCAAGACGCCCCTACAGCTGGGCACCTGTAATATATACATATATATACAAGAGAGAAGGGAATATAGGAAACGGGTCAGAGCCCGATTGTAAAACAGTTTAAAATTCAGTTTAGCAAGTATTTAAAATGCTTACCGGCTAATGCAACAATCATATTAGTGCGGCACTCCCTTGAGAAATTCTCACCTCTCTTCTAATGTGCACACCTATCGCACTAATACTCCAAACAGTTTAACTTATCTTAAATTACTCATAAGATTTCATGCCGACAATTTCTAATGTTGAGAAAGTTAATTTTATTTAAAAGCAAAGTTCTCACATAACCCTCATTTGATTATAAAGTTTCCCAGTAACGTAATCATACTTTTCAAACACTTAATCCCAAGTTGAAATAATTATTCATTTCTTACTTACCATAGTCACAGTAGATAGTTCCCAAATTCCAAGTATAAATATATATATATATCAAATACTCATATAATATATATATTCTACGACACCCCACATAAATTTATGGTGCGGGCATACTCTACTATCCAGTCCCCATATCACTCTTACTAAGAGGAAATACTAGTTCGGAATCGCTCTCGAACGGTATTAGCACAAAACACATACAAATTGAGGCGAAGCATAGATCCAAGTCAATAAGAGGTCAGCACATACCCTCACGTCTTTTAGGATCGTCTGACTATCGATCCGATAGCCTGTACCAAGGATTCCTATGTACTAGGGTACGAGTCAATATCTCCCATAAAGGTCCCATCGAGATTAGACTGTCCCAGTGCGGTAACCTCAAGGATAGCAAGTAGCGCTGGCATGATTTTTACACGTATATAATATATACACAAACACAATCATATATGTATATTACTATTCCCATTTCAAATTTAGGTATACCCACAACCCATACTTATGATAATTATTCTCATTGCACAATACTAGATTTTCCCGTATAACGATTTGTCTCTTTTATTCTTAGTTATGGGATTATTCCAACTTACTAAGTAACATTCGTGAATTCCAATCTCCCCAAGTGTAATTTCAGTAGGTACTCATTTATTTTACAACGTAACTTCCTCATGAGTCTCACCCTTTAAACACACGTTCCCATTATTTATTAAGTGTAACATACCTTTGTTAAGGATTAAATCTCGTCTTAGATTAAGGGTTCCATTTTTATAAAGTCCTACTAGTCTTCTTTACCTCCTAAAATATTTTAACAATAATGTCAAAGAATTTCCATTAATTTACGTTGGGACCACCTATTCAAAAAGGGAAATTTGAGTTTTCTAGGAGGGGTCGATCGATCGATGTCAGGTGCTCGATCGATCGATACGTCGATCGATCGATACTCCTGGTTCGATCGATCGATCAAGCAGGTATGACAAATCTGTAGAATTTCCAGTTACGGGTTTCCTCTTCCAAAATCATCCAAAACAATATATTTGACTTCCAAACTCCCAATAATTTATACTACCAGTGTTATGTTCTCAAATAAAGGGTATTCTACGTAAGGCATATGGATTTTCATCATGAATAACGAATTAAATAGGGAATAATCCATAAAAATATCAAGAACCCTAATATTTTCTTTGTTTAGTTTCTTCCCTTTCTTTTACCAGATTTCATACTCCTAATTTACTGTAATTTTCGTGGTTCAATCTCTACATGTGACTTTGATTTCCAGAATACATCTATTACCCATATATCATGCAATTCAAGTCTCCAAATAGGTTTTTCTTTCACAAAAACTAGTCCTAAACAATCCTAGGCTAATATTATTGAAGCATTAACTGAAATAGAGCAAGATAGATACTTGCTTGGGGAATTCTTGGTTCAGATTTATGGAGAGATTGGTGTGGTTTTGATTCTCATTGCGCGATCTAAAGTTTGGCGGTGACGGCGGTGCAAACGGCGGAGTTCTTGGCCTAAAACTCCTTGGAAAGCTTATCTTTTTCCTCTCCAATGGACGTCTTTAGTTTATGGATGTTCTAACCCTAGAATATGACTCCTATCATCTGATATACTCTTAGAAATTTCGTGGGTTTTCATGCCCAAAAATATAAATGTCCAAAACGCCCTCCCGGGATGTTAATTAGGCCTAAAAACGCCCCGAGACCCAAACTAAACCCCCGGGTACATTATTTTGACTATCTCGACCCTTACGAACACATTGATGCACTCAAAATGACCATACGGGTGACTTATATTTTATTCACTTTTAATAGTCCAAATTTAATCCCGACACGACACAAGCGCGTCCCGATAAATTTCCAAAATTATCAATTTAAATTCTCGTGATAATTTTATTGAATTTAAATACACCTCTTACTTTACTCATAAAGTAACTTACAACAAAATTCCAATAATTACTAACTCTCGTCACGCTAGTAAGTATTTAAATGATTTTTCGGATTAATATTAAATTAATATCTCTAATTAAATTTAATAAATCCCCAAAATTAAAAGTCATAAAAATACGGGGTATTACATACTTCCCCCCTAAAAACGAAATTTCGTCCCGAAATTCGAAAAAAAATAAGGTGTACCTGGCAAGAATAGCTGTGGGTAATTCTCACGCATGTTTGCCTCACACTCCCAAATGGATTCCTTCACATTATGATGCTCCCACTGAACCCGGACAAGTGGGACTACCTTTGACCTCAATCTCCTTTCACTATGGTCTAGGATTGCCACTGGTATCTCCTCATAAGAGCTATCGGGTTGTAAGTCAATATCCTCAATCGCGATGTGGGTGTGGTCCATGTCATCTCGAAGGTATCATCTCAACGACGAGATGTGGAATACATCGTGAATGCGATGTAAGTGCTCTGGCAGTCCCAATCTGTATGCTACCGGCCCAATCCTTTCGATAATGGGAAATGTTCCCACGTACCTCAGGGCCAATTTCACTTTGTTACCGAACCTCATCACTCCTCTCATATGAGATACACGTAGTAATACTTGGTCCCCCACATTAAATTCTCAGAAGAACCGTTTTGCATCGGCGTAGCTTTTCTGCCTGTCCTGGGCTACCCTAATGCGACTCCTGATAATCTCAATCCTAGTGGAGGTTTCCTGAATCACCTCTGGTCCGAGTAACTTGTTATCCCCCACCTCTAGCCAACAAGTTGGGGAACGACAAGGCCTTCCATACAATGCCTCAAACGGAGTCATGCCAATCATGAACTGATAAGAGTTATTATAAGAAAACTCTACCAGTGGGAGGTGTGGTCCCCAACTTCCCCCAAAATCAAGGACACACATGTGTAGCATATCCTCCAAAATCTGATTGGTATGCTCTGTCTGTCCATCTGTCTGTGGGTGATAAGCTGAACTCAACCTCAACTCGATACCCATGGCCTCCTGAAAACTCTCCTAGAAACGCGACACGAAAATTTTGTCTCTATCTGACACAATATCCAGGGCACCCCATGTAATCTAACAATCTCAGCAATGAAAAACTAAGCATACTGGCCCGTGGTATAGTCAGTCTGTACTGGCAGAAAATGAGCCACCTTGGTCAAACGGTCCACAATCACCCAGATGGAGTCGTGGCCCCGCTGTGAAGTAGGCAATCCAGTAATAAAATCCATGGAAATACTATCCCACTTCCACGTGGGTATTTCCAATGGCTGAAGCAACCCCGATGGTTTATGGTGGTACACCTTTACCAGCTGGCAAGTAGAACATTTGGACACGAACTCAGCAATGTCCTTTTTCATCCCACTCCACCAATATTTTAGCCTCATATCCTGGTACATCTTATCTTCCCCAGGATGCACTGCAAATCAGGACCCGTGAGACTGGGTCATTACTGCATGACGTAAGTCTGCTCCTTCGGGAACCACCAATCTCCCATTAAACCTCAAACCCCCATCGAAACTAACAGAATAGGACTCAGCACCCTTAGCTAAAAGTCATACAATCTGTTCCTGGCAAAATGGGTCTGTTGTCTATGCCTATATTACCCTCGTAATAATCTCAGGTGTCACTGTCATGGAAGATATGAAGGAACGGGCTACTGCGTCCTAGTGACCCAACTCTTTCCACTTTTCTTTCCAGATGTTCGCTACATCGTCAACCGGCCTACGGCTCAACGCATCAGCAACTACGTTAGCCTTCTTCGAATGGTATTGTATGTCGAACTGATAGTCTTTCACAAACTCTAACCACCTGCGCGGACGCATATTCATCTCTCGCTGAGTGAACAGATACTACAATGACTTGTGGTCTATGAACAAATGGAATTTCTCCCCCAATAAGTAGTGTCTCCATATCCTCAATGCAAAGACGACCACTGCTAACTCTAGGTCGTGTGTGGGGTAGTTCTTCTCGTGCGTCTTAAGCTTGCGAGAGGCAATAGCTATAGACTTCTCTTCCTGCTGAAGTACTCCTCCAAATACCCGTAAAGAGGCGTCAGTGTAAACCAGATATTCCATGCCTGGCTTGGGTAAAGCAAGGACTAGTGTTGAAGTCAGCTTGTCTTTCAGCTCATTGAAAGCCAATTGACAAGTATCGTCCCAAAAATATGGTACCCCCTTGCGAGTCAGGTTTGTCAATGGACCCTCTATCTTGGAGAACCCTCGAATGAATCTCCTGTAGTACCCGGGTAATCCTAAGAAACTACGCACTTTTGTCTGTGTCATGGGCTGTCCCCACTTCCTCACCGCTGCCACTTTACTCGAGTCCACCATTATCCCCATTTCAGAAACAACATATCCCAAGAATTGCACTTCCTGTAGCCAGAATCTGCACTTCTCGTACTTAGCATACAATTGATGCTCTCGTAGAGTCTGAAGAACCTGCCTCAAGTGCTCAGCATGCTCTTCCTTAGTGTGTGAATATATCAGGATGCCATCTATGAAGACGATGACAAACTGATCCAAGAACTCTCTGAACACTCGGTTCATCAAGTCCATGAATACAACCGGAGCATTTGTGAGTCCAAATGGCATCACTCTGAACTTATAGGACCCATATCTCATCAAGAAAGTAGTCTTCGAAACATCCAGCTCCCTAATACATAGCTGATGGTACCCTGACCTCAAATTTATCTTCGAAAAGAAAGTTGCTCCCCTCAGCTGGTCGAACAGATCATCGATTCGAGGCAACGGATATTTATTCCATATCGTGACCTTGTTCAGCTCCCGGTAGTCCACACATAGTCTCAGTGAACCATCTCTCTTTTTCACAAACAATAATGGAGCGCCCCAAGATGAGGTACTCCTACGAATGAAGCCCTGGCTTACCAATTGCTCTATCTGATCTCTTAATTCCCTCATCTCTGCCGGAGCCATACGGTATGGAGCGCGTGCTATCGGTCAAGTATTCGGTAATAAATTTATGACAAAATCTATCTCGCGACTGGGGGGTAGGCCTAGTATCTCCTGAAATACATCAGAATACTCACGAACAACTGGGATTGAGTCTAAGGGAATCATGACCTCCTTAGAAGTATCCTCCTCTATGTAATACAAATGGGCGGTAGAGCCTCCCTCTGGGTGAGGCATCGCCACTACAAACATTTCTTGCCCCGAGACAGCAAAGACAATACTCCCACCGAAATAATCTATCATGGCTCTGTATGCTGCAAGCCAATCTATACCAATAATGACGTTGTTCTCATGCATATCTAAGACTAACATGTCTGCAGGTAAGATTAAGCTACCAATCTCTACTCCCACACCCCGACATATAAAGAAGATTAATGATCCATTTCCCAGTGGTGAGTCTACACATGTCACAGTGCTCTCTGCTGTGGCTAATAACCATAAGGCCTTCGCAAACTGAGTAGATATAAAACAGTGTGTCGCCCCAGTATCAAATAAAACCCGACCCATAGTACTATGGATAGGAAACGTACCCTCAATTGCAGGTGGTGCCTGTGGAGCTGCTGCTTGGTTGACGTTATAGACACGTCCGTACTGTAATTACCCTTGCTGCACTGGAGCTGCTGGAATGGCTAATAGGGCTGGTGCCTGAGCTGGTGCTGGGAGGGCGGCTGGAAAAAGTGGCCTCTGTGGCTCATTACGGGCACCCTGCTTTTGTGGGGCCCTATCTCCCTCTGGACAATCCTGGCGCCTGTGGTCATTTTTACCACACCCGAAGCATCGGCCCTTGAAATTTCCTCGCCTCTGTCCCTGCTGATTACTACCCTGTTGGCCGTTACCACCCCGCTATTGACCCTGCTGGACCTGCTGAAAACGCTGTTGGCCCTGATGGCCCTACTGCTGTCCCTACGGCTGACGATGTTGGCCTTGCTGATTAGGCTGTCCCTGCCTAAATCCCCCAAATCCTTGCCTGGAGTCACCTGATCGGAATCGCTTGGCAGGGTCCCCCTGATGGGAACTCTGCTCATACTGACGAGTCTGCCCCTGAGATATCGGTGCTCCACTAGCACCACTACCACTGTCCTTCCCTGCTGGCTGGACTCTCTTGCTCGCTTGCTTCCCTGCAGATGGAAACGGTGAACCTGACAGTGTAGTAAAGCAGCATTGAGTACGTCCGTGTAGGTACCCAGTGACAGATTACCTATGAGATGCTGACGGATCCTCCAAGCCAACCCATTTACAAACAACAGTATCTTCTTCCCCTCAGTGGGTTCCTCATCTGGCACTATAGTGAGAAGTCTAGTGAACTCCTCTTCGTACTCGGCAATAGTCGAATTCTCCTGTTTTAGACTCAGTAACTTCCTCCTCATCTCAGTCTGCACTGCGGAAGGGAAGTATTTGCTATCAAACCATGTCCAAAATTATTGAATAGTGATGATATCCCTCCTCTACAAGGTGGTAGTGGATTCCCACCAATGCAAAGCGGCCCCCACCAGCTTAAAGGAAGCCAATAGCTGTTTCTGCACGTCCATGCACTCGTATATGCACAGATGCGTCTGGATATCTTTCTTCCATTGGCTGGCTACTATAATGTCCGAACTGCCTGCAAACTCTAGGGGATGCGCCTTCTAGAAAGCTTCCCTAACTCGCTCCCATGTAGATGGAAGCTGTGCCGGTACTGGCGCCACTGCCTGAACCTGAGGTGGAGCCTCCTGCACTACCGATAGCACGGCATTCACCGCCTCAGCAACGATAACGGCTACCTCGGTTGCGTTCATCATTCCCTGAGCCGGAGCTACTGGCTGCTCGGCTTGGGCACGCCTATCCTTAGGTGCGCGTCTCGGAGGCATCTGAAACGTAAACAAATTTATTACTCTATAGTTATTATCAAATCTAAAATAGCTGAAGACGTAATCGTAAAAGAAAGAATACAATAATCCTAAAATAGGGCTCTATAGCAAGAACACTAAGCTGAAAGCGAAATAAGCCATACAGATCCTAAAGGACATTAGAACCTGATGCTCTGATACCACCTGTGACACCCCGCCTAATTAAATACCGGGTGATAAGTCCTTTATTAAATTATAACCAAGGTGAATAGTTGGTTCATTCTTAGCATCACTGTCGCATAAATAACTTTTCCAATTAAACACCCTAAATAATTATGCTAAGTGACAAAACCATTTTTAGATTTAAATTTCCAAATTTAATTTAAAACCAATATTAAGAACCTTACATAATCCATGGTTTAAAAATCACATAACAATCTGACTGGAAAATATAATTCAACCAGTTTAAACATTCAACTAAATAAGTCCAACATTCAAACTTAAAGGAAAAACATCCTGACAATAACAATTCCAAAATGTAAATACTGGAACTAAACAAATAACAATATCTGATAAAAACAACTGAATAATGGAAAAGGGCTACACATGACCAATTGGATAAAATAGAACGAGAAGTGGAATCAATAATGAGGTCATCTAAACAAGAGTCCTGCAATTCCTACCTAAGCTGCAGCACGTTCCATCCAAAGAACCCTATGCAAGACGCCTTTGTGGCTGGGCACCTGTAATATATACATATATATACAAGAGAGAAGGGAATATAGGAAACGGGTCAGAGCCCAATTGTAAAACAGTTTAAAATTCAGTTTAGCAAGTATTTAAAATGCTTACCGGCATATGCAACAATCATATTAGTGCGGCACCCCCTTGAGAAATTCTCACCTCTCTTCCATTGTGCACACCTATCGCACTAATACTCCAAACAGTTTAACTTATCTTAAATTACTCATAAGATTTCATGCCGACAATTTCTAATGTTGAGAAAGTTAATTTTATTTAAAAGCAAAATTCTCACATAACCCTCATTTGGTTATAAAGTTTCCCAGTAACGTAATCATACTTTTCAAACACTTAATCCCAAGTTGAAATAATTATTCATTCTTACTTACCATAGTCACAGTAGATAGTTCCCAAATTCCAAGTTTAAATATATATATATCAAATACTCATATAATATATATATATTCTACGGCACCCCACATAAATTTATGGTATGGGCATACTCTACTATCCAATCCCCATATCACTCGTACTAAGGGGAAATACTAGTTTGGAATCACTTTCGAACCGTATTAGCACATAACACATACAAATTGAGGCGAAGCATAGATCCAAGTCCATAAGAGGCCAGCACATACCCTCACGTCTCTTAGGACCGTCTGACTATCGATTCGATAGCCTGTACCAAGGATTCCTATGTTCTAGGGTACGAGTCAATATCCCCCATAAAGGTCCCATCGAAATAAGACTGTCCCAGTGCGGTAACCTCAGGGATAACAAGTAGCGCGGGCATGATTTTTACACGTATATAGTATATACACAAACACAATCATATATGTATACTACTATTCCCATTTCAAATTTAGGTTCACCCACAACCCATACTTATGATAATTATTCTCATTGCACAATACTAGATTATCTCGTATAACGGATTGTCTCTTTTATTCTTAGTTATGGGATTATTCTAACTTACTACGTAACATTCGTGAATTCCTATCTCCCTAAGTGTAATTTCAGTAGGTACTCATTTAGTTTACAACGTAACTTCCTCACGAGTATCACCCTTTAAACACATGTTCCCATTGTTTCTTAAGTGTAAAATACCTTTGTTAAGGATTAAATCTTGTCTTAGATTAAGGGTTCCATTTTTATAAAGTCCTACTGGTCTTATTTACCTCCCAAAATATTTTAACAATAATGTCCAAGAATTTCCATTAATTTACGTTGGGACCACCTATTTATAATGGGAAATTTGAGTTTTCCAGGAGGGGTCGATCGATCGATGTCAGGTGCTCGATCGATCGATACGTCAATCTATCGATACTCCTGGTTCGATCGATCGATCAAGCAGGTATGGAAAATATGTAGAATTTCCAGTTACGGGTTTCCTCTTCCAAAATCATCCAAAACAATATATTTGACTTCCAAACTCCCAACAATTTATACTACCAGTGTTACGTTCTCAAATAAAGGGTATTCTACGCAAGGCATACGGATTTCATCATGAATAACGAATTAAATGGGGAATAATCCAAAAAATATCAAGAACCCTAATATTTTCTTTATTTAGTTTCTTCCCATTCTTTTAACGGATTTCATACTCCTAATTTACTGTAATTTTCGTGGTTCAATCTCTACATGTGACTTTGATTTCCAGAATACATCTATTACCCATATATCATGCAATTCAAGTCTCCAAATAGGTTTTTCTTTCACAAAAACTTGTCCTAAACAATCCTAGGCTAATATTATTGAAGCATTAACTGAAATAGAGAAAGATAGATACTTTCTTGGGTAATTCTTGGTTCAGATTTGTGGAGAGATTGGTGTGGTTTTGATCCTCATTGCGCGATCTAAAGTTTGGCGGCGACGACGGTGCAAACGGCGGAGTTCTTGGCCTAGAACTCCTTGGAAAGATTTTCCTCTTCCTATCCAATGGCCGTCTTTAGTTTATGGATGTTCTAACCCTAGAAGATGACTCCTATCAACTGATATACTCTTAGAAATTTCGTGGGTTTTCATGCCCAAAAATGTAAAATGTCCAAAACGCCCTCCCGAGATGTTAATTAGGCCTAAAAACGCCCCGAGACCCAAACTAAACTCCTGAGTACATTATTTTGACTATATCGACCCTTCCGGACACATTGACGCACTCAAAATGACTATACGGGTGACTTATAATTTATTCACTTTTAATAGTCCAAATTTAATCCCGACACGACACAAGCGCGTCCCGATAAATTTCCAAAATTATCAATTTAAATTCTCGTGATAATTTTACTGAATTTAAATACACCTCTTACTTTACTCATAAAGTAACTTACAACAAAATTCAAATAATTACTAACTCTCATCACGCTAGTAAGTATTTAAATGATTTTCCAGATTAATATTAAATTAATATCTCTAATTAAATTTAATAAATCCCCGAAATTTAAAGGAATAAAAATACGGGGTATTACAGTAAGATTCCATACACAATATTGTTCGATCATACATCATGTCAAAATTAGGGCTTTATGGTGGACAACATGGACCTTTTCAATACACGATCAATCTCAATCGCGCGTTGATACCAACTATTGGGGAAAATAACTAGAGATTGATATTTGAACGTGAAAATATTTTAGCCCTAAAGATCTTTGATTAATCATGCATTTAAAAAAAATAAGAACTAGGTTTAAAGATTAAATAGAGGGTTCAAGAATACAATATCATAACGAATTTATGTTGTGATTCATATGAGTAAACAAATGTAAAAGATAATGAAATCCTTATTGCCCTCCAAGGTCTCCAAAAACCTCATTTAACCTTCTGCAAATCTTATATCTTCTAGTGTATGGTCCTCCCCAGAGCTAGGTAGGTGTGTGAGCAACTTCTAAGATGAAAACCCTTCTTTATGATTGAGATATGGTGATCTTTCTCTCCAGGCCTCTTCCTAAAAACATGAATAGTGTTTTCTCTCACCCCGATCAACCCCCCTAATGATGAATCATAATCATGAAAACCCTTTACATAACCTTTATATACAAGTACAAAAGGTGGGCCTCATCTAAACTGGGTTTCTTGAGAGTTTAGGCCTAACTACTTGGGTATTTGGGTTACCCTAGTGACCCAAGAAAAATAATTAAATTAATTTATAAATAAATACTAAAAAAATACCAAATTATAATTATCCTAATATACTTTATTTCTTTATTTAATCATAATTAATTCCACTAAATAATTATGACTAACTCCAATTTAATTATCTCATAAATAACTCGAATATGATGAGGTCTTATTTGCAGAGTTGATTGTGGTACATGATATGATTCCCCGCGTTAAGTGTCCAATCCTCGATTGGTAAATCAATTTACTATTAATCAATTTTAAACAATATCTAATAAATTTCCTTGATTCTCAAACTTAACTCATTTTCGACCCCACCGGGATTATAAAATAATCCATCGACCGAGTTTTACTTATCGGAAACAAAACATTAAAGTCTATCAGGGGGTATCACAATTCACGGTATCCCCTCGATGAGAAATCCTCCAAATTAAGATCTTAAACCTACTCACATTGTTGTCACTCAATAAGCGGGGTTCATTTTACTCGAAATAAAATTATATTACAACTATAGCAATCAAAGTGACATTTGCGCAATCATTGCAATCCTCATAATTCTCAGGATTAAGACTATATACACTCTTTGAAATTAGAATTATATTTCTCGAGCCTAATCAAGACAACCCTTAGACTCAAATCTCAGAAGTGGCCTTGTTAAATACGTTCTTGGGATATCTCGATCTTCTGTCGAAGTATCGAACAAGTTCTTGATCCATCATACAAGTTCTCGTCATTTGAGATAAACTAATAGGATCTCATCGCAAATGTTTCGATAAGAAGTCAACTCCCAATTTAGGATGTGAATACTTTAATAGTTCTAGAACTAGAATCCCAATCTCCAACTGATCAACCTGAAGTTGACTCATCGAAATTCCTTGATCTCTATTGATCGACATGTCTATAATATATTTAAACGAAATATAAGGCATTCTCGTAACCGTGATTCTTATTTCAACATGAGCTGACACACCTTTACTTAAAAGCAAACGTTATATATGCTTTTAAGAATAAAACCCTATCAATCTCTCACGTAGTCTTAAAACCTCTTATTTCTCTCCCAACCCATTTGCACTGCAGTTTGTAATCTATCAGTAGAGGATTGACAAAGTGTTATCTAATATAACCTTATGATAAAGTTATTGCCATTTGTTCAATCTCTCGAACTCGTTGTAACCTACACTCAATGCGCTCAACCCTCTTTTGGGTTGCAGGTTCTTCTTTAGAACTTGCAATCATACTACTATTCATTAAAAATTATAATAGATAATTACTCTTGAAGGAACCTCACCCAAGTTACATAGGATGTCTCCAAAGTAACAACAACTTTGGCCTCTCGAATAAGTCAGCAATCCGAAATTGCTTCACACTCCTCTAACCTATACTCAACCTCCTTAAGTGAACACATATTTAAAGGTATAAAACTTGTAAGATTTATCTGACTAAAAAACTATGTCTTTGTCCCTAAAAGGTATAATACTTTTAGAATAAAATCTTTAGAGAATACTGAAAGCAAAATAAATCTCAATTTTTTTGCACAATATATATAACATTCACGAGGACACCCATAATCGAAGAATTAGGTACACTCCTTATTGCTTCCATCTAATTACCTGTTATAAGACCTTGATTACCCAAGCAGAATGATTCCATACTTGTTAAGAACCTATTTTCATAGAATCCTAATGTTAATCCTGTATATACAACTATGATATAATCGACTTGGGATAAGCTCAATATCATTTGAAATCGATCTAGATAAATCTTGATCATAGAGATGTGCCTGGCTTGTCCTAAGTACTTTATATCAAATATTCAGACAACCGCACTTCTATGTAAGACAATACTCCCAACTCATTCCCGATTAGGCAAATATCAAAACGCTCCAAATGGTCATCAAGCACTTTTGAGCTCCATTTGACCTTGGTCAACTATCCGAACTGAACGAATATAAATGAAATATCAAAGGGCTCTGAATACCCTTTCCAACGGTCCATCCCATGCTCGAATCGGTCTTATGGTTTGGACGAACGATCCATTTTCCTCCGATTTTTTTTTATTTTAGTGATCATTGGGATCTTTCAAGCCCTGTTTGACCTCGGTAAACTTTCGAACCTGGAAGTGGCTCAATCAATTCATAAAGGGATCTGAATACCCTTTCCAACGGTCCACCCTATGCATAATTCTGATTTACGATTCATATATTATGATCATTTTTTTAAAAAATCCATCTCAAATTGCCAAATGGCACCCCCAGGACCCTACCTATCAGTAGTGTGTTTGGGGTTCTATGCCAATAGGTAGGTCAAGGACCCTGTCGATTGAAACCTCCTTGGCCCTATAATTAGTGGCTAGGACCTCACTTTGAAAATATCCCCTGAATATCCCTCTTAGCAATCCAGAGAACATCATCTCGAATTTAGAGTTGTTTCCCTCTTAAAAAGCCCATTTTCCGCATTCCTTCCATCCTTTTCATACTCCATTTAGTAAATCTGCCCCCCCCCCCCCACCATCACCTCATTGTGAGATTAACGCATTTACAATCAAGATCTATTGTAAATTTTCATAAGGAGGTATAATTCTCCACCATTATCTATAAATTCTCTTATATTAGCATTAGTTTCTTTATTTCTACTTGAGCGCTTTATTTCATTAAATTACATACCTTAATCTCAAACCTTTATTATTAGTATTTGCACATACTTTACTTTCATAAAAAATTCAAAAACAAGAAAATGAGGGTTTACTTATAAATTTCAAAAAGGGGATTCTCACTACACATCCTCACACTTGAAGCAAATTTATCTCTACACATACATATAAGATAGATCCCCCATTCAGATTTATGGGTAAAACTCCACCCTACATCATTTTTGAACTATGTGGACTTTGATGCCCCTTGGGCTACGTAGGCGTCTTGGGTAAATCCCTAGACTCAAAGTCCTCCCTTATGTATATTTATTACCATTATATATATATATATATATATATATATATATATATATATATATATATATATTCTGAATAAATTTCATATTCTTACATGCTTGTGTCTTATTCTATGTATACATTTGTTCTTCTATAATGACTTGTGAATCAGCAAACACTTATATATTATATTTTGAATTATTATTTCGGAAACACTCCCAAGGATAAACTCACTTCGTTCTCTTGCATAATGTGAGTTAAGTGATTCCATTCTCCATCTATGTTATGCACATAAACACACACTTCACGGAGTCTAATAGGAGAAGATTAACACTTGACCATGAGAGACCTAAAGGGAGGGATGAATGCATAACACTTTCCCATTCCGTAACTTAGTCCCCGAACCATTGAACTACTTGGTTTCATAAGCATCAGCATTGTCCTTGATGTCGTTCTCTCGAGGCGATAATAATTCTTTTGCCTATGTTGTGCAAAATAGGTTGGCGACTCCATCTATACATATTACCCCACATCGATGATGACCGAGCACTCTGAAAAAGGGCGCAATCCCACACGCACGCCAGAGAGAAAAGGGGGAAGCCCTCCTTGACCCCCCTCGGTATGGCCACACCTGGAATCCCGCGAATACTTCATCGACTTCTCTTAATCTTTATATCTCTCAATTCTATCTTAGATGGAAACTTACTTTATTGATTACTCCACTAACGACACACCCCACCAGAACATCGCACATCTCAGTGAACCCCATTAATTTCTCTTTTTGAATCCTTTAATTTTGGGGTGCTTGATTTGATAAAAGACGAAGCTAAGTTGACGGTGTTTTTGATATTTGTTGTGAATCCTATTTTCCCAAGGAGAGGGTACACGTCATTATTTTTATTTGAATTTAATCGCTTAATTTTCAGTTTGACCTTTTGTGTTTCATTATGTTTGTATGTTAGTTCAAGCTCCACATTTATTTTAGACACACATTGGTGTTTGATTCTTCATTTACCTAATGGGCTTGTAATGATTTATTTCAAGTAAATATTGCATATATTTGTGAATTTTAAAATTTATATGTGCTATATAAACAGAGGCAAATAAATGACGATGGAAAAGTCATAGTTTGGTGAATTCTTCGGAGATGACTATCGAACAAAGTCTCTTGGTGTAGGTTTGTCTCTGCTTTGATCTTCCTAATTAGGCATCCGGGAAAACACTACAATGATCAACGTCAAGAGGACATGTTAGAATACACTGGTGTTTGATTGTGTAAAATGTATAATATACCTTGAAGTTAGGTATAATTTCTAAATCTATCCTTAAATTTCAGTTATTTTTATTTAACCCAAGGTTTTTCTTGATGACTTATAATGTTATTAAGATATTATTCATGGATTTCATCATGAGGTTATTCATATATATCAATCTAATCTTTACACCATATATTGATTTTTAATAATTGATTTTTTTTTAATCTTATAACCTATGTTTGGGAGTAATTGGACGGTCAAAGAATGTAGTGAACACAAGGTGAAAACTTCCTCAAATTTTCTAAGATGACAGTATAATGGATTTTCTCTAGACTATATACATCACTCAACATTTTTTCAGTAATTAAATTTGGTTTTAATCTTATAACCTATGTTTGGGCAAAGTGATTGGACAATAAAGAATGTGGTGATCAACATAAGGTGAAAACTTCCTCGATTTTCTAAGATGACGGTACTATATGTGCTATAGACTATACATATCACTAAAAAATTTGGGATAGTGTTGAATATAATCATATTACTTCAGAATTTTATTTGCTATGGTGGTCAGGTGTTGAAGTAACTAATTTGATTTACTATAATCGTTTGTTGCCTATTTTTTCAGATCTTATCATGGAGATAATTAAGAAAAAATGATAAAAAACTTATACAACATTTTGAGGATGCCGTATGAAAATTATCTTGTAAAATATATATTTGGGGGTTAATCACTTTAACACTTTATTTATAGGACATCTTCCTATTAAGTCCTATTTACATGGGACATTTCCTAATAGGCCCTATCGCAACATTTTTTTTCTTAATAGGTCCTATTTGTACTTATAGTAAATATTCACTGTATGTTTACAAATAGGTGCTATTGGAACAAAAAAAATCATGGGACCTAATGGAGTAAAAAAAATGTTAGGACCTATTGAACTACATACTTAGTAAACGGGACTAATCGATAAAAAACCCTTATTTATATACATTTATCATTTTAAATGTAGTAATACTTTATATATTCAACATATAGATTGATTTCCTTTTATATGGGTTTCATTTACTAATCAATATAAGTCATCTAACTTTATAAAAAATTACCAAATGTTTTTATTTTTTTGTTATTTGATGAGTCGAACAAGGAATATTTTAATGCAATTGAACATTTTTCTAAGGATATACATTTAAAGAGGAACGTTTTTAGATATGTTTTGTACTGGTATATAAATTCATGTATATGGTCATGAATCCTAGGCGCCACTTTCATATTTGCGTAGCCATCAAAAGAAAACCTAAAAATGTTTAGCTAGATATGGAATTAAAACACTATGTTGGTAATTTTAGATGGCTGAATTTTGATCAAAAAGATCATATTGAACCAGAAAATGGTATTTTTATGCCATATAAGGAATGCTAAGACCCCCTTCATGAATAAATAAAAATTAGTACATTATCTTATTACCTTATCACATCTACCCATAATTTCATTTAATATCTACCTTTACTGTATTAGGTAATTCTTTTAGTAAAATATTTCACTTAGGTTGCGTGTTGCTAATCTACACATCTAAGCTCTCTAGTTGTATCCATCACGTTTCATTATAATTATTTCTATTAAAGTTACATATGATCCATGTCTAATATATATTTATATATAATTTTCTCTTACATTGTTTGTTCCCATTGCCATATATAAAATGCAATTCTTAAATTTTATTTCAAACATGAGTCAGAGTCTTAGTCTTGGACGTAGTCTTATTGTTTATCAAGAGGACTTGTTACCTTATCTAGAGTAAGTCATAATTTAGCCTGATTTCATACTTGGATTTTATGATTTCAACAATTATTTTTTTCCCGACATACGACTGTAAAGTTCTCTATATAGATGAGTTTTGGGGTACAATTTGATTTTTTGGACCGTGTCTATGGTGGTAATGATAGTATTTTTCTGGATGTGGATATCACATGACATGACTCTACTTTGTGTACTTTTTGTAAGACACAAACATGACCTTTATTACATAAAATGCACTATTGTGCACTTCATTTGTACTTTTTTTTCTAAACATCGTATTCTGTGTTATTTTACTTTGGATATGCCTAATGTTGTCTCTCTCATTTCAGCATCATCATAAAAACAATTGTAGCGAGTTTAGGAGAGCAATTTGGAGTATTATGTATATGGAGCCGTTCTCCAACAGACTCCTTTTAATGGATAAAAAAAGCTGACCCTTTTTAAAAAAATAGCATAACAATGTTTTTGTTGATAGATTAAATATATATACATGGTTATTATTTTAATTGTTCATACTATAATTTGAATAACCTTTTGGTTTTAACCTATGATTTGGAGAGAGATAATAATACACACCATTGTGAATTTCTTTGGTTGTTTTTCTTTCTTAAGCATTAAATGTCACATAAATGTTTCACTTAGGTTTGCATGTAGCTTATCTACACATCTAAGCTTTTTGGTTGTATACATCTAGGGTGTACGTGATACGATAAAAATCTATACAGTACCATTTTGTATCAATAAAAAGTAGTAATGGTTTATCTTTTTTTACTTACCAAAAATTAAAACTATTGAAATCGAAATTACTGATTTTTTTGTCGTTGATTTTCTTTTACACATCTTAAAAATTGATTTACCAAAATAAACAAAGTTAGGGTAAAATGGTTTGAGATGGATACGCAGGCTCTTAAACAAATCACTATTCATAGAACTGATTACAGGATAAATTTTGTTAAAATAGTAAAAATAATAATTTTGAGTTGAATTTTTTTATGGGTTCTTCACATTCAAAAGTACACCTATAAAAAAATATGAACTCCAAATGATTTTATTTGCCATTTTAAAAAAGTAGGTAAAACAACTGTTAGTTTATATGGGGTTATAAAGTGATAGTTATTTGACCTATTTTTTAAAAATAGCAAAATTATTCTTTTTGAGCTAAAGGTTTTTTGAGAGGTACCCTGATATGTTAAGAACTCATAAGAAAAATTCATCTCAATATTATTTTTTTATTATTTAAAAAAAATATTTTGAATCCATTTTAGAACACTAGCATAATTGTATGCATTTGAAAACCAATAGAATCCCACATCGAAAAAGAGAATAAAATGGATGTGAGTGAAGGTCTATAAATTAGGGTCTATTCTTTGAGTATTTCAAGTTTAAGCTTGCGTTTTGTTTGACTTTCTCAAGTTATAGTATTTTGTAAGCTTTTAACTTGTATTTTGTTTGGCGAATATTATTTTGGTCAAAAAAATTTTGACTAAAAAAAGTGTTGTAGCATTGTTTGTTTTAAATCTAATAATTTGAGTTGGGCTAGTTATAAAGGGAAGACTTATTGGTGGAAATTCAAAATTTAGTGTTATTTTAAATTTTTAGAAGTTATACCGAAATAAACCGATTTTAGCAGTTAGGTTTTGATTTAAATGAGGTTTTATTAAACGGTACAAATGATAATTTCAGTTTAAGTAAATTAAAATTAGTTTGGTATTGGTATATTCTATTTACCGACCAAATCGATCGAAACCAGCCCTATATACATCACATTGCATTATAACTCTCTCTTAAAGTCACATATGATAAGAGGTGCAACCATTCGTTCTTAAAATTTGATTTGGTTTAGATAACTTTTATTTATAATTTATTAATTTCATATTCTTATTTCTCGTAAATGATAACTTTAACCACAAGGTATTATACATTCGGAGTACATTCAAAAGGTAATAAACCTGCATCGAAAAAGTGTTCAAGTTCAATATCAAATAGGGGTGTAAGCGGTATGGTTTGGTCAGTAACGACCCCTTACCAATACCAAAACCAATATTTGGATGGTAAAACTGTTTGTACCGAATTTACCGGCTGGTACATCAAAATAGAAATCAAAACCAAACTACCCGGTATTTTGGTATTTTCGCTAATTTCGATTTTATTTTGCTTTCGCTAATTTCGATTTCTTTTTGGTTTCATCTCGGTAAATACCAAAATTACAAGCTGATTTTATGCAGTTGGTAAATCCGGTACAAGTTTTGATATTGTGATTTCAGTAAATTTGATTTGAGTTTCAGTACAACATTTTAAACTCACTTAATCCGGTTATATTCATTCGTTAAAACTTGAATCGAATATAAATTGCACTACAAAATAACATGAGTATAAAGCATAAAGTAAATGTCATAATTAATTATGCCCATTCCAAATCCATACACATAAAACTCCAAATTAAGATTTACAATCATCCAAAATAGTATCTTGTAACTAAAAGTAACATGCAACTCAGAAGTCTCTTCATTTTTCTCTTTTGCCTCCAATTTTTTACCTATAAATCAATACAAAAGCAATATTAATATTAAAGACTTCGAAAAGTAGTCCAAAAAAATAGCCTTAAAAATTCATAAAAAACAGCCTCAGATGGCCTAAAACAACAACAAATGGCTTAAAAACAGCCTCAAAATGCTTAAAAACAGTCTATAATTGGCGTAAAAAATAGCAACAAATGGCCTAAAAACATCCTTAAAAATAACATCAAAATGGCCGAAAATAGCCTTAAAACATCATCAAAATGGCCTAAAATGGCTTTAAAACAACCTCAAAATGGCCTAAAATAACAGTCTACAATTGGCGTAAAAAACAGCCTCAAAATGGCCCAAAAATAACAACAAATGGCCTAAAAAACAACCTCCTTGATGCAATATATCTCATGTTTCAAAAGCTGAATGTCGCTCAAACCGAACTAATGTTCAATGCATTGAACTCATCCATTACACCTACAAGTGAATAACAACAAAAATGCATATCGATATCAATAAATATATATAAAGAAGATAACGAAACAAGTACAATTAGAGCTTATGAATGTAAAATACATACAAGTTTCAATACTCTCAAGTGCCTCAAGTGAATATTTAATTTTGATGGTTGAGGAGCTTCTAATCCAATCTTGGATGCATACTAAACACTTCACCTATTTTGGTATACGGAACGGATCAAGGACTTTTTTTCTTGTACTAAAAGCACACTCGAAAGCAACCGATGTCATGGGAATGGCCAAGATATCACGTGCCATCAATGGAAATGCACGGTATGTTGGAATCTTTACTTACCACCAAGTCAAAACATCAAAATTTTGATGATCAAGAGCTTCTATACCATCATATAAGTATCGATCCAAATCATTCATCAATTCAACATTCTCCTTCCTCTTCAAATAGTTTGAAAATCCTTTCTTCTTCAAAGAACGTTTGTCCACATTTCCAACGAAACCTTACTTGAATCACTTTCCCCCCAAGACTCATTTTTTGACTTGTAGTGATAATTGATTTGTGACATCAAACTTTTCAATTTTTCAATAAAATCAAACACTTTACACTCTCTTTCTACTTCAGAAAGTGTGTGATCCTTGAAAAAATATTCATTATACCGATACTCCACATATTGCAATTAATGGCGAGGGTCCAAGATAATAGCAATAACCAAAATTAAATTTAAAGAAGAAACATCACAGTACTTATCAAATCTTGTATTCATTTTGATAGCCATGTCACGAAAAAAAGGATCATCACTCTCTAAATACTCCAAGAGCAAGTCTTTAGTGGAAGTTACTTCATCAAAGTAAGAATTTGAAGTAATATAATGAGAACCGGAAATACGTTTTGTTAAAAGGTATAATTCTTCCAAAAATGTGTACAAAGCTTTTAATGTCATCCAATCACTCTCACACATGACGCCTCTCCCTTTGCTACAAACTTTCACTTTGTACATATCATCATTATCTTCAAGACGTTCGAAGGCCTTATAATATTGCATTGCCGCACCTATCATAAGGTAGGTAGAATTCCACCTCGTTTTCACATCTAGGCATACACACTTTGTTGATGTTATCCTTTCTTCCGAGGCACACAGCTTAAATGTTTGCAACCTTGATGGAGAACTTCTCACATATTTCACACTCCTACGAAGTCGCTTCACTATCTCCATAATCTCAAGAATCCCATCCCTCACAACAAGATTGATAATGTGTGCAAAACATCTCAAATGAAAAAATTCCCCACCCAACAATAACCCATTTCTCTTGTTAAATCTTTTTCTCAAGTCATCAACACACCTATCATTATTTTTTGCATTATCAAGGGTGATTGCTGTTAACTTTTCTAAACCCCACCCAAGCAAACATGACTCCACAGCTTTAGAAAAGGCCTCACCTTTATGTGGGTGTGGAAGTACACAAAAATTAATGATTTTCTTTTGTAACTTCCAATTATTATCCACATAATGAGCGGTAAGACACATATACCCCAAATTTTGGATAGATGTCCACAAATCAGTGGTGAGTGAGACACGTGTAGCGGATGTCATAAAATCAAACTATATAAATAAATCTGTATAAATAACTATTAACTATAACTATACATATTGTGTCAAAAATATTTATATTGAATAACTCAACAACAAAAAAAATCAGATTGATCTTTAATTCACATATATAATAAATACACATATACAACAAAAAAAATCAGAGTGATCAAGGGGATATGCTGTTGACCAAGATTTTTGCAGTCGAAACATACACAGACAAAAAAAATTAGATGCTTGCAACCGAAACATACACAGACAAAATTTTTGTATGTTTACACAGATGCGAAACATACCAACATTTTTGTATGTTTACACAGCCGAAACATACCACATTTTTGTATGTTTACACAGATGCGAACATAATATGAAAAATACACAGTTGAAATCAACGTTTTTGAACATAATATGAAACATACACACATGCGAAACAAAAATACCTTTTTTTGGTTTCATACACAACCAAAACATACACAGCCGAAACATACACAGATGTTTGCTGACCAAGCGTGTGTTGTGTGGTTACAATCGTAGGGGGAGGGGGAGATCGAAGATGGGAGGCCGGACTATGACACCTTGCTTTAAATAATAATGGGTGGTCAGCACTATACTAAATTAAAACAGGAATCTCAAATGGATCACTCTTAGCATCAACTGACGAAACAAAAATAAATAAGGCTAACTACCCAAAACTATAAAAGCGGATGCCAAAATTTAATATAAAACATACAATGGATATCAAACCAATAATGAGAATGACTATTAAAATGAATAAAGAATATACATGCTCAACATGAAGAAATGACATACTCTCAATACATCATAAGTACATATAAAAATATACCCGAATATGCTGTCGAGTCACAGACAAATACAACATCCAGACGGAAGAGATATAAAACTCTACATATAACTCTTGGGTATAAACCCGATATACAACATGAATCTTACCTAGATTTTCAAAGTAATAGAAATCGACTACCATCTAAATCCCGCCACAGTCCGCAACTACTACGGCACCCAAGAGTTTGGATAGAAAAGCATCTGGTATTCATGCGGTAGGACTCCTGTAGTAAACAATATATATATATATATATATTAAAAGAGAAATATAAACGAGTCAGAGCCCGAGGTATAAAAATGTTTGCAGCAAGTGTGTTAACCGTGCATACTAAATATAAATGCACTATTTCATAATTAAACTGGAGTCGCACTCTCGTGAACCCCCAAACTCACCTCTCATCTACAGCGCGCACCTAATCGTGTCCTGGAACCTTAATTAAGTTACCCCACCCACTTAAGAGACAACCTACCTTACCATACGCACGGCCTATACCCGCATGACCTGCCATCCTAACATAATCCAAGAATCCTTTCCATTCTAATCACACCTAAATATATATACACATATATGCGTTACTAGGCTCTAGTGGTTCCAATTATTAACTTAAACCAGTTATAAGTCTTAATACGTCACACGTTAACATTAAGCTTTAATATAAGAGTTTATTCTCTAAATAACATACATTCGAGTAATATGAACAAAACTTCTCTCCATTATCAACATTGCACTACGTTTCGTGTGTGGGAGGTCTTGCAAAGCGAAATCCAAACAAGGAACCCTCACCGATACACTACTCCTTGACAATGTTGATCGTAGGGATCCATTATGTCTTCTACACAAATCCTATTACCGCAACTACTTAATTATAGAATACTATATCTAAGAAAATAATTAGAATCTTTATCTAATTCCTTGGGGTCGATATAACCGCAATTGTCGCTAAGTACGATCCTTCAACCCAGATAAACTAGTACACCAAAATCACCCAAGATGTACATACTAGAAAATTCATATCACCTTCACCTATGGGATATATATATATATATATATATATATAAGCAATCATTCTTTCCTATAACCACGTATACATAACACACATAATGTACACTTTGCAATACACATAACATAAACGGTTATAGGATACAAAAATACTGCACCATGCTATCATCTTCCAGGAATTACTCACTTTCTCCCGGTGTCACCACCTATCGGACTATTATCACACCGCCATGGTGACAAAATCAAACCTAACGTATGGAAAGCGGTCATAGTTCCTAACCGAAAAGTGAGAACGACTCATACCCAAGACTTCTCACCCCCGAAATAAAATCACACAAATAATAATGGACGACTATGACCCGGGAACTATCCGCACCCTGCTCCTCAAGCCAGGGCTTCACCCTCATCCCGCAACTTCCCATGATAGCATGTGCCGAGTATGCTCACACAATAAGTATATATATCATTCACACAGTATATATTTACAAGCAATCACATCATATGTATGAATCATCACACAAGAAATACACATTCGCGCCATATTTATATAACCATTTAAATAAATATAAATCTCTACTGTTATGCATATCCTCATCTCCAATCATTAATCATAAAGTAACATAAGCTGGATATATAGATACAACTCTCGTAATACTCACCCTTTTTACGACGCATACGTATTCAAAGCATTCTCCCTTATACATCATCTCCATTGAAACATATTCATCCACTGTCCCTATGATATGAATAGTCTTCCAATATATATATAACATTAAGGTTACTAACTCAAAGTTTAACTTATATAACCATCACTATACATTCCATCTATATCCGAATGAACTTTGATATGTCTAATAATAATCCCGACTATAGGTGCACACATAACTAATGGTCTGCAAACCTTAAGCTCAATTATAAATTCATTCTTACAACCCCATCATACCTCAGAATATCTATCATTAATTGGGAATAAATATGTAATAACTAACTCGGCTAGAAATACACACATATCTATTCTATTTGGTAATAATCTAAAGCATGTACCGCAATACCTCTTGACTTCAAACGCACATAAATAGAAAGGGACTATCTCTACAATTTATAACTATTTCATGATACCCACCACCATCATATTAATATAATTCGCCTATCATTCAGTACCACAATCGTTTCCTTACTAAAAGAGGCATCCTACCCTCATAATCCATTTCTAGCATAAGTTCGAAAGCCCCTATTCATCCTAAGGCACAAATTCCTTATTATTATATTATAACCCTCCATAATAAGTCCAATAAGAATGCCCCTAAGAATAAAACCCAAAAGAAAAGGGGGTAAAAGAAAATCCCATTCTTGGGCTGAAAACAGAGGACCGATCGATCAGCTCCAGACCCCCGATCGACCGCGGTTCTAAATTTTGCCCTATGAAGAATGCAGTAGGCTTTTCCCTTAGGGCACGGTCGACCAGCCCCATGGCCATGGTCGACCGGCCATACCAGATATCTTGGCCCTTTTTCCATTTTGAACGAACCCTAACTCCCCAAACACCCAAATATCATCATCTAACCCCCAATCTTTAACTCAATCATATTCTTAACGTTAAAATTCATCCTACCTCTCATCCCATCAATTTATATGTCATCAATCCCATGTATAAACATCAAATTCAAGTTTTAGTCCCAAAAATCTAGGTTTTAACATATAACACAAAAATCCAATTCTTTTATCCACAAATTATGAAATGAAATACACAAATGAAATATCTAGCAAGATTGAACACTTGCCTCATAATTGTAGAAGTTGAATCATCCCTGGGATCGCGTATTGGCTGGAATCTCCAAGCTTTATTCTCTCTCTCTATTCCTTTCTTCTTCTTTCTTTCTCTTTCTCTCTTTCTCACAAATGAGATAGGCTGAATTCGTAAGCCTCTTAAACCTTTAAAACATAAATCCCAGCTTTAAATGATAATACACACTTTAAATGACTCGTTTACTCCAATTCGAGTCAACTTACTTAAAAATATTTTGAAACCGAAATAAAGCCCAAGGACAGTCATTTTGACTATCTCGGCCCATCTGGAATCAATAGCGCACTCAAAATCGTCATCTAGAATACTTTATAACGTCCTCAATTTTTGGACCTCAATTGCCAAATTTTAAAATTCTCCAATTTAAATAAATTTTATTTCTCCCCAAAATTAAATTTCTCAGTCCCAAAATCACGGGGTATTATAGACTTTCCCCCTTACAAAAATTTCGTCCTCAAAATTTATAGTATGCCTAGGACTCCGAACCTCATCTAGTTCTTACGTCTACCCTCAAGATAATTATACCTATCTCTCCCACTTCTCACAATGAACCATAGAAACTTTAAAAATCAAACAAGCTACCCAGGGCGCCCATACACCCTGTAACTGAACTCAACTTGTAAAAACATAACCCGGCTCTACTAGCCTCAAATCGTAATATAACTCTCAACAATTTAATCTATAATGGCGTACTAAGAATATAAAAGTATGAAATTTCCAATGGTTGAACTCTTCTCAATTTCTGACATTCGCTACATTCATGCAGGGGAGGTCTCGCAAGCAAAATCCAAATAAGGAAACCTCCCAATACACTACTATGTAGCTATGTCGGGGATTGAGATTAGTTGAACCAGGATTAAGATTTTATAAAAGACATAGATATTGCCCGAAGGCCCATATAACTATATATTATAAAATAATATCATGTCTTTCGACACGCCAATCCAACACCTTATGTTCAAAACATAAGGCCCCAACAATTACAATACTCTCACCAATACCTAGTTCTCATAACTAGCACAACTATGAGCTGAATACTCTACTCAATAATAAATCTGCTAAACTCTGAACCTACTCAATTATACAAATTCTTTACATAACGTCAAAGCATTGCCACAAAGTAAGTCCTTCCATAACTGGAATGCTACAAATACCTGCACCTAGCCTATCTATAAAACGATAGCTTTATAATCACTACTTAACAGACTTTAACAGTCCGCACTTCCGAAAATCAATAGAATAACTCTCTCCTAGCTCATCACGAAATGATCTATTATCCCAAAAGATGCCATATAAGGACCACACTTGCTCACTCCTTCCTCCAAGGAAATTTTGTACACACTATGGGTATAGCGGCTAACTACTCGTTATACTTTACATGCGATGCTACCAATACCGCATAAAGCGTGACCTAAATCCAAAGAAAAGTATTCTACACTACCCCTCCATATTCTAACTGCTTTACTTCATCCATGAATCCCTATTCAAAGTCCTCCACCCCTTCAAGGACAATCTTTCTTCCTGAAGCCTATTTCTCCACAAGAGAAACATCTTCCCTAAAATCCTTCCTAATCATCCTGAAGGACAAAACGCTATTGCGATCCCCGATAATCCCGCCTAATACCCTGATGCGATGATGATGTTTCTCCGCTGGTATCAACTCCTTCAATCCTACTCAATGAACCTGAGTCTCTAAATTTCTTACTCCCTTCTTAAATGAAGATGATACTCCTGAAAAAGGGACGACACCACATACCTTTCACCGGTAAAAGTCAGCAACACCAGGTTTCCTAACAAATATTGACTAATTCCTCAATCTAAACCTCCTCAGGACTTAACAATTCGCTCATCCTTAGCACTTACCTTATCAATTACCGAATTCTCCGTTAGAGTCAATTCTCCTTCTTACTCAAACACCGTTAGATCACCTTGATTCACCGCTAGAAATCTCCTCCTTATCTCCGCCTGAGTCACAGAAAGAAAATACCTCCAATCAAAGCGTACCCAAATTTTGTTATGGGTATTGCATCTCTCATCTTTCCCCCTTCCTGGACGACTTATTTTTGGCGACGTTTGAGACGAAAGCAACTGTGTGAGAACGTCGTTCAAGTGAGTACACCTCGCAGAAGAAGATAAATGTAGTGAACACAATAATCCTATTATTAGGTCTCTACATCAAGAACGCTTGCGAAAGAACGCAGAAAACCCTCACAGATCCTAAGGACACTAGAACCTGATGCTCTGATACCATCTGTGACACCCCGCTTTAAATAATAACAGGTGGCCAACCCTATACTAAATTAAAATTGGAATCTCAAATGGATCACTCTTAACATCAACTGATGAAACAAAAATAAATAAGGCTAACTACCCAAAACTATAAAAGCGAATGCCAAAATTTAATATAAAACATACAATGGATATCAAACCAACAATGAGAATGACTATTAACATGAATAAATAATATACATGCTCAACATGAAGAAAGGACATACTCTCAATACATCATAAGTACATATAAAAATATACCCGAATATGTTGTCGGGTCATAGACAAATACAACATCCATACGGAAGAAATATAAAACGCTACATATAACTCTGGGGTATAAACCCGATATACAACATGAATCCTACCTATATTTTCAAAGGAATAGAAATCGACTACTATCTAAATCCCGCCATAGTCCGCAACTGCTACTGCACCTAAGACTCTGGATAGAAAAGCATCTGGTATCCATGCGGTAGGATACCTGTAGTAAATAATATATATATATATATATATATATATATATCAAAAGAGAAATATAAACGGGTCAGAGCCCGAGGTGTAAAAATATGTGCAGCAAGTGTGTTAACCGTGCATAATAAATATAAATGCATTATTTCATAATTAAAGTGGAGTCGCACTCTCGTGAAACCTCCAAACTCAGCTCTCAACTACAGCGCGCACCTAATTGTGTCCCGAAAACTTAATTAAATTACCCCACCCACTTAAGGGATAACCTACCTTACCATACCCACAAACTATACCCGCATGACCTGCCATCCGAACATAATCCAAGAATCCATTCCATTCTAATCATACCTAAATATATATACACATATATGCCTTACTAGGCTCTAGTGGTTCCAATTATTAACTTAAACCAGTTATAAGTCTTAATATGTCACACATTAACATTAAGCTTCAATATAAGAGTTTATTCTCTAAATAACATACATTTGAGTAATAAGAACAAAACTTCTCTCCACTCTTAACATTTCACTACATTTCGTGCGTGGGGAGTCTCACAAAGCGAAATCCAAATAAGGAACCCTCCCCGATACACTACTCCTTGACAATGTTGATCATAGGGATCCATTATGTCTTCTACACAAATCCGATTACCGCAACTACTTAATTATAGAATACTATATCTAAGAACATAATTAGAATCTTTATCTAATTCCTTGGGGTCGATATAACCGCAATTGTCTCTAACTATGATTCTTCGACCCAGACAATCTAGTACACCAAAATTACCCAAGATGTACATACTAGAAAACTCATATCACCTTCACCTATGGGATATATATATATATACATATACATATAAGCGATCATTCATTCCTATAACCATGTATACATAACACACATAATGTACACTTTTCAATACACATAACATAAACGGTTATAGGATACAAAAATACTGCACCATGCTATCATCTTCCAGGAATTACTCACTTTCTCCCCGGGTCACCACCTATCGGACTATTATCACACCGCCATGGCGACAAAATCAAACCTAACGTATGGGAAGCGTTCATAGTTCCTAACCAGAAAGTGAGAACGACTCAAACCCAAGACTTCTCATCCCCCAAAATAAAATCACATAAATAATAATGGACGACTATGACCTGGAAGGCCCCACCCTCATCGCGCAACTTCCCATGATAGCATGTGTCGGGTATGCTCACACACTAAGTATATATATCATTCACACAGTGTATATATACAAGCAGTCATATCATATGTATAAATCATCACACAAGAAATACACATTTGCACCATATTTATATAACCATTTAAATATATATAAATCTCTACTTATATGCATATCCTCATATACAATCATTAATCAATAAGTAACATAAGCTGGCGATATAGATACAACTCTTGTAATACTCACCCTTTTTACGACGCATACTTATTCAAAGCATTCTCCCTTATAAATCATCTCCCTTAAAACATATTCATCCATTGCCCCTATGATATGAAGTCTTCCAATATATATATATATATATATATATAACATTAAGGTTATTAACTCAAAGTTTAACTTATATAACCTTCACTATACATTCCATCTATATCCGAATGCACTTCGATATGTCTAATAATAATCCCGAATATAGGTGCACACATAAATGTAATACCCCGTATTTTTATGACTTTTAGATTTGGGAATTTATTAAATTTAAATTGAGATATTAATTTAATATTAATCCAAAAATTATTTTAAATATTTACTAGCGTGATGAGAGTTAGTAATTATGGGTGATTTGTTGAACATTACTTAGTGGATAAAGTAATATGTATAATCGAATTTATTAAATTATCATGAGTGTATAATTTGATAATTATGGAAGTTAAATCGGGACGCGCTTGTGTTGTGTCGGGATTAAATTTATTAGTATTAAAAGTGAATGAATTATAAGTCGCCCGTATGGTCATTTCGAGTGCCCCAATGTGTCCAGAAGTGTCTAGATTCTCAAAATAATGTACTTGGGGATTTAGTTTAGGTCTCGGGACATTATTAAGCCTAATTGACATCCCGGGAGGGTATTATGGACATTTCGTATGTTTGGGCAATTAAACCCACGAATTTTCCAAGGTTATATCAGCCTTTAGGAGTTGTCCTCTAGGGTTAATAAGAGCAAAATCAAAGAACGTCCATTAGAGATGAATTGGAAAAGCTTCCCAAGCAATTCAAGGCAAAAAACTCAACCGTTTGCACCGCCACAACCACTAAATGGTAGATCGCGCGATGGGGAACGCAACCATACCACTTTCTTCCACCAATCAGAAACTCAATTTCCAGGCAGTATCTATCTTGCTTTATTTTTATTTGATGTCTCAATCATGTTAGTCTAGGGTTGTTTACAACTTATTTCATGAAAGAAAGTATAGTTTTGATACTTAAAATCACATGTTGTAGAAAAAGTAATCATATTCTGGACATCTAAATTGCATGTAGAGGATAAACCACCAATTTGTATGGATTTAGAAGTAGGAAATTTGGAAATGAATTGGAATATTTGAAAGAAAAAGAAAAATTAGGGTTCTTGAAGTTCAGGTATATTTTACCCATTAAATTGTTATAATTGATGATCTGGGACATATTTTACGTAGAAAATTATGTGTTCTGGTATATAGTACTTGTAGTAATGTTTGTCGGGAGTTTGGGAATGATATATGGAGATTTGGTTGAGGTTGGAGAGGCAAACCCGTAACTCGGTTAATGCAGTTTTTGTCATAACTGCTTGATCGATCGATCGACCCTAGAACATCGATCGATCGACCCCATTTTCTCGATAGATCGACCCCTCCTAGAAAACTGCATATTCTCCTTATGTTAGTTTAATCCGATTAGAAATGCGTAGTAACCCTTGATTATTATTGTTGGAGCATAATGGGATATAAATAGGACCAATAGGGTCTAGGTAAACGCCGTTGAGTGAGAATTTAATGTAAGATGAAATTTAGGGTTAACGGGGAGTTATTCACACATATGAAATCACGTGTACGTTTAATAAAAGGTCGAGACTTGTAAGGAAGTTAGACTAGAAGGTAAGTGAGAGTTCCTACTGAAATTATACTTAGGGAGTTAGAATAATTCGAGAGATGAGAAGTAGGTATGGGTAACTTATATGTATGAGAATAAAAGTTACAAATCCGTTATACGAGATAATCAAGTAGAAATGTGCTAAGAGCGGATAATTATAATTATGGGTCGTGAGCGCACCTAATTTAGAAATGTGAATATATATATATATATATATATATATATATATATATATATATATATATATATATATATATATATATATATATATATATGTGTGTGTGTGTGTGTGTGTGATTTTACATATATTATATATATCTGTAAAAATCATACTCGGGCTACTTGCTATCACGGGGGTTTTCGCGCCGGGACGGTCTTATCTCGATTGGGACTTTATGGGGGATATTGACTCATACCCTAGAACATAGGATTCCTTGGTACAGGCTATCCGATTGATAGTTAGATGGCCCTAAGATACGTGAGGGTATGTGCTGACCTCTTAGTGACTTGGAACTATGCTTCGCCTCCATTTGTATGTGTTTTATGTTAATACAGTTCGAGAGTTATTCCGAACTAGTATTTCCATTAATATGTGTAATACGGAGACTTGATAACAGAGTATGCCAGCATCATAGATTTTATACGGGGTGCCGAATGTGTATATATATTATATGAGTGGTTAATATACATATATATACTTAAGTACAAGAACTTTCTATTGGGCATAAAAGTAGTTAAGTAATGAATAATTACTCCAATTTTACTATAAGTGTTTGGAAATTTTGTGACATCACTGAGTTATTTCAAATAACCCAAGATATAGGAGAAAGCTTGATTTTCATAAATTAATTATATTTGCCATAGTATATGACGAAATGAAATCTTATGGGGGAAGTTAAGTTAAAATAAACTTATGGGATTAATAGTGTGGTAGGCGTGCACACTAGATGAGAGGTGAGAATTTCTCAAAAGAGTGTCGCATAATAACATGATTGTTACATTAGCCGGTAAGCGTTTTAAATACTTGGTAAACTAATTTTAAACTGTTTTACACTCGGGCTCTGACCCGTTTCCTGTTATTTCTTCTCTTATATATATATATAAAATACAGGTGCCGAGCCACAGGGGCGTCATGCTTAGGTTCTTTGGACCGGACGCGCTGCAACTTATGTGGGAGTTGTAGGCCATTGCTTAGACGACCTCGTTATTGATTCTACTACTACTTTTAGTTCTTATTAGTTAAGGCATGTGTCTCCCATTTCTTTTTTCAGTTTGAATTTTTGTCAGAGATTTACGTTCCTTTATATTTCCATTAGTTGGTACTCTTTGGGATTTAATTACTGTCAGGATGGTTTTAATTATTGTTTAAACTGGTTTGGTTTCTCTGGATGAATCAAATTCTTGTGTGTTATTATCTATCTTTAGTATATCAGAGTTCTTAAATTGTTGGTTATTTTAAAAAGATTTTCATATTTGGATTTAAATAAAATGAAAATAAGGTTTTAAAAAAATTATTTTGACACTTAGCTTAATTATTTAGGGTGTTTAAATTGGAAATTTTATTTTGCGACAGTGATGCTAAGAATGAACCAACCGTTCCCCTTGATTTTAATTTAATAAAGAACTGATCACCCGGTATTTAATTAGGCGGGGTGTCACAGGTGGTATCAGAGCATCAGGTTCTAGTGTCCTTTAGGATCTGTACGGCTTATTTCTCTTCCAACTTAGCATTCTTGCTATAGAGCACTATTTTAGGACTGTTGTATTCTTGCTTTTACGATTACTGAAAAAACCCGGATAGGTTCGGTGTGTGATAATTGATTTAAATTAAATTAAATTCGCAAGATTCCAAGTAACCCTTATTTAATTCGAGTCTATTTAGAAACAACCCATAAATAAACAACTACGTGTGTGTGTGTGTGTGTGTGTCAAACCATAAATAAAGCATGCGACACAAAGTTAAGGAAAAATCCCCGCAGGGCAAAACCTTTTATATCACTATAATAAGTAAATCGCAACTTACACACATTATAATGAAATACAGTGACACACGAATACCCGCAGGCGTCGGTCGGTGTCGTCAGCAATGAATCCACACGCAGCGAACCCACATGAACCTCAGTCTAATCAACAAAGGAAGAACCACAGCACTCCTCAATGACACGCAGCCATAAAACTTTGTAGAGACTCCCTCAGCAATGACACGCAGCCCTCGGTTGCAAAGATCTCTCCACAAAGGTTTGAACAAACACAAGGTTGTGTTCTTGGGTTACCAAAAAGATTCACAAAGGTTTGGCAATTGTGTGAATCAAAACATGAGTCTTGAGACTCAAAATATGAAGACTAGAGGTATTTGGACTCTCAAAAACGTCTTCTAAAGTCTTGCAAAACAGCTCCCCCGAAGGTGGTTTAAATAGCAAAACAGATGAAGAGTTTTGCAAAATAAAAACACTGAAATTCTATCCAGCGTACAGGTACCCCGAACCGGTTCTGGGGTACCCCGAACCGGTTCGCCCCCCGAACCGGTTCCCCATGCGGTTTGGGGTACCATTCCGGTATGGGGTAAAAAAAAATAGCATTCTTCAAGGAATTTTCTCCAACTTCAAAAGGTCATAACTCCTTCACCGTAGCTCGGATTGAGGTGCTGTTTCTTCCAGTATCTTCATTGCGGCGAGCTTTTAGACTTTCCAGTTGACCAGACCTCCGGACTATGGATGTGAAATTACGAAAGTTCCCTTTAACTCTCCTATCGTGCCTTTTTTCACTATTTTGACTTCCCTTGCGTACCACTTGCATTAAGTTCCTAAAATCTTGGAACGTGAAGTCATTGAGGCAGATGTGGGACACATTAATGGAGATGTTGAATGCTTGATTCCCGGAATTCGGATAGAGGCCGTCATGTGAGATCGTGAGGTGACGTGCCAAATGTAGCGGCGTACGACATACATAAATGTAACATGTTGGACATGAGAAAAATGTCCTTACAAATCTTCCCCTATGTCTATGCCGGTACATACATAAAAAATCCGAATTATCAAATATAAAATTGCCTATACAAATCTACCCTCCCATGAACCCAAAACTGGAAAAGGTACAAATGAATAGTCTTCATCGTTTGTTCTTCAAATCTTCAGGAATCTCAAATCTTTTCTCATCAGGGTGTGCAATTCAGAGATCATCAATGTAGTACCTACACACATGAGATAAAGAAAAATACCAAGTGACGTATCGAGTTTGAAATGAGATAAACATAGATACCAATATATGATAAGCATAAGTCAAATCTCAAAAACTCCCCCAAAATAAGATAATTCTTTCTCCCCCTTTTTATGATGTCCCCAAATAGACAAATAAGAAGAATGAATCAAACAAGCAAGCAAAATCGGGGCATCACGGTATACTAATCAAGGCATCAATCAAATGACAAACGTGCTCTTGCAAGGAGATGCTAAAAAAAATCTTCGCAAACTATTTTTGATTTTTCAAATTTTTCATACAAAACAAAAAAAATAGATACCATTTGAAAAAAAATCCTACAAAAATCACACCATGGATTTAAACTCAACCAACCAAGTCATGGAAATGGAATGAATGGGTGTGAACACATTCGATAGTTAAATCAACTCAATCAATCATATGTGCACGATGCGTATGTGTACTCCTAACGAATGATCATCAAAAGTATCCTTAGGTGTAATTTTTTTTTTTGAATTTAGATGACATCGTCTTACGCAAATCAACAAATCAAAGTCAAAGTGATTTCCACACCAATAACGTCCAAAACTATGTAGCGCATTTTCAAGCATTTCAAGGACGTGCAAACCCGTTTTAAATTCTCCAACCAAACCCCCTCATATATATATTCTTTTAGAGGTAATCTAAATTCTCAAACTTTGGAGAATTGGTGCAAAAACCTAAATGGCCCATAATTGGCATGGATTTCTTTTTATTGCCTTTCAATTTTTTCGGGCTCTTTTAACCTCTTTGGACCCCGGATAATAAAATTTCTCCATTTTTTAGGTCCTTTGGAACGGTGGCTTTTGCGCAAAGAAGAGATAATTACCTTTCGCAGCCCCTCCCCGTTCTTAAACAAAGCACACAATCTCACAAAACGGTTTTTATATGCACAGTTTCCTTATCAAAAATTTATCGCGCTTGGTTCATTTTAAGGACAGGATTGAAGTGAAAACACCCAACCAACATGTGATAAGACAAGCAGAATAATCAAACAAATCCGTGTATGTGTGCATTAAAGGAAACATGAGTCAAACATGTAGGAAGTAACACTTAATTACATCTTAATGACTCCAAACATTATAAAGCACAAGGATGAATTGACCTATTGTCTCAAAACACTATCAAAAAGTCACATGAAAATAATGGAATGATGTTGTGACTTGGTCATCTAAAGTGTTCATCCATAAACGGTGCAAACAAAATACAAAAATCTTTTTGGATTTTTTCAAAAAAATTATCAAAATAAAATCTTTTTGTATTTTTCAAAAAAAATTTAAAACAAAAATATATACAAAAAGTGATACATACTAGCCATAGGCAAACAATGGCATCATGAAAAGCACCCTATGCTAGTAAACAAGTCAAACCTCAATCATTAGGTGCGGAGGGGTTTTCCAAAGGTGGTGACAGCTTATGAAAAACCTCCATCAATTCTTGTGAAGTATTGACTAAAAACTTAACTTGCTCACCTAAATGTGCAAACTCTCTCATGTAGTCTCCGGGAGCATGTAAAGTATCATGTGTGGGTGCATGTGTGCTAGAAACACGTGTAGAATCAAAATGTGACACATACCCCAACTTAAAGCAAAATTCCCTAAGGTGTCCTCTCCTCTTGCAATGTTTGCAAACATAAATAGGCCTAGGAACACCTCTCTCAAAAACTCTAGGACGCACTTTCCTAATAGGAATGGGACGCCTAGGTGGGTTAGGGTGAGACACATGTGAAACTGTCACTAAAGTGGGAACCGGCTCGGGTGCTAATTGGGAAGCAGAAGCACCGTCATGACTTATTCCTAACTTCTCACCTTTACCCTTAAGAACCACCTTTTCAATCTTCTTAGGTGCGTTCTCAAACTTGACTTTGACCACCCTGGCACGTTCGAGATCACTCTCGAGTTGGGATACACGTGTCGTCAGACTAGACAACGTGTCGGTCAAATCACACTTCTCCTTTCTCAAAACCTCCTTCTCTTTCTCCAAATCTAAAACCCGATGACCTAAATCCCTATTATACTTCTTTGTTTTCAAGGTCTCGGTGTACAAATCTCTAAAAGCTTTTTGGAGCTCACCTTCATCTCCACTTTCACTCTCACTTTCTCCCTCACTTGAAGCGCTCAAACCATCACTATCACATTCGTGGGCACTATTGTGGGACAAGGTGGGTGTGCTCACACGACTAGAAAAAGCTACAAACTTCTCACCACTAGTCTCATCACCCTCACTATAACTAAGTGTGGCAGGCATGGCTACTTTCTTTCCATTCTTTCTAAGCCACGTAGGACACTCAAATGACTTATGTCCCTTACCCCCACATTCAAAACAAGTGACGTTCTCAAAATCTTCCTCACACTCCTCATCGGAGTCATTCTCTTTTTCTCTCTCACCACTTTCTTTGGCCTTTCCTTTCTTTTTATTTTTCTCAAAAAAATTCTTTTTATTGGAAGAATTATTTTTGTTCATGTTGAGAAATTTTTTAAAATTTTTCGCAAACAAGGCCATATCATTAAAATCAAAATCTCCCTCAGAATCGGACTCACAAACTTTTTCTTTCTTTTTCTTAAAATGAGTCTTTAAAGAAATGCCATTATCCTTAGCCTTAATGGTTTTGGGAAACATGTCAATCTCATAGGTTTGAAGATCTCCTACAAGTTCTTCCAACTTAAGTGATTTCAAATTTCCCAAAGAGTTCAAAACAGTGACTTTAGGAATAAAGCGTTTTGGGAGAGATCTCAAAATCTTTTTAACTACACGCGTGTTATCAATCACCTCACCCAAATTAAAACATGTGTTAACAATGTCCGACAAACGTGCATAAAAATCATCAAAGCATTCGGACTCAGACATGGTGATAGTCTCAAATTGGGTGGCCAGATTTTGTAATTTTGACTCTTTAACCGCGTTTGTACCCTCATGTGTCAATTTCAAAACATACCAAGCCTCTTTAGACGTGGTGCACGTCATAATTCGGCGAAACTCATCAGGAGAGACAGCTCCAGAAATAGCACTCAGACCACGAGAATTAAAATTGGACACTTTATAATCATCTTCAGTCCAGGCTGACACGGGTTTTAAAGTGGTGATGTTATTAACAGTGACCGTGGGAGGAGTCCAACCATTTTCGCAAAGCAACCAAACACGCTCGTCAATAGATTTTAAAATCGATTTCATACGAGCTTTCCAGTAGGCATAATTAGACCCGTCAAAAATAGGCATCTGATTATATAAGTGCTCCATAGGAAAAAATGCGAATTTTCACAAAACTGATTTTAAAAAAAAAAAAAATCAATATCACACGATTTTGCGGAAAATAGGAATACGCGATAAATTTGCGCAACCTGCTCTGATACCAATTTGAAAAAAACCGGATAGGTTCGGTGTGTGATAATTGATTTAAATTAAATTAAATTCGCAAGATTCCAAGTAACCCTTATTTAATTCGAGTCTATTTAGAAACAACCCATAAATAAACAACTACGTGTGTGTGTGTGTGTCAAACCATAAATAAAGCATGCGACACAAAGTTAAGGAAAAATCTCCGCAGGGCAAAACCTTTTATATCACTATAATAAGTAAATCGCAACTTACACAGATTACAATGAAATACAGTGACACACGAATACCCGCAGGCGTCGGTCGGTGTCGTCAGCAATGAATCCACACGCAGTGAACCCACATGAACCTCAGTCCAATCAACAAAGGAAGAACCGCAACACTCCTCAATGACACGCAACCATAAAACTTTGTAGAGACTCCCTCAGCAATGACACGCAGCCCTCGGTTGCAAAGATCTCTCCACAAAGGTTTGAACAAACACAAGGTTGTGTTCTTGGGTTACCAAAAAGATTCACAAAGGTTTGGAAATTGTGTGAATCAAAACATGAGTCTTGGGACTCAAAAATATGAAGACTAGAGGTATTTGGACTCTCAAAAACGTCTTCTAAAGTCTTGCAAAACAGCTCCCCCGAAGGTGGTTTAAATAGCAAAACAGATGAAGAGTTTTGCAAAATAAAAACACTGAAATTTTATCCAGCGTACAGGTACCCCGAACCGGTTCTGGGGTACCGCGAACCGGTTCTCCCCCCCGAACCGGTTCCCCATGCGGTTTGGGGTACCATTCTGGTATGGGGTAAAAAAAAAACAGCATTCTTCAAGGAATTTTCTCCAACTTCAAAAGGTCATAACTCCTTCACCGTAGCTCGGATTGAGGTGCCGTTTCTTCCAGTATCTTCGTTGCGGCGAGATCTTCAACTTTACAGTTGACCAGACCTCCGGACTATGGATGTGAAATTACGAAAGTGCCCTTGAACTCTCCTATCGTGCCTTTTTTCACTGTTTTGACTTCCCTTGCGTACCACTTGCATTAAGTTCCTAAAATCTTGGAACGTGAAGTCGTTTAGGCAGATGTGGGACACATTAATGGAGATGTTGAATGCTTGATTCTCGAAATTCGGAAAGAGGCCGTCATGTGAGATCATGAGGTGACGTGCCAAATGTAGCGGCGTACGACATACATAAATGTAACATGTTGGACATGAGAAAAATGTCCTTACAATTACATCTTCATCTATTTGAGATTTGATAATAACTGTAGACTAATAATTTTCATTCTCGTTTCAGATGCCTCCGATACGCAGACCTCGAGACAGGAATGCCCAGCTCGAGCATTCAGCAGCTCTGGCACAGGGGGTGATGAACGCAACTGAGGTAGCCGTTATTGTTGCTCAGGCGATGAATGCCGCATTAGCGGTAGTGCAGCAGGCTCCACCCCAGATTGAGGAAGTGGCTCCAGTACCAGCACAGCTTCCATCTGCATGGGAGCGGGCTCGGGATGCCTTTCAGAAGGCGCATCCCCCAGAGTTCTCGGGTAGTTCGGACATAGTAGCCGCCAGCCAATGGAAGAAAGATATCTAGAGGAATCTGTGCATGTATGAGCGCACTGACGTGCAGAGACAGATTTTGGCTTCCTTCAAGCTAGTGGGGGCTGCTTTGCAGTGGTGGGATTCCACCACCACCTTGGAGGAGAGGGACGGCATTACGATTCAGTCATTCTGGGCGCGATTTGACTGCAAGTTCTTCCCATCCGCCGTGCAGACTGAAATGAGGTGGAAGTTACTGAATCTGAAGCAGGAGAATATGACTATTGCTGAGTATGAGGAGGAGTTCACTAGACTTCTTACCATAGTGCCAGATGAGGCACCCACAGAGGGGAAGGAAATACTGCTATTTGTAGATGGATCGGTCTGGAGGATCCGTCAGCACCTCATAGGCAATCTATCACTTAGTACTTACACTGATGTACTCAACGCTGCTTTGTTACACTGTCAGGATCACCGCTTCCATCTACAGGGGAGAAAACGAGTAGGGGAGTCTAGCCAACAGGGCATGGCAGGGAGCAGTAGTACTGGTGGGGCACTAGCAACCTAGGGGCAGACCCGTCATAGCGAGCAGAGTTCCCATTAGGGGGACCCTACCAAGCGGTTCCAATCAGGTGACTTTAGACAGGGATTTGGGGGATTCAGGCAGGGCCAGTCTAATCAGCATGGCCAACAGGGCCAACACCGCCAATAGCAGGGATAGTAGTAGGGCCATCAGGGCCAACAACGTTTCCAGCAGGGCCAGTGATGGGGTGGTAATGGCCAATAGGGCCGTGGTCAGCAGGGACATAAAGGAGGTAACATCAGGGGCCGATGTTTCGGATGTGGCAAGAATGTCCATAGGCGCAGGATTGCCCAGAGGGAGATAGGGCCCCACAGTAGCAGGGTGCCCGTAATGAGCCGCAGAGGCCACTCTTTCCAGCCTCCTTCCCAGCGTCAGCTCAGATTCCTGCCTCCTTCCCAGCGTCAGCTCAGATTCCAGCCCTACCATCCATCCCAGCAGCTCCAGTTCATCAGGGACAGTTGCAGTACAGACGTGTCTATAACGTCCACTACGCAATAGCACCTCAGGCACCACCCGCGATTGAGGCTAAGTTTCCTATTTATGGCACTATGGGTTGGGTTTTATTTGATACTGGGGTGTCGCACTATTTTATAGCTACTCATTTTATGAAGGCCTTAAGGTTATTAGACACAACAGAGAGCACTGTGACATGCGTAGACTCACCACTAGGAATGGGTCTTTGATTTTCTTTATATGTCGGGGTGTAGGAGTAGAGATTGGTAGTTGAATTTTACCAATAGACATGCTATTTTTAGAGATGCATGAAAATAATGTTATTATTGGCACGGATTGGCTCGCTCCGTATAGAGCTATGATAGATTGTTTCGGTGGGAGAATTATCTTTGCTCTTACGGGGCAGGAGATGTTTTTTGTGGCGATGCCTCACCCAGAGGGATGCTCTTCCACCCATTTGTACTACATAGAGGAGGATACCTCTAAGGAGGTCGTGATTCCCTTAGATTCGATCCCAGTCGTTCGTGAGTATTCTGATGTATTTCAGGAGATACTGGGCCTACCCCCAGTCGAGAGATAAATTTCGTTATAAACTTGATGTCGGGTACTCGACCGATAGCACGTGCACAGTACCGTATGGCCCCAATAGAAATGAGGAAGTTACGGGATCAGATAAAACAGTTGTTAGGCCAGGGCTTCATTCGTAGGAGCACCTCACCTTGGGGCGCTCCAGTGTTATTTGTGAAGAAGAGAGATGGTTCATTGAGGTTATGCATGGGCTATCGAGAGTTGAACAAGGTCACGATACAAAATAAATATCTGTTGCCTCGAATCGATGACCTGTTCGACCAGCTGAGAGGCGCAACCTTCTTTTAAAAGATAGATTTAAGATCAGGATACCATCAGCTACGGATTAGGGAGCAGGATGTGTCGAAGACTACTTTCTTAACGAGATATGGGTCCTATGAGTTCAGGGTCATGCCGTTTGGGCTGACAAATTCCCCAACTGTATTCATGGACTTGATGAACTGAGTATTCAGAGAGTTTTTGGATCAGTTTGGGCTGATATATTCATACAGTTTTGGGGCATATTATGTCAGAATTGGGAATATCCATTGACACGAGCAAAGTGTCGGCAGTGAGGGAGTGGGGATAGCCCACGACACCGACAGAAGTGCGTAGTTTCTTGGGGTTAGTCGGGTATTATAGGAGATTCATCTGAGGTTTCTCGAAGTTAGTGGGCCTATTGACGAATCTGATTCGCAAGGGGGTATCGTATGTTTGGGACGATGCTTGTCAATTGTCTTTCGATGAGCTGAAATATAAGTTGACTTTAGAGCCAGTTCTTGTTTTGACCAAGCCTGGAGTGGAGTATCTGGTTTACACCGACGCCTCTTTACGGGGACTCGAGGGAGTACTTCAGCAGGAGGAGAAGGCTATAGCTTTTGCTTCCCGTAAGCTTAAGTCGCACGAAAGGAATTACCCTACCCCCGAACTAAAACTAACAGCGGTCATTTTTGCATTGAGGATTTGGAGACATTACCTATTAGGGGAGAAGTTTCGCTTGTTCACAGACCATAAGTCACTGCAGTACTTATTCACTCAGCGAGAGCTGAATATGCATCAGCGCAGATAGTTGGAGTTTATGAAAGACTACCAATTCGATATACAGTACCATCCGAGAAAGGTTAACGTGGTTGCTGATGCGTTAAGCCGTAGATCGATGGGCGATGTAGCGAACGTCTGAAAGGAAAAATGGAAAGAGTTGGGTCACCAAGATGTGGTAGCCCGTTCCTTTCTATCTGTCATGACAGTCACACCAGAGATTATTACGAGGGTGATACAGGCACAGTCAGCAGATACATTTTGTCAGGAGCATATTATATGGCTTTTAATTGAGGGTGCTCAGTCCTACTCAGTAAGTTTTGATGGAGGTTTGAGGTTTAATGGGAGATTGGTGGTCCCAGAGGGAGAAGACTTACATCATGCAGTGATGACACGGTCTCATGGATCCAGATTTATGGTACATCCTGGAGGAGATAAGATATACCAGGATATGAGGAGGTAGTACTAATGGAGCGGGATGAAGAAGGACATTGCTGAGTTCGTGTCCAAGTGTTTTACTTGCCAGATGGTAAAAGTAGACCACTAGAGACCGTCAGGGTTACTTCAGTTGTTGGAGATACCTACGTTAAAGTGGGAGAGTATTTCGATGGACTTCATTACTGGACTGCCTACATCACATCGAGGTCACGACTCCATATGGGTTATAGTGGATCGGTTGACCAAGGTGGCTCATTTTCTGCCAGTACGGATAGACTATACCACGGGCCAGTATTCATAGTTGTTCATTGCTGAGATTGTTAAGCTACATGGGATGCCCCTAAATATCGTGTCTGATAGAGATAAGATTTTTATGTCGCGCTTCTGGGAGAGCTTTCAGGAGGCCACTGGTACAGAGTTGAGATTGAGTTCATCTTATCACCCACAGACAGATGGACAAATAAAGCGTACCAATTAGATGTTAGAGGATATGCTACGCATGTGTGTCCTTGATTTTGAAGGAGGATGGGAGCCTTATCTTCCACTAGTGGAGTTTGCTTATAATAACTCCTATCAGTTCACGATCGACATGGCTCCATTTAAGGCATTGTATGGCAGGCCTTGTCGTTCTCCAGCTTGTTAGCTAGAGGTAGGTGATAACAAATTGCTCGACCTGAGGTGGTTCAGGAAACTTCAGCTAGGATTGAGCTCATCAGAGTCGCATTCGGGTAGCACAGGACAGACATAAGAGTTACGCTGATGTGAAGTGGTTCTTCCGAGAGTTTAGCATCGGGGACCAAGTATTACTGCGGGTATCTTCTATGAGAGGAGTAGTGAGGTTCGGAAAGAAAGGGAAGTTGGCTTCGAGGTACGTGGGATCATTTCCCATTATCGAGAGGATTGGGTCGGTGGCATATAGGTTGGGGTTACCGGAGCATTTACACCGCATTAACGATGTGTTCCACATCTCGTCACTGAGACGATACCTTCGGGATGACATGGCCCATACTCATATCGCGATAGAAGAGATTGATTTACAGCCCAACAGCTCTTACGAGGAAAGACCCGTGGCTATCCTAAATCATAGCGAGAGGAAATTGAGGTCGAAGGTAGTTCCACTTGTACGGGTCCAGTGGGTGCATCATAATGTGGAGGAATCCACTTGGGAGCATGAGGTAGATATGCGTGAGAAATACCCAGACATATTCTTACCAGGTATACCCTATTTTCTGAATTTTGGGACGAAATTTCATTATTAGGAGGGAAGTATGTAATACCCCGTACTTTTATGACTTTTAAATTTGGGAATTTATTAAATTTAAATTGAGATATTAATTTAATATTAATCCAGAATTTATTTTAAATATTTACTAGCGTGATGAGAGTTAGTAATTATTGGGGATTTGTTGAACATTACTTAGTGGATAAAGTAATATGTATAATCGAATTTATTAAATTATCATGATTGTATAATTTGATAATTATGGTAGTTAAATCGGGACGCGCATATATCGTGTCGGGATTAAATTTATTAGTATTAAAAGTGAATGAATTATAAGTCACCCGTATGGTCATTTCGAGTGCGCCAATGTGTCCGGAAGGGTCGAGATAGTCAAAATAATATACCCGAGGGTTTAGTTTGGGTCTTGGGACGTTTTTAAGCCTAATTGACATCCCGGGAGGGTATTATGGACATTTCGTATTTTGGGCAATTAAACCCACGAATTTCCCAAGGTTATATCAGCCTTTAGGAGTTGTCCTCTAGGGTTAACAAGAGCAAAATCAAAGAACGACCATTAGAGAAGAAGTGGGAAAGCTGCCTAAGCAATTCAAACCCAAAAACTCAACCGTTTGCACCGCCACCACCACCAAATCGTAGGGCGTGTGACGGGGAACGCAACCATACCACTTTCTTTCACAAATCAGAAACTCAATTTTTAGGCAAGTATCTATCTTGCTTTATTTTTAGTTGATGTCTCAATCATGTTAGTCTAGGGTTGTTTAGAACTTGTTTAATGAAAGAAAGTATAGTTTTGAGACTTAAAATCACATGTTGTGGAAGAAGTAATCATATTCTGGACATCTAAATCGCATGTAGAGGATAAACCATGAATTTGTATGGATTTAGAAGTACGAAATCTGGAAAAGAATTGGAAGAATTGAAAGAAAAAGAAAAATTAGGGTTCTTGAAGTTCAGGTAAATCTTACCCATTAAATTGTGGTAATTGATGATTTGGGACATATTTTACGTACAAAATTATGTGTTCTGGTATATAGTACTTGTAGTAACGTTTGTTGAGAGTTTGAGAATGATATATGGAGATTTGGTTGAGGTTGGAGAGGCAAACCCGTAACTGGGTTAATGCAGTTTTCATCATAACTGCTTGACCGATAGATCGACCCAAGAACATCGATCGATCAACCCCATTTCCTCGATCGATTGAGCCCTCCTGGAAAACTGCATATTCCCCTTATGTTGGTTTAATCCGATTAAAATGTGTAGTAACCCTTGATTATTATTGTTGGAGCATAATGGGATATAAATAGGATCAGTAGGGTCTAGGTAAACTCTGTTGAGTGAGAATTTAATGTAAGATGAAATTAAGGGTTAACAGGGAATTATTCACACATATGAAATCACGCGTATGTTTAATAAAAGGTCGAGACTTGTAAGGAAGTTAGACTATAAGGTAAGTGAGAGTGCCTACTAAAATTATACTTAGGGAGTTAGAATACTTCGAGAGACGAGAAGTGGGTATGGGTAACTTATATATATGAGAATGAAAGTGACAAATCCATTATGCGAGATAATCAAGTAGAAATGTGCTAAGAGCGGATAATTATAATTATGAGTCGTGAGCGCACCTAATTTAGAAATGTGGATATTTATATATATGACAGAATGAAACCTTATGGGGGAAGTTAAGTTAAAATAAAATTACGGGATTAATAGTGCGGTAGGCGTGCACACTAGATGAGATGTGAGAATTTCTCAAGAGAGTGTTGCATACTAACATGGTTGTTACATTAGCCGGTACGCATTTTAAATACTTGCTAAACTAAGTTTAAACTGTTTTATACTCGGGCTCTAACCCGTTTCCTGTTATTTCTTCTCTCTTATATATATATGTATATAATACAGGTGTCCAGCCACAGGGGCGTCATGCTTAGGTTCTTTGGATCGGACGCACTGCATCTTATATGGGAGTTGCAGGCCATTGCTTAGACAACCTCGTTGTTGATTCTACTCCTACTTTTAGTTCTTATTAGTTAGGGCATGTGTCGCCCGTTTCTCTATTCAGTTTGGATTTTTGTCAGAGATTTCCGTTCCTTTATATTTCCATTAGTTGGTACTCTTTGGGATTTAATTACTGTGAGGATAGTTTTAATTATAGTTTAAACTGGTTTGGTTTATCTGGACGAATCAAATTCTTGTGTGTTATTATTTGTCTTGAGTATATCAGAGTTCTTAAATTGTTGGTTATTTTAAAAAGGTTTTCATATTTGCATTTAAATAAAATGGAAATAAGGTTTTAAAAAAATTGTTTTGACACTTAGCTTAATTATTTAGGGTGTTTAAATTGAAAATTTTATTTAGCAACAGTGATGCTAAGAATGAACCAACCATTCACCTCGATTTTAATTTAATAAAGGACTGATCACCCGGTATTTAATTAAGCGGGGTGTCATAATAACTAATGGTCTGCAAACCTCAAGCTCAATCCTAAATTCATTCTTACAGCCCCATCATACCTCGGAATATCTATCATTAATTGCGAATAAATATGTAATAACTAACTCGGCTAGAAATACACACATAACTATTCTATTCGATAATCATCTAAAGCATGTACCGCAATAGCTCTTGACTTCAAACACACATAAATGGAAAGGTACTATCTCTATAATATATAATATTTTCATGATAGCCCACCACCATCATATTAATATAATCCGCCTATCATTCAGTCCCACAATCATTTCGTTACTAAAAGAGGCATCCTACCCTCATCATCCATTTCTAACATAAGTTCGAAAGCCCCTATTCATCCTAAGGCACAAATCCCTTACTATTATATCATAACCCTCCATAATAAGTCCATTAAGAAGACCCCTAAGAATAAAACCCAAAAGAAAAGGGGGTAAAAGAAAATCCCATTCTTGGGTTAAAAATAGAGGATCGGTCGACCGACCCCAGACCCCCGGTCAACCGCGGTTCTAAATTTTAGCCTACGAAGAATGCAGTAGGCTTTTCCCTTAAGGCGCGGTCGACCGACCCCCTGGCCTCGGTCTACCGGCCATACCAGATATCTTGGCCCTTTTTCCATTTTGAACAAATCCTAACTCCCCAAACACCCAAATATCATCATCTAACCCCCAATCTTTAACTCAATTATATTCTTAACGTTAAAACTCATCCTACCTCTCATCCCATCAATTTATATGTCATCAATCCCATGTTTAAACATCAAATTCAAGTTTTAGTCCCAAAAATCTAGGTTTTAACATATAACACAAAAATCCAATTCTTTTATCCACCAATTATGAAATGAAATACACAGATGAAATATCTATCAAGATTAAACACTTGCCTCAGAATTGTAGAGGTTGAATCATCCCAGGGATCGCGTATTGGCCGAAAACTCCAAGCTTTCTCCTCTCTCTCTCTCTTCCTTTCTTCTTCTTTCTTTCTCTTTCTCACAAATGAGATAGGCTGAATTCGTAAGCCTCTTAAACCTTTAAGACATAAATCCCAGTTTTAAATGATAATTCACACTTTAAATGACTCGTTTACTCCAATTCGAGTCAACATACTTAAAAATATTCCAGAACCGAAATAAATCCCGAGGACAATCATTTTGACTATCTCGACCCATCCGAAATCAATAGCGCACTCAAAATCGTCATCTGGAATACTTTATAATGTCCTCAATTTTTGGACCTCAATTTCCAAATTTTTAAATTCTCCAATTTAAATAAATTTTATTTCTCCCAAAAATGTTATTTCTCAGTCCCAAAATAACGAGGTATTACACGGATGCCAGTGGGGAAGACAAAGTGGGAAGGGGTTTTTACCTTTTTCGTGTTTGCTCCGTGTGGTTGCTCTCGGCTGATTTGTTGTGTGGTTGTGAACTTGTGAATGTGAGAAACAATTAGGATTTGTCTTTTATATTAAAAGGAATGTGTAGGTGCAAAAAATCTCACCCGTCGGGGAGGTGCCAATTCATCACGATACAAGTATAAAAATAAATACGAGAGAGACAAAGATTTACGTGGTTCGACCATGAATGGCCTACGTCCACGGGGTTGTTAGTGTGTTTCATTAGAATGATCAGAGAGTTTTACATGAGAGTATTTGTCTAACTTCTAAGCCCCCTTTCACAATGGGGGGTGTCCCCTTTATATAGAGTTAGGGATTATATTAGGGTTACAAATATGGATGGGTAACAAATATGGATGAGCCCTATCTTCGTGGAGTTTCACTCCCATCTGATACTGCTCCTCGGTCTTCTCGTTTATTAAGGACTTTAGTCATCGCTATATTGTTGGCATGTCGCCATCTTTACCGGGGTGCTCCCCACACGTCATGCTATTTCGTAGGCATACATTTTGCCCCCACAATAGCCCCACAGGTCACAGTTCAGCTGAGTTGATTCTGAGATGAGCTGGGAGCTGGTCCACAATCTCTTTAAACATATGCAGTTGGTGGTGTGAACTGGACTGGCATTCTTTAATCTGTCGTTCAACTTTTAAGCCTTATTTGGTTGATCTTCTCGCCTTCATAGGTTTTTAGATTAATGCTTGGCTTGAGTTGAGAGGCGTTCAATCGATATGGGAACCGGACTCGAGAGTGTCAAGCTGCCTACGTACCCTCTTGGGATCAGGTCGAACGTAGTTCATTGTGTGTTTTATTGTATGGCCCAATTTGTGAGGCTGACCACAGGCCTGTTCAGAATTTGTTTGTTGAGGCTTTATCGAGCGTGCATCAAGTTTAGGGCGTCTCCCTGTATTTTGGTCTCGTATGGTCCATTTGTTGAGGCCGACCACATGCCTATGCGTCGAGCCTTGCTCGAGCATGTACCTAGTAGGGGTAAGACCCTGCCTTAGGTTTTTCATATGGTCCAATTGGAGAGGCCGACCAGAAGCCTATGTGTCGAGCCTTGCTCGAGTATGTACCTAGTAGGGGTAAGACCCTGCCTTAGGTTTTTCATATGGTCCAATTGGAGAGGCCGATCATAAGCCTATGTGTCGAGCCTTGCTCGACTATATACCTAGTAGGGGTAAGACCCTGCCTTAGGTTTTTTATATGGTCCAATTGGAGAGGCCAACCAGAAGCCTATGCGTCGAGCCTTGCTCGAGCATGTACCTAGTAGGGGTAAGACCCTTCCTTAAGTTTTTCATATGGTCCAATTGGAGAGGCCGAACACAGGCCTATGCGTCGAGCCTTGCCCAAGCATGTACCTAGTAGGGGTAAGACCCTGCCTTAGGTTTTTCATATGGTCCAATTGGAGAGGCCGACCATAGGCCTATGCGTCGAGCCTTGCTCAAGAATGTACCTAGTAGGGGTAAGACCCTGCCTTAGGTTTTTCATATGGTCTAATTGGAGAGGCCGACCAAAAGCCTATGCATCGATCCTTGATCGAGCATGTACCTAGTAGGGGTAAGACCCTGCCTTAGGTTTTTCATATGGTCCAATTGGAGAGGCCGACCACAGGCCTATGTGTCGAGCCTTGCTTGAGCATGTACCTAGTAGGGGTAAGACCCCGCCTTAGGTTTTTCATATGGTCCAATTGGAGAGGCCGACCACAGGCCTATGCGTCGAGCCTTTCTCGAGCATGTACCTAGTAGGGGTACCTTAGGTTTTTCATATGGTCCAATTGGAGAGGCCGACCAGAAGCCTATGCGTCGAGCCTTGCTCGAGCATGTACCTAGTAGGGGTAAGACCCTGCCTTAGGTTTTTCATATGGTCCAATTGGAGAGGCCGACCAGAAGCCTATGCGTCGAGCCTTGCTCGAGCATGTACATAATAGGGGTAAGACCCTGCCTTAGGTTTTTCATACGGTCCAATTGGAGAGGCCGACCAGAAGCCTATGCATCGAGCCTTGCTCGAGCATGTACCTAGTAGGGGTAAGACCCTGACGGTCCAATTGGAGAGGCCGGCCAGAAGCCTATGCATCGAGCCTTGCTCGAGCATGTACCTAGTAGGGGTAAGACCCTGCCTTAGGTTTTTCATATAGTCCAATTGGAGAGGCCGACTAGAAGCCTATGCATTGAGCCTTGCTCGAGCATGTACCTAGTAGGGGTAAGACCCTGCCTTAGGTTTTTCATATGGTCCAATTGGAGAGGCCGACCAAAAGCCTATGCGTTGAGCCTTACTCGAGCATGTACCTAGTAGGGGTAAGACACTGCCTTAGGTTCTTCCCATAATTTAATGTAATACCAATTGCGTTTGCATTTTTCCATTTTCTAATGCCTCGCATATAACTATCCGCCTATTTTACCTTTTAGGTTGTGCTGTCACACTTCCTTAGGCCTAAAAGGCGATGGCAAAAATGCAACTGGTTTGAGGGTCATCCACCCGTTCAGGATTTTGATAGACCAATATAGTTGGCGACCGACCTGAGTTGGCTTTTCGCCTAAGGATCCCCCGTAGGGCCTTTATTGTTGCCTGGGCAACTCATGAGGCCATTTGTGTTTGGAGATAACAAAGGCCTGTAGACGTACTTAATTTAGTGAGAACAAGTAAGAAGGCCATTGTAACTAAATCAAGCTTGATCGTGATCGTCATTTGAAAGACTAATTTCGGTGTTAACCATATTGGCATCTGTCCTGACTTGACCTCCTTTATTTTGCTTTAAATGTTGTAGTGAATCTATTCACGTGTCATCGCTGCTATGGAGCCCTCAATTGGGCTGTGAAGAGGAGGCTGCCCGACCGTCCATTGGGTCATCTGATCTGTATAACCGGGATGATAAGTGTGCCCGATCGCTTCTCAAGGCTTCGTTACTTTGAAGACTATCGCGTTGATCATTCGTCGATATCCATACTCTATAATCTGGATATATTTAAGGATTATCTTGCTCGTATCTCTTCATGTATTGTATCGTTCCTTGGGGCACACTTGTTCGCTGACCATGCATGGTGGTTCCAGGAGGCTGTGGAAGACTCCATATAGCTCGTGCACCTAAAGAGATTGATAGGATTTCAAAGCATCCTTGTGCAAAAATGCGTTGATCTGATATGGTGTTCAAGAAACATTGTTCCTCTGGAGTGGATATCTTAGTGTTGATGATGCGTTAATTCATTGCTTGGTGGTCGTTGATCACCGTGGGTTGTCTGACGATGTTTCTTGATACATTCAGGATGGTCTAGTGTTGTTATCAACATGTCTTGCTCGTTGACTATGATTTTGCTAGTCGTGTGACTTCTTACAAGTTGGATTCATCCTTGTTGATAAATATAGTTGATCGTTGCTCTTCATGCTGTTTTATGTGTTATTGGATCTTTGTGGTACAAATCGCCTAACTTTTCATTCGACGAGGTTGAATTAAATAAGAACTGTATTGCCCAACTGTTTCTTGGAGCTTGAGACGTGATCACAAAATGTCAACTATTCATCGAAGTTGAGGGTCCATGGAGGCAAAATTGCAAAGGACCTAGTAGATGTTGCGAACGATCCATGTCTGAGCATCTGTCGGAGTATTGATGGGATAAATGATGCCTGAATGCCTGTCGAGGCAAAAACTATAGAGGATTTGGTAGATATTGCGAGTGATCCATGCTCGAGCATCCGTCGAGGCAAAGAGGACCGAGCAAGTATTACGAATGATCTTGTATTGTTAGTGAAAACTAACCTTCCAATAAATTCAATGTTGATTATTAATCGACTGTGCCAACCATCTGTTGGGACTGAATTTAGAATTATCCTTACCAACCATTTGTTGGGGATAAAATGCTATATGTGTGGCAAATATCCTCGGGACTAAATATATAGAAATATTTTGCCGAGCATTTGCTAAGATGAACCTTGAATATGCCTGATCGTCTTTCAGGTCAATAATCATAGAGCCAGACAATCAATTTTAAAATTCAAGAAATATCAACATCCGAGCATCTGTCTGTTATAAATAATATTGCCCAAGGATGTGTTGGGTCCAAAGTGGTGTAAAATGCTCAACCATCCGTCGGAGCATTAACAAAATAAGTGGTGCCAAACTGGTCTGCCGGGGCAAAGTTGTACAGGTCCGAGTAGATATAGAGGGCGATCCGCGCTCGAGCATCTATCGGTGTATTAATAAGATTTCCAAGAGCTTAAGATTATGGCCGAGCATTCGTCGGAACTGAATCTTGTACCTGTGGAAGTTAATAAGTTGCTCGACCATTTGTCGAGGTTAATTCAAATAGAATTTATCATGCAATATGATGTGCATCTGTTTGAGCATGTTCCGAGGAAAATATTCATAGTATTAAATAAATGACATGAATGATCCCATAATTTTTGTGATAAAATCTCACGAGGATGGCCGTGCCCGAGCATCCGTCGGGGCTACGCTAAGTATGAGTAAAGATATTACACCGACCATTCTTTGGTATAACCAATAATAGCTAGACGACAATATTGAAAATTAAATGACCGGATAAATGACATGAGTGCTCTTATAAGTGCGCCCCAATATTTATGTGGACAAAATAATTGTAATAAAGTCGAATGAAAGATGCAAAATTTATCCAATATATCGAGATGTATGGCACAGGAGTTAATTTGGAATTTGTGCAAATAGAGTTAAGCAAATACTTAAAATACAAGTTCGGTTTCAAAAAATTGTTTTCACAGAAAATTTGTGTAGTGGCAATCAATTGTTTTTCTCATGTGAAGTATAGAGTATAGATAGCCCCCTGCTAACAAATTTATGATGATAAAAATCGTGAGCATAATTTGTGAGCAAATAAAGTATTATGAGATGGAAATGAACAATGTACAAATAAATGTGTGTATCCATCAAGTGGGATTGTGCTAAATACAAGAATTATCCTGACCAGTTATCCATTGGGGATAAAATGCGATATGCGAGGCAAATATCTTCGGGACTAAATATATAGAAATATTTTGCAGATTATCTGCCAAGATGAATCTCGAATTTGCCTGACATCCCTTCAGGTTACCGAATCATAGAATCCGAGCTTCAGTCGGAGTAATGATAATTTTGCCCAAGCGTTTCTTTAGGTATAAGGTGCTATAGTGTGCTCGACTATCTGTCGGAGCATTAATAAAATGAATGGTGCCTGGATAGTCCGCCAAGAAAAAGTTGTAGAATACCAAGTAGATATAGCTAGAAGTTCGTGCTCGAGCATCTGTTAAAACATCGATGAGATTTCCAAGGACTTAAGATCATTGTCGAGCATCCGTCAGGACTGAATCTTGGACCTGTGGAAGTTAGTAAATTCCCCGACCATCTGTTGAGGCTAAATCAAAATAGAAGTTATTATGAAATGATATGTTCAACAAAGTATAAAAGATATGCATCCGCTCGACCATTTGTCGAGGAAAAGATTCATAGTCGCGTATGAATGTAATAAAGATCCAATGATTTTATCATAAAAATCTCACTGAGATAACTGTGCCCGAGCATCCGTCGGGGATGAGCTAAATAACCAATAATCTCGCTCTGGTGAGATTAGATTGTTGTAGCTGGATGACAATATTGAAAATTAAAATGTTCGAATAAATGACATGAGTGCTATATAATTGCGCCTCACTTATTTATGTGAGCAAAGTAGTTTGTAATAAGGTCGCATAAAAAAGTGCCAACTAAAATTGTTGTAACAATTGTGAGAAAGTCACACGATCCTCTAAATTTTTCTTTTTTTTAGAGAGAACCAAGTAGTGCAAATATTAGCCAAGTATATCCCGAATGTAAGATATAGGGTTGATTTAGAATTTTTGCAAAAAGCTCTTAAGCAAATACTCAAAGCTCGTAAGCTCCAAGTAAATTGGTTGGTTTAAAAAAAATTCCACTTCAAATAGGAGGGGTGGTACTGTCCTTCAACAACAAGTGTTAGTCTCGACAAAGTCAAAGGGGTTGCAAACCATCAATCCTCAATTGGACTTATGCCCCTGTATCTTTCCATATCGTGCCGCCGACCAGCGAAGACGATCCAGTGGTTACAACCGTGATGGCCGACAATACGGGGTCGTCCGATGGCATTGCTGATGCGTGGAAAACTACATGTAGTCCATGCACCTGATGAAACTGATAAATTGCCCAACCGTTTGAGATGTGGATAACTTCAAAAGACACGTTAATTTGAGGTGGCATCCAAGAAACGCGATTTTCACTGAAATGGACATCCCTGATGTCATACTCATCTATACCATTGATTTGTTGTGGGATTACGTGTCCGATCGGTGCTGAGTGGTCAAAAGTGATCGGAGGATACGGGCGGAGGTGTTACTGATAAGACGGTTCAGTGTTGATCTCCCTCGAGCTCGTCGCCTATTCGCGGGTTCCAAGTCGTCCTCATTGTGGTCGTCGAAGAAAACCAGCCTCAAAGAGATTTTGTTTTGTGTTATAATTTTTGCACGGGGGTGAGCTCATCACTGCTCGTCCTCGCCGCCGACCAGATGTGCTCGTCCTTTCTTGTTTTAGCCATCGACCAGCTGATGGTAGTCACAACCTGGTCGCCGACTACCATCCATCGCTGGTGACGTCGCCGAGGTGTAGTACACTTTGCATAATGGTCGTTGATCTATGGCGGCGTGGATGATTGGTCCTCCACAGAAGTCTTGCTCGCCACCACTAGTTGGAGAGGAGAAGGATCTGGTAGGTGTGATACAAAAAAAGACAGGAAAATTCTTGCTGCTTCAGAACACTTTTTCATAAAAATGCAAGCTTCAAATCGGAATTTGGCTGTTGGCTCTCCGATGCTGGGTCACCGGAGTTCATACTCCTTATGATTGGTCACCAGTAGGTCACAAACAGGTCGACGACCACTGGGGCTTCTCGACCAGGAAGGTTGCAGGTCGGAGAGCAACTGGAGGTGTCCAGAATCTGTATACCTTTGTGAAAAAATATCCTTCTATTGTGTAAAGATGTGTTCAAGATCTCCCATGAGAGAGAAACTCTTTTTTCAGTTACCCCGTGCCAGAAAATTAGGGATATGGGAAATAAGATACGATGTAACCCAGAAAGATCTTAAAAGAGTCCAAATATTTGGAGAGTCCTCATAGACATCTCCGATAGTGAGTTTCATGTGGTTTAAATAATGAAAGTTGTCTACAATCAAAGCTGTTATGCAGATTTGTAGATAAAAATTGAATACAGAATTTATAAATATAACTGTACGCAAAATCATGCATCACTGAAACGATATTTGTTCAAAACACATAATTATATATGAAACACATAACTGCTCGTGCACAGATCAAAAAGGAAAACTTATCTTTTGATTATGTGCGTAGTGTAGGCACCATTGTTCTTGAACGTAAACCTAGATCTCTTCTAGCAAGAAGGGGAAGGCCTTTTGTTCCGTTTCCCACAGACGGCGCCAATTATAGGTGCAAAAAACCTCACCCTTAGGGGGGTGCCAATTCATCACGATACAAGTATAAAAATAAATACGAGAGAGACAAAGATTTACGTGGTTCGACCATGAATAGCCTACGTCCACGGGGCTGTTGGTGTGTTTCATTAGAATGACCAGAGAGTTTTACATGAGAGTATTTCTCTAACTTCTAATCCCCCTTTCACAATGGGGGGTGTCCCCTTTATATAGAGTTAGGGGTTACATTAGGGTTACAAATATGTATGGGTAACAAATATGGATGAGCCCTATCTTCGTGGAGTTTTAATCCCATCTGATACTGCTCTTCGATCTTCTCGTTTATTAAGGACTTTAGTCGTCCCTATATTGTTGGCACGTCGCCATCTTCACCGGGGTGCTCCCCAGACGTCATGTTATTCCGTAGGCATATATTTTGCCCCCAGAGAATGGATGGATGAGATGGGTTTAAATGTAGGGTCTTGATAATTTATAATATATGTTTTTTTAAATATAAAATTTATTTGGTAATTGGTATAGTGACATTTAGTAAATTTGGTATGTATTTTGGTACGGTACACCGGTACGATAATTTGGTAAATCGGTTTTTTATATCTAAAAACCAAAACCACCCAAGATTTTTGCGGTATTTTTGGTTTCGGTAAAATCGGTTTTTGGTATTTCATAATATGAAACCAAAACCATTTTTTTCGGACTAAAACGGTACGTTATGGTAAAAAATAGTACCGCTTCCACCCCTAATATCAAATGTAAAGCATTAAGAGATTTCAACGCAAGCTTAAACATTTTGTTGCGCAAAAAATAAAAGAAGTCGTTGAAACACGTCTCATAGTACTCTTTCATTCAAACATTTTGTAACAACCCGTCCTTTTGGAGACGATTAAATTCCATAATTAAGTATAAATTGGAATTTGGGAAATTTCTCTAAATAGTAATTTTTGAGATTTTCGTGGATTAAATGATTTTCGATGGATGTTGTGGTTATTTTTGGGACTATATAGGTCGAAATATTTTAATTATATGTTGCCATTGAGTAAAGAAACACGAGGTGAGATTTAATTTGGAAAAAAAACCCATTAAGTCGTGTGGGGTTGAAATAGTGAGTTGTGGTCAAGTACCTCGGATGGGAATTTCGACTGCGCCATGAGTCTCAGAATGGCCGAGATAGTCGAAAAAGAGTGTCTGATTGTCGAAATTGAGTTCCGGATAATTTTAGAGTTAAATAGACTCGTAATTGAGTAAACGAGTCGTTTTGGGGTTTTAAGGGGTTAAACCCTTTTCTCCTTATAAAAGGAGGGAGAGAGGGAGAAAAGAGAAAGAAATAAGAGATAAGAGAGAGAAGAGAGGGAAGAGAGAGAGATGAGGAGGAAAAGAGGAGAAAGGGGGAGATTTCGGCCAGCCTCCACGGGATTCGGCCCGAGGATGTCAGATTTTATCCACGTGGCAAGTGTTTACTTGCTTTATTTAATTTTTGCATAAATATCTCATACCGTAGTTTGGTATAATCAAACCCTAAAGATTTTGGGTTGGGTTTTCGTGGATAAAACGGGTTTTCGGGAGATAAAACAAATAAACCCCTAAAATTGGTTAATTGGAGAAACTTAGGTTTTAACTGAAATTAATTGGTGATTTCGGGTTTTAGGACATTTAGAACCCGTATTATAAGTGTATTTGTTGTTGGTTGGAGTTGAGTTGTAGGCCGTTGGGTGAGGAGATGGAAGCTTGGGGGAAGCTTCCATGGCTGAAACAGCTTCTCGGAGAAGAAGTTGCCCGCCATGATCGATCGATCGATCATGGGGGCTCGATCGATCGATGCCCTCGATCGATCGACGGCTATGGGTCGATCGATCGACCCCTTCTGAAAATGGGCAATTTTTCTTAGGGTGAATTGGATGGGATGAACTCCAATTCTAATGGACTCGAGGTTAATTAGGGGTTAAAATAAGTAACCCTTTAGGTGTCTATGGTCTTCCAATTGAGGAAATATAGGAGGGCAAGGAGAGGGTTTTAATGTATAACCCTTAAACTATATTTTCGAGGAAAATAGAATAGTTGATAAGTTAAGATGTTGGGGTCCCTAACATAGGGTGGGGTTCCCTAAATGATTAATTGTACGAGATGTAGTCCTTGGGTTCGTGGAAATGAAATCCATAACCCATTAAATTTAAGGTGGTTCGGGAGAGATAAATCCCGAGGATATTTCTAGTAGGCATATGGGCCTATATAATTATGCGTATAGAAAGCATAATTATACCGATTACTGTTGGGTGTACCCTAGGAGATAATTAGGATAATTTGGGGATATAGATATGTACATGCACTTAGAGTGAATTGGTAATTGGAGACATCCAATAATATCCTTAGAGATGATTAAGGTATTTATTAGTTATTAAAGTAAGGAAATACTTTGGGTTTAGTATCATGCTTATATGAATGCATGATTATGATTCTCTGAGAGAATCTTTGGGATTATTGGTCATCGCTAGAAGAGATTGGCAAATAAGGCCATTTATATATATTCGGGGAGGAATATATGGTATATGTATATACTATGTGATTAAAGTATATATGTATAGTATGATGTAAATGATTTTGAAAATGTAAAAATGAATGTTTTCAAAATGGAAAAGAAAAGATTTTCATAATTAATAAAATTATGGTTACACACCTCCCTAAATCGCTATCATAAGGGAAGTTGCATGCATATGGTGATGCCCCCTGGCTAATGAATGCAGGGTGGATATAGTTCTAGGCCATATGGCGATTATATTTTACTGCGTTGGTTAGGAGATTATGGGTGTGGTCTTGACTTTTCCGCAGGCATATGGCCGCTTCCCGATGTTGTTAGGTTCCCAGGTTGTCTTGTTTGATGGGCCCTGGAAGATGATAGCCATTTAGGGGCGCGTCTAGTGGGGAAACTCGGAGGGAAGTTCTTAGATATGTTAAAGCAATTCATGATAATGGATTGGCTTTAAATACATTTCCCGGATATAAGAAGGGAAATGGGATAAATGATTTGGCTTCGGATACGTTTTCCGGATGGAAGAAGGGAAATGGAAGCATATGATATGATAAAAGCATTTTTATGATAATAAAAATGGCTTTGGATACATTTCCTGGATATGAGAAGGGAAATGGGATGTTTTTAAAACGAAAAAGCATTTTATGATAATAAAATTGGCTTTTAAAGAGTTATATGTTATGTTAAAGCAATTCATGATAATGAATTGGCTTTTATATATATTTCTTGGATATAAGAAAGGAAATGAAAAGTATTGATAAATACTTGGTATATAAATCCTCAGTCCGGGAGATAGATCCGGATGTATATATATATATATATATATATATATGGAAATTGGGTGCCGAGGGTCTAATGGATCCCGATGATCGACATTGCCGCATAGTAGTGTATCAGGGGGGTTCCTTGTTTGGATTTCGCTCTGCTAGACACCCCATGCACGAAGATGGCATTGTGTTGAGACTAGGGAGAAGTTTAATCCTTAGTGCTCTAATATTAATATTTCTTATATATATACGTTACGTACTGAGGGACTGATGGAGCTCGACGATCGACCTTGCCGCATAGTAGTGTATCGGGGGGGGTCCTTGTTTGGATTTCGCTTTGTGAGACAGCCCATACACGAACATGGCATAACGTTGAGACTGGGGTGAAGTTTAGACCTTAGTACTTGGACTATATAGGGTTGATAGTGGTTGGGTAATAGACTAGTTTAGTAGGGTAGCTTGACTAGGATGTTTAGAGGGATGCGCTAGGAGTGCACTGTTAGAAGAGAGGTGAGGGGTATCTCATGGGAGTGCGATACCAAACTTAAATATGAGATAAAATCTTTTTCTAAAAAATAAGGCATTTATGCACTTGCTAAATATTTTTCAACCTCGGGCTCTGACCCGTTTATCTACTTTCCTTTACTTGTTTTATATATATATATATACACACACACACACACACACACACACACATATATATATATATATATATATATATATATATATATATATATATATATATATATATATATATATATATATATATATATATATATATATAGGTGTCCAGACACAGGGACACCTGGATGCCACTTCTTTCGAGTCAGACGTCTACTGCAGCAGCTGTGAATGCATGCAGGTTCTTGATAGACGCTTCTACCTTTGTACTCTAAATAAGAGGTACTGTATAAGTATTCGGGCCAATAGCCCAATTGCATTTATTTATTCTTTTAGCACAGCATTCGATATGGTTGTATAATTTTGATCGAGTGTTCAGTTATTTTGTTTCATTTCAGTTTCATTTACGATGTTTTAATTGTATTCGTTTAAAAAGAGTAGTTAAGTAAAATTTTGACACCGGCCTAATAGGTTATTAGGAATTAAATGGTTTTTCGACAGTGATGCTAAGAATGATCCATATTAGACTCCTGTTATAATTTGATATAGGAGTGATCGCCCGGTATTTTATTAAGCGGGGTGTCACACATTCTTTACACACTAATGTTCAACAATATTGTCGAGCGCATAAGCCAACTCTAAACATTATCACCACATCACATACAACAAAGTCTCATAATGCGGGGCAAGCTGCTATAGGTAATATCATATGAAATCCAAAAGGGACGTTTATATGTGCTTTCAGAAGAAAAAAAATTGTTGGCTTTCCATCAAGAGCTTTAGGCAATTAAATTGAGAAAGGATGTTGCATATCAACAGGGCATTACATGCCTCGAAATTGAAATAGACAGTTAGTCACGGAACTGTCCAAAACATCAGAGTTTGACTAAAGAACTACTTCTTAGAGCAACCCTTACGGGTAGTTCAAATTAAGCCTCAACTAGTGTAAAAATATACACAGAAAGTTAAAGAGTTTGCTGTGGGTAGGCCAAAAATAGACTTGTGATAGGAAAAAAGTAAGAAAACGACGTCGTTTTGGGTTTAAGGTTTGGACCCTTGGGCAGAACATGATGTTCTGCTTAAGGGTCTTTGAATTTTAATTTTCCACCCCAATTGATTTAACTTACTACGTTCTCCCCTAAATTTATTACCTCAACTATCCCACCTACATTCCAACCACAAAATTAAATTCAACAACCCTATTTAAATCATCCCACCGTAAATCATTTTTATCACTGGAAAAAAACAACAACAACATCTAACATCTAGCTAGTATAATCAGGTAAATCCTCTCCTTTTATGTTTTCTTGTAAATTATTTAATTGTTAATTTTAATGTTCTATTTAATTACTTATTACTTAAATGTTTTTATTCATTTAGTTAGAGCAATCCTTATGTACAGAATATCAGCAATTATTTTGTTTAAATAATTTGTTATTATAATTAGTAAATGTTTAATTATCTATTATGTTTTTGTTTGGTTCTGTTTATAAGAAGTTATTTAAGTGAATGTTTATAAAAAAACTAATTAGTAAATGTTTAATTATATGTTATGTTTTTGTTCGGTTCTGTTTATAAGAAATTATTTAAGTGAATGTTTAAAATAAATTAATTAGTAAATATTTTATTATCTGTCATGTTTTTGTTCGTTTATGTTTATAAGAAAGTATTTAAGTGAATGTTTATAATAAATTAGTGAATGTTTACAAGAAATTATTTAAGAAATTATGTGTTTTGTTATGTTTTTAAAATAATTATATGTTCTATTTTTCTAAGTGATGTATTTATTAGGTAATTAGTAATTATCATGTAAATCAAATTTTAGCCAATATATTTAGACAGAAAAATTCCAATTATATAGAAGTGATATTGTATAGCCAAAGTGCCTAAAAATTTATTGATTGGCTAAAAATGAATATACTTTAATTTTTTTACCAAATAAAATATTACATAATATTTATATATTCATTACCCAATGTGCTAGAAAATTAATAACTTTTTTGTTGACATTGCAGTGTTGATAATGGAACAAATTGGGGAAAAAAAAATTAGACGGGCTATTGGGGCTAGAAAGTCTTGAAAAATTGGAGAAGGAAGGCGAGACCCGAAATTACTACTGCCGAGCGACCTATAGTTTTTTAAAACTATAGGCGTATAGTGGACGACGGAGATCACATTAAACCTTCTCCGAACACGGCCACAAACGACAACTCAATAAAGATGCGTGATAGTTGGCGTAGTCTTATACCCATGTATAAATATTTAAAGACATCTCCCGAGGTCATACATTTTATACACCGTAGCGGTTGGGGAGAATTGTTGGACGCTCAAATTCCCAAGAGCACTCGGTGAGCGTTGGTGGGACACAACCAACACGTTTCAACTACCTACCGGGGAGCTGACCATTACTCCTTATGATTTTATGATTTTACGGTTTGAGAAATTTGAAATTTGTGGAGTTCTTTTAAAATTTGGTAACAAGATTCAAAAATTAAATGATTTTCCCTTGTTCTCTCGCTGGAATGCTAGATTAGCTGCAGTAACCTGACATAAAACGACAATGTAATTTTATTAACTCGTTAGCAACAGATTTACGAGAAATAATATTTAAAAAAATTATAAAAGATATAAGTGATTTTACCCAATCTGTGTTCACAGTCTCACTACCACGATTGGTCATCGATGCATCTTTCAATTTAGAAACATATAACATTACGTGCCTCGAAATTTTGCTGTAGCGGGTTTGTAGGCTGGGTCTCGTCCGACGTTCAGTGATACTCGTCGTTGTATTATATTCTTCGGCGACCGCATCCCAAAATAATGTGTTAGGTCGATTAGTTCCTCGTAAACCATCATTTGTTTGATTTACATAAGCGGTGCATAATACTTCATCGTCGTGTTGAGACATATTTCGACCTCGAACCATTATAAAATAATCAAAAAATATTTTTAAGCAAATATAAAATTTTCGAAATTATTTTTGGGTAAATAAATAATATTTATTGCACCTAAAAAAATAATTTTTGGTAATAATTAAAATGAAGATACTAGAGAGTGTTTTGAATAAAAATATAAATGAAAATAGAGTGTTTAGAATAAAAATATAAATGAAAATGAAGATAGTGTTTTGAACCTCCTATTTATATATATATAAAAAAATAACCGTTGGATAAATAGCCGTTGAAAGTGTTTAAAAAATTTGAGGGTCAAAACAGAAATAGGGGAAAATGGGTTAAAGTTTTGGACTAGTTAGTTTTTTTTTTCTCCTTCCTTGCGCGAAACAAGATATTTCGTTTTGAAAGTGAGTCCCACAAAAAACTTACTAGTCCAATTGCATCTTTGTTATTTTTTACCCTACCAACGCCTATATACAGGTTTATCCTACCTGTAAGGGTTGCCCTTAAAGGTCTACATCAATTTCACCATGTCACACTTGATATATACTTGAAGGACGCTAACTCATGTGCTAATGTTTTAGTTTCAATATCTCGGCCTTTTTATACTATATCTTTACACGTTTCTGTTCTGATTATGTGACTTCTGTAATATATTTTCTAGTAAAATACCCATATTATTTTGAATAAAGCTTCCTTTTTCGAAAGAACAAAAAAAAAACGTGGGAAGAATCAGGGTCTGTTTGGTTCGCTACTCAGAAAACTCGATTTAAACGATGTTTTTAAAAACAGTTTTAAAATTCAATTTTTTATGTTTATAATTATTAGTATGCGTTTGGTAACCTTGTTTTTAAATACAGTTTTTTTTAAATTTGATAAAATTAACAATCATGCATATTTATATTGTACATATATTTATGTGTGTGTGTATATATATATATATATATATATATATATATATATATAAACATACATAAAACTTTCATATATACATGGTACATGTAGGTATACATACACACATACATACATACTTTTATACATACATGATCATGTATGTATAAACATGTGTATGTATGTGTGTATGTATACCTACATGTACCATGTATGTATGAAAGTTTTATGTATGTTTATATATATATAATGATATTGCATGTATAATTCACTATAAAATTATATACATACATGAATTGATAATATTTTTTAATACATATGTACAATATGTATATTTATATTATTCCATACATTAATAATACATGTATAAAACTATATATAAATATCATGTATCTATTAATAATATTATTTAACTTTATATTATTCCATACGTAATTTTGTGTACATGTACATATATATTTTTTATTTATAAGAATTGCACACATATTAATGTATTATGTATGTATATTATATATTAAGGTATAATTGCATTAAAATATTAAGAATGAATAATTTTTAGTTAAAAAATAAAAAAAACAGAAGTTATAAAACACCCAAAACCTGTTTTCTGAAAAGCTTGCTTATAACACAGAAATATTATAATTCTATGTTTAAAAACAAATTGTCAAACGCAGATTTTTATCAAAATTGTATTTAAACACTGAAAATAAAATTATAGTTACAAACCAAACAGGCCATCAATCTTTTCTCATTTGATTGTTTCTTCCATATATCAACCCCCAAATCTTGGTTTACAACCTTCTTAACCCAGCATATAAAAAAGATAGATAATAAAGTATTGATGTATAATTGTAATGCTCGTGCAATCCACAAATGCTTAGGTGCCAACAAGAATGCTGGTTAGGTGCCAAGAAGAATGCTCGTGCAATCCACAAATGCTTGTTTTACACTATAATTGTAATGCAAAAGCCTTTCCCAGTAAGAAAATCATGTATTAATGTCATAATCTATGTACAAGATAAAAAAATTGTTGATTAATATAGTAATCTATAAACAAATAGAATCTTAATGCAAAAGCCTTTCCCATGAAGAAAAACATGTATTAATGTTGTAATCTATGTACAAAAAATATCCTTCATCAAATCTACATCTTTCATTTCATCAAATCTAACGTCTAAATGGGGACCATAATACTAAAATCTTCTTCATCAAATCTCCTTAAAACTAAATTCCTCTTCCACCAACAGCTTCTTCGCCTTTTCTGGTAATTTGATCCCCCTAAAGCTTCTTAACCCACCAGCTGCCCATACTTCACTATCCATCCAACGCTCCAACTAGATTTCACACGGCTCTGCAAAAGGTAAACAAAAATTCATATCAGAATCACACCGAAATACCAACACCACATCATCTGATAATTGTTAAAACATATTTGGCAAAGAAATGTTACAATCACACATACCTCCAATTTGAGGGGAAAACCGTACATTACACATTACACATCCCCACCTCCCTTGTTCACACGAAAAACCTCATTTCATCTCGAGGCTTTGAGAATTACTTCCATCTCATCGTCAGGATTGGGCCTCGTCTGCGTCGGAATCACTCCCGGAGGAGCTCCCTGAATCTGAATCTGTATATATAACCATTGAAACAACCATAACAACATTTCAATCCCAAGAAGTAACCGTAATTATATTTTGTTTCCAATTAATAGGTAGAAACAAACAAATTATAATGGATCCAGTACCACTTGATGAGGATGAGTCGCTGCCTGAGCTGCTGGAACTGCTAGAACTGCTATTGGCATTGGCAGTGGCAGTGGCAGTGGCATTGGCATTAGCACGACCAGGGCCATTACCAACATCATCCTTCTCAATCTCAACTGGTGGGAAGCTGCTCTCTGGCATCTCATCACCAATGTCCACGTCTTCCTCACCGGCTTCTCCTTTTCTGGGTCTCTTTGCCACATCCATTATCTCACTTGCCCCAACCTGCAAAAACAATAAAACGATTAACAATCAGAGTACCAATTACAAAGTTCATGTAATGTGACGATGACTAAGCAGTACCTCATCAGTTTCAGCTGTAGTCGTTGCAGCTGCTGAATTATAATTATTCCCCATGAGAGCTTGCCTCTTAGTCTTGCTGACAAACTTCTTCCAATTGGTCACAAACCTATCAAGCTCCCAAAGGGTCTCCGTGTCAAGGGCTTCAATGTCGAGCTCAATTTCATCACCTTCCTGAGCCAAATGATCATTCCTCTTTCTAATAATCTGAACCAACTGCGGCATTTTCTCCTGAGGCAAATTTTGCAATCCCATACCAAGCTTTTGCTTTTCCTCCATGCTCATTTCTCTCTTGTGCGGATCCTTAGCTCTGGGCTTTGGCTGCTTCCCAGGAACACCTCTAGCACTCGCTGGCTTCACCGGCTGGGCTCGAATTGGAGATGGAGTTTGTACAGGTGATTGAACTAATGGTGGAGGGTTCAATGCAGGTGGTTTTGATGGCGGGTTAGATGAACTGGATTGATTCTGAACTCGCTCAATTTTCTTTGGCATTGGGGTAGGTTTGGGTTTCTTCGGTCTTTCCGGAGTCGGAATCTCATTCCAGGAACTCCCTTGCAATTCACCAGCAACAAACTGATTTCTATGATTTCCAATTCCACCACTGCCAAGCTTATCTAAAATCGGCTTATACAACTCCTCGAAACGGTCAAGAAGCTGGCTAGCCACGACATGGACTTGATCAGTTTTGGGATTATACATCATGGCATTGTTAAAGGTTAACCTGACATCAGCAGCAAAATCAGCCGGTGAAGAATAGGAATTCTTAGCGAAATTAGATTTGATGGTTCCAAGATCCATGGGCCTCTTAATTATCTGATGATAATCGTGAAGCCCCAAAGCAGCAGCGTCAACGGGCATGTTGAATACCCAGCTGTGCTTGGGCTTCATCAATTTGGTCAAAATCTGCCTGCACATCTTCATTAAACTAACGTTCCCGTTCCCGTTCTCTGAACCAAACGGCATTGGGCGCTTGTTAGAAGGCAATTTCTTGACTTTGGCATTAGATCGAGGCTGTAATTTACCAGATTGGATGCGATCATTTAAATTCTGGATCTGCTCAAGTTCAGCCACCAAACGTTTTCTAAGCTCGCTTAGCTCGCTTCTGGAATACGCAGAGACATTAAAGTTCACATAGGGATAGGGATGGGATCCGTGATTGTGAGTATCATCAGGTTCGATCGGTCTTTGATTAAAGGAATAAGCATCATCAGATGCTGCTTGAGTAACTGCCGGCAAATCGTTAACTGTTTGGAATTGCTTCTTCTTTGGTTTCGTCTTCGAATTAGGATTAGGGTTAGGGTTTAGTTGAGGAGTAGAGTAAGGAGATTTTCCCATGAATCCACCAAGTGATTGACCCCAGTTCGACTCATTCCGGTTAGCTAAGACGGCGGAAGCCATGAATTGCACCCGCGGCCGGCGTAATTCCGGCTTGATGGATCCAATTCAGGCGGTGAAGAAAACATGTAACACCTTTCAGATTAAAACGACACGTTCGCCGGAAAATTAAAGCGAAAAGAAAGAAAGAAAGAAAGGATTTGAGACAACGAATATTGGAGTCTAGGGTTAGGCTTAGGCTGTTGTGAGGGATGAATTAGATGGGGTTGGGCTTCGCTTCGCTTCTTAAAGGCGCTCAGATCTGACCGTGGAAACAACGGGCACCTCTCACACCGTTCATTCAGTTGCAATTACTGATCTAACGGTTCGTGTTGTTCTCTTTGCTGTCTACTTGCTATATGTTTTGCTGCCTCGTATAAACTATTTCCCTCGTCCCGGAGTCCTTATTTAGGGGTAGTTTGTTTTCACCTCTTAAGTCTGAATCTGAATTATTCAGACTTAAGAGGTATCAAAAAGCGTTTGTTTTTTTAAATGATTAAGAGGTTAACGGTCATATTTGTCTCTTAATGATTAAGAGGTAGAGTTAGGTCTGAAGTCTGAATCTGAAGTCTGAATCAGTCTAAATACATTCATTCAGAAGTATATTCAGACGTAAAAACAAACACATTTTTCAGATTCAGATTTCAGACTTCAGATTCAGTCTTCAGATTCAGATAAAAAAACAAACGCAACCTTACTTTTTATACAAATTAATAATACTTTCAATCAATGACCAAGATCGACATAAATTTAAATAATTGATTATGTCCAAAAAAATAAAAGTGGACATTTAATTTGGGACAACTCAAAAATAAATAGCGGACTCTTAATATGGGACAAAGCGATTATTACAATTTTTGGACTATTTTTAATGTTTCTTCCATTTTGATCATCATATTTTTGTAATATATTCATTGTTTCTCAAATCCTAAAAAACAAAGGAGTATTTTTTTTAAATTCATTTTCAAATCCTATACGAAAGAAAATCAACTCGAATACATAGCATTCAAAAGTTTCCTTTTTGCCACTTTTATCAATCGGTCTCTTTTGAAAAGTATGTAGTTAAATATGTCCTGTCATTTTTATTTTGCTCTAATAGTGTTGTAGTTTAAAACTAGTATATGAATGTTTGAGCCTTGGCTATAATATACTTATAATAAGCAATAACAAATAAGGAAATTATCACTACCAACATGCCAATTTGGGGAGAATAGAAAAGGACGAGAGATACATAAGGAAAACAATGATTAACGTGGTTCGACCCAAATCTATGTCTACGTCCACAGGTGCAGTATTGATTGTATAGATCTCAATAGACAATATCTCTGAAAGGAATGAATATAATCTCTTAAAAGTCTCTACAGGGTTTTGCGTATGGCTGTTAGGTAGAATATTCTTTAATCCCTTGTTCTGTGAGATTGCATGTTATTTCGAGGTGGTCAGAAGAGAGAAAGAGAAAGAGTGGTAGGATATGTGAAATGCCCTTATAGGTTAGGCAGTTGCACCTTTTACATGCCATAGGGTGAACAATCATGTGTTTGTTACAACCCACTAAAGGGTGGAGCATCGTGTATATGTAACACCCCGCCCGCCCGGGGAGAGCGAACGGAGCGCTACTATCGAATAACTAAATCAATTCCATAAATCACAAGGTATAGAGCATCTAATTCCCCCAATAAAACAAGAGAAACAACTAATCTCAAATCTCTTCAATTAAAACAACAAGCCTCTCGAATTAAAACAACTATCTATCTCGATACTAAAATGTATCTCCAATGCTCTATACATCAAAATAAATACAAGTCTTCTCATCTTGTATTAAAATCTTTCCAAAATAATCCTCGCTAAAAATCAATCTCCAAATCAAATCCAAAGCGCACAAAATTCGCGCTAACCTGCCACTAAAAGAAAATATGGGGAAGTACACAATACGACAGGAAAGATGCTCAACAAATATATCAGCGATGAATAAAGCGTAACAACACGAGTACGAATATTCAAATCAAATGAAAATCTCAATACCATTTTATCAATAAATTTCTCAACAACACATTAATCGGGTCACCGTGCCTCACCCCATCCGCATATGCTTTATCAAGTCATATCCCTTGGAGGCAGAAATTTTGGCGGGTGCCCAACGTCCGTGCCATATGAAAATCTCATGACAACGTGCTCAACAACGACATGAATAATACCACATGAATCAAAATAATTTCAACAATTATTTTTCCAGATTTCAATGAATTTAAACATAAGTTCAATTAACGAGAATTCAACGGAATAAACACTCGCGAGATTTAGGAGCATATTGTGTAAAACCCCATACCTCAAAATCATCACATGAATCATCACATAATTCAGCCTCAAAATCTAATCACACCATCACGTTCCTCTCATGAAAATAATCAAATCTCGTTCTAGCCCAAACTCGAGAAAACACCAAATAAGCCTTCTAATCTAAGGTTGAAATCTTGAATAAGTTTGGGCTATGGTTTGTATATAAAAGGGAGTAATTTTGGAGAGGTCTTCTGGTTGAAAAGTTTGAGAAAAAGCGATTTGAAAATCCAAGCCACGAATTTGTTGATATATAAAGGATTAAGAGTTTGATTAAGAAAGGAGTTTTAATTAGATACAAACACTAAAAAATTTATTCCGAGCGATCGGACCGATAGAATTGGATTAAATTTTATAGAGAATTAGCTAAAGACTAGAGAAAGTTGTCCAAAAAATTTCAGCTCGATCGGAACGTTCAATATTTTTAAATATTTTTTTTTGCTAGAGAGTTTTATGTTTTGAGGACTTTAAGAGAGTTTTATATTTCGAGGACTCTTCTATATAATAAAAAATCAATTAAAACTCCATTTTAATTTCAATTCCGAAACCGTTTGAAATTTTCATCTTTAAAAATAAAATCCAACATATTTGAGCAATAAAAATAACTTTACCAAAAACTTTATTTTCCTTTATATTTTGAAAATACCCCAAAAATACGCGGGTTGTTACACTTCCCCACTAACAATGGAATTTCGCCCTCGAAATTCGCCGAATACCTAACTCTCAAAAATCAGGTCAACAATCTCAAAAAATAATCTCGTCACCAAAGAAATAATTTCCTCACATCTAATCTACATGCCTAACGCATAACGATTCTCTAAAAATTCTATCTCCAAAAATACGAGCCACAAAAATGCAATGGGCCCAAAGCCCAAGACCCGAGGGTTATCGGATACCTAAGCTCTGATACCATTCTGTAACATCCCGCCCCCCCGGGGAGAGCGAACGGAGCGCTACTATCGAATAACTAAATCAATTTCATAAATCACAAGGTATAGAGCATCTAATTCCCCCAATAAAACAAGAGAAACAACTAATCTCAAATCTCTTCAATTAAAACAACAAGCCTCTCGAATTAAAACAACTATCTATCTCGATACTAAAATGAATCTCCAATGCTCTATACATCAAAATAAATACAAGTCTTCTCATCTTGTATTAAAATCTTTCCAAAATAATCCTCGGTAAAAATCAATCTCCAAATCAAATCCAAAGCGCACAAAAACCGCGCTAACCTGCCACTAAAAGAAAATATGGGAAAGTACACAATACGACAAGAAAGATGCTCAACAAATATATTAGCGATGAATAAAGCGTAACAACACGAGTACGAATATTCAAATCAAATGAAAATCTCAATACCATTTTATCAATAAATTTCTCAACAACACATTAATCGGGTCACCGTGCCTCGCCCCATCCGCATATGCTTTATCAAGTCATAGCCCTTGGAAGCAGGAATTTTGGCGGGTGCCAAACGTCCGTGCCATATTAAAATCTCATGACAACGTGCTCAACAACGACATGAATAATACCACATGAATCAAAATAATTTCAACAATTATTTTTCCAGATTTCAATGAATTTAACAATTCAAAACATGAGTTCAATTAACGAGAATTCAACGGAATAAACACTCGCGAGATTTAGGAGCATATTGTGTAAAACCTCATACCTCAAAATCATCACATGAATCATCACATAATTCAGCCTCAAAATCTAATCATACCATCACGTTCCTCTCGCGAAAATAATCAAATCTCGTTTTAGCCCAAACTCGAGAAAACACTAAATAAGCCTTCTAATCTAAGGTTGAAATCTTGAATAAGTTTGGGCTATGGTTTGTATACGAAAGGGAGTAATTTTGGAGAGGTCTTCTGGTTGAAAAGTTTGAGAAAAAGCGATTTGAAAATCCAAGCCACGAATTTGTTGATATATAAAGGATTAAGAGTTTGATTAAGAAAAGAGTTTTAATTAGATACAAACACTAAAAATTTTATTCCGAGCAATCGGACCGATAGAATTGGATTAAATTTTATTGAGAATTAGATAAAGACTAGAGAAAGTTGTCCAAAAAATTTTAGCTCGATCGGATCGTTCAATATTTTTAAATATTTTTTTTTTGCTAAAGAGTTTTATGTTTTGAGGACTTTAAGAGAGTTTTATATTTCGAGGACTCTTCTATATAATGAAAATTCAATTAAAACTCCATTTTAATTTCAATTCCGAAACTGTTTGAAATTCTCATCTTTAAAAATAAAATCCAACATATTTGAGCAATAAAAATAACTTTACCAAAAACTTTATTTTCCTTTATATTTTAAAAATACCCCAAAAATACGCGGGGTGTTACAATATATTACTCACGTGCACCAATGGTATGAGTAGGACTGTTTATATTCCCTCACACGATGTAGGTATGCCTTGATGGAGTTAATTGACATCGTGAATTAATAGCAACAAGACAATCAAATATATAGCGTGACCGGACACATTTGCGCTTGAGCCGACCTTAGAGTAGGGACTGATCAGATTTAGTATCAAGCCGACCCCAATATCTTCCCTTAATGAGAACATATGCCACCTTTTAAGAGGCACAGGGGTGTTCTATATTTAGTAATATAACACCTAAGTTTCATTAAAAAAAATAGGTAGTTAATATTTAGTATATATTTTATGTAAATATGACTTATTTGTTCAGATTCCTTTATTATTTATTATTTAGTCAATACAAGCAACATGTTTTGAGTCAAACCATTGGACGAAACTATTATTCCTATTAATAAAAAAATCTTGGTCTGAACACTAGTCATTTTGTATGCCTAAAATATTATTGAGTGGGCTCAAACAATTGTGAAAGAAAGTGTGAAGATGTAGAGCACCTCTAATGTACTCTTACATGCTAGATTAAAGAGGCTGAAAATGTTTGCTATGTATTCCTAGATTTGAAAGTAAAGAATCGGAGGCATAATTAGACCTTAAATATGTGTAGATTTGAGCACCGACAATGTATGGAAAATCCCTGCAAAAGTTGAGGCGAATTGGATATGGTATAACCAGATGAAAACCTAGTTTGGGACAAATTGGGTTTTTGTTTGGACATATATATGAAAAAAATTGAGGGGCAAACCTCTTATCCATCTATAATTTTTTTTTCAACTTTTGGATTTATTTTTCATATAAATTTGTTAAAATTTTATATATGTGGACAAAATTTTGTTCTTGTCTAGATTGATTCATCCCTCCAACATTGCAAAATTCTAATTTAAGATAGATTAAGGATAATTTTAAGGCTCCTAAAATTTGGAGTACATTGTTGGTGCTCTGTAATACCCCGTATTTTTATGCAATATTAATTTGGGGATTTATTAAATTTAATGTGAGTTATTAATTTAATATAAATCCGAAAATTAATCACTTTATAATTATTAATGTGATGAGAGTTAGTAATTATGGAAATTTTTTTGAATATTTCTAATGAGCAAAGTAATATATAATATTGGTTATATGAAATGTCACGAGTGAATATAATGACAATTTTAAAAATTTGAGTCGGGACGCGCCCGTGTCGCGTCGAGACTAAATATTGATTAATATAAGTGAATATATTATAAGTTGCTCGTATGGTCGTTTTGAGTGTGCCAAAGTGTCCAAAACGGTCGAGATAGTCAGAAAGTATACCCGGTGGTTTAATTTGGGTCTCGGGACATTTTTAGGCCTATTTAGCACCCCGAGAGGGCATTTTGGACATTTTACATTTTTGGGTAATTAAATCCACGAAATTTCAAGGGTTATATCAGATGTCTAAGTTTGCCTTCTAGGGTTAAAACAACCAAAGACAAGTGACAGCCATAGGAGAGAGAATGAGAGAGCTTTCAAAGCAATCAAAGACCCAAAATCCATCCGTTTGCACCGCCACCACCACCAACGCGTAGATCGCGCGACGGGGAACGCAACCTCAACAAATTCGTCATCAAATTAGAACTCTGAAAATCCCAAGCAAGTATTTATCTTGCTTATTTTCTTTAATGCATCATTCATGTTAGCCTAGGGTGATTAGGATGAGTTTTATAGAAGAAAACCCATGTTGGAGATAGGAAAATCGTATGTAGTAATGATTTGAATGAAAATCTGGAAACCCCTTCACATGTAGAGGATTAAACCACGAATTTCTGATGTTTTAGAAGAAGAAAATTCTGGAAAAGATTGATTAGAACCATGTTAAAGAAATTCTAGGGTTCTTGAGATATTGATGAAGTTTTTGCCTATAAATCCATGGTTATTGACGTAAAAATTACATGCTTTACGTAGAATATGAATAATATGGGTGTATAATGATTATAGTACGAATTTTAGGGAGTTTGGGTGTGAAAAATCTGGATTTAAATGAGTTTGTGTGATTGAACCCGTAACTGGTTTCCTGCAGAAATTGCCATACCTGCTTGATCGATCGATCGAGCCAAGAGCTTCGATCGATCGAAGGTTCTATCGATTGAGCCCCAGGCCTCGATCGATCGACCCCTTCTGGAAGACTCACATTTCCTCTTTTTAAATTAGTTGAATTCAATTTAATGAGAAATAATCCTTGGACACCCTTATTAAAATGTTTTGGGAGATAAAGAAGACCAGTATGACTTATAAATAATTATGGGACCTTTAATGTAAGACGAGAGTTGTATTTTTGGGATATTTACATATAAGGGACGATGAAATTATGTATTAAGGGGAGAGACGCGTAAGATGGTTACGTTGGAAATTAGATGAGTACCTACTGAATTCTACGCTTGGGAGGATAAAGTCCATGAGTGTTACGTAATAAGTTGGAATGATCCCTCAAATTAAAGTAAGAAATGAACGGTTATACGTGAGAACTAAATAATGAGAAATAAGGACAAATGTCGTAATTATGGGATTTGAGATGTACCTAATTTGATATGGTAATATTAGTATAGTTATATGACTGTGTTTATGCATATACTATCTATGTGTGAAATTCGTACCCGCGCTACTTGCTATCCCTGAGGTTACCGCGCTGGGACAGTCTTATCTCAATGGGACCTTTATGGGGGATATTGACTCGTACCCTAGAAGATAGAAATCCTTGGTACAGGCTATCGAATCGATAGTTCAGACGGTCCTAAGAGACGTGGGGGCATGTGCTATCCTCTTAGAGACTTGGAATCTATGCTTCGCCTCAATATTGTTTGTGTATGTGTTAATACAGTTCGAGAGTTATTCCGAATTTGTATTTCCCTTAGTACGAGTGATACGGGGATTGGATAGTAGAGTATGCCCGCACCATAGTTTTTATGTGGGGTGTTGTTAGAATATATATATTATACGAGTATTTAATATATATATATATATATGAAATTCTGAAATTTGGAACTGCCTACTGTGTTATGGTAAGTAAGACATGTATAATGACTCAAATTAGAAATACTTGTTTTGAAAAATTATAATATGACACTGGGAAACTTTATTAATAAATAAAGTTAAAATGAGATCTTTGTTATTGAATGAAATTTTTCCTCTTAAACAATTATATTGTTCAGTTTTAAATCTTACGAGTAACCTAAGATAAGTTAAACCATTGGGAAGTTTAGTGCGATATAAGATAAGATAATCCGTTGGGAAGGTTAGTGCGATAGGCGTGCACATTAGAAGAGAGCTAAGAATTTCTCAAGAGAGTGCCGCACTAATATGTTTTTGCATTGGCCTGTAAACATTTTAAATACTTGCTAAACAAATTTTAAATCATTTACACTATCGGGCTCTGACCCGTTTCTATTTCTCTTTCTCTCTTGTATATATATGTATATATTACAGGTGCCCAGCCACAGGGTCGTCTTGCGTAGGATCCTTTGGAAGGAACGCGCTGCAGCTTAGGTGGGAGTTGTAGGCCTCTTGCTTAGACGACTTCATTTATTTGATTCCACTCCTAGCATATTCATTTAGTGGGTCATGTGTCGCCCTTTCCATTATCCTGTTGTTTTATTGGACATTGTGATTTAGTTATTTCTTGTATTGTCACTTTGGGATTTATTACCGTCTGGATGTTTTACTTTAAGTTTTAAATGTTGGGATTTAGTTGTTGAATGTTTAAATTATTTGGATTATATTTTCCAGGATAATTGTGGTGTGATTATTTAATATTGAATTGTTGTAAAGATTTAAATATTGGTTTATAAAATAAAATTTGGAAAGTAATGTCTAAAAATGGTTTTGACACTTAGCTTAATTAATTAAGGTGTTTAAATTGGAAAAGTTATTTTTACGAAAGTGATGCTAAGAATGAACCAACTTCTCACCTTGACTTTTTACGAAAGCGAAAAGAAAGAAAGAAAGAAAGAAAGGCTTTGAGACAACGAATATTGGAGTCTAGGGTTAGGCTTAGGCTGTTGTGAGGGATGAATGAGATGGGGTTGGGCTTCGCTTCGCTTCGCTTCTTAAAGGCGCTCAGATCTGACCGTGGAAACAACGGGCACCTCTCACACCGTTCATTCAGTTGCAATTACTGATCTAACGGTTCGTGTTGTTCTCTTTGCTGTCTACTTGCTATATGTTATGCTGCCTCGTATAAATTTGATCGTCCTACCAAAGGATGGTTTGACACTCCGCTATGAAACTTACCATTTTTAATGACTTATTAATCAGTCACGTTAGAGGTTATGGTAATCTTTCTTAAAAATAATAGAAAATTAAGGTAAAGACCATATTCTTTTTTATGTTTAAATTTTTAAGATAATGTTTTTCAAGTTTATAAATCTAGTCCCTGTGATATAATAGCATTTTTAAATCTAGTCCTTGTGGTACAATACCTTTATTTTTTTTATCCGCGTTAACGGCACTATTTTTCACCATTCTTCATGCTATTTTTAGTACAAAGACTAAATTTATAAAATTATATGAAGTGTCCTATTTTTATACACTTTGAGCACTATGAGGACCTTTTCCCAAAACTCCCTAAAAATAATCTCGTTAAGCTTGTCATGGACAACGTTGATCTTAGGTTTTTGCATAGGTGTTCAGATAATGAGTGAGAGATGGGCGATTCTGAGTTTTGAGGGAATTTGATCGCAATTTAAAGGTGAATTTAGGATTTTTAAGCACTGGACGCTCAAAGAGAAGGCGATGAACGTAATCTAAAATTTCGATTGACAAAAGTTATTGGTTATTTTTCTCAAATTGTACTTTTTTATTTCTTGTACTATACATCGATTTCAATTTTTTCTCAAATTAAACTATTTCATTCGTCCCAAATTAAGAGTCCTTATTTACTTTTTATATAGATTAATAATATTTTCAATCAATGACCAAGATCGACATAAATTTGGATAATTGATTATGTCCAAAAAAGAAAAGTGGACACTTAATTTGGAACAACCCAAAAATAAATAGTGGACTCTTAATTTGGGACAAAGCGATTATTACAATTTTTGGACTATTTTTAATGTTTCTTCCATTGATCATCATATTTTTGTAATATATTCACTGTTTCTCAAATCCTAAAAAACAAAGGAGTATTTTTTTTAAATTCATTTTCTAATCCTATACGAAAGAAAATCAACTCGAATACATAGCATTCAAAATTTTCCTTTTTGCCACTTTTATCAATTGCTCTCTTTTGAAAAGTATGTAGTTAAATATGTCCTCCCATTTTTATTTTGCTCTAATAGTGTTGTAGTTTAAAACTAGTATATCAATTTTTGAGCCTTGGCTATAATATACTTATGATAAGCAATAACAAATAAGGAAATTATCACTACCAACATGCCAATTTTGGGAGAATAGAAAACGACGAGAGATACATAAGGAAAACAATGATTAACGTGGTTCGACCCAAATCTATGCCTACGTCCACATGTGCAGTATTGATTGTATAGATCTCAATAGGCAATATCTCTGAAAGGAATGAATATAATCTCTTAAAAGTCTCTACAGGGTTTTGCGTATGGCTGTTAGGTAGAATATTCTTCTATTCCTTGTTGTGTGAGATTGCATGTTATTTCGAGGTGGTCAGGAGAGAGAAAGAGAGAGAGTAGTAGGATAGGTGAAGTGCCCTTATAGGTTAGGCAGTTGCACCTTTTACACGCCATACGGTGAATAATCATGTGTTTGTTACAACCCACTAAAGGGTGGAGCATCGTGTATATTACAACCCACTCAAGTGCACCAATGGTATGAGTAGGACTATTTATATTCCCTCACATGATGTAGGTATACCTTGACGGAGTTAACTGACAGCGTGAATTAACTGCAATGAGACAATCAAATATATAGCGTGACCGGATACATTTGCGCTTAAGCATACCTCATAGTACAGACTGATCAAACTTAGTATCAAGCCGATCCGAATCTCTACCCTTAATGAGGACATATGTCACCTTTTAAGAGGGCCACGGGGTATCCTATATTTAGGGTACAACAAATAAGTTTCATTAAAAAAATAGGTAGTTAATATTCAGTATATATTTTATGTAAATATGACTTATTTGTTCAGATTCCTTTATTTTTTATCATTTAGTCAATACAAGCAACATGTTTTAAGTCAAGCTATTGGACGAAACTTATATTCCTATTAATAAAAAAAATCTTGGTCCGAACACAACCATTTTGTATGCCTGAAATATTATTGAGTGGGCTTAGACAATTGTGAAAGAAAGCGTGAAGATTTAGGGCACCTCTAATGTACTCTTACGTGCTAGATTAAATAGGCTGAAAATGCTTGTTATGTATTCCTAGATTTGAAAGTTAAGAATCTAAGGCTTAATTGAACATTAAATATGGGTAGATTTGAGCACCGACAATGTATGGAAAATCCCCGCAAAAGTTGAAGCAAATTGGATATGGTATAACCAAATGAAAACCTAGTTTGGGACAAATTGGGTTTTTGTTTGGGAATATATATGAAAAACAATCGAGGGGCAAACCTCTTATCCGTCTAGAATTTTTTTTTCAACTTTTGGATTTATTTTTCATATAAATTTGTTTAACTTTTATACATCTGGTGTGGCCATCTCGGGCGCGGCGTTCGGGGAGGGAAGGAGGAAGATCCCTCGAGAAAGAACTGTGCCACGGCCTCACACACCTCTTCGAAAGGTGCATCCTACCAAAGGATGGTTTGAAACTCGACTATGAAACTTACCATTTTTAACGAGTTATTAACCAATCACATTAGAGGTTATGGTAATCTTTCTTAAAAATAATCCCGTTACGCTTGTCATGGACAATGCTGATCTTAGGTTTTTGCATACGTGTCCAGATAATGAGTGAGAGATGGGCGATTCTGAGTTTTGAGGGAATTTGATCGCAATTTAAAGGTGAATTCAGGGTTTTTAAGCAGTAGGGGCTCAAAGAGAAGGCGATGCAGGTAATCTAAAATTTTGATTGACAAAAGTTATTGGTTATTTTTCTTAAATTATACTTTTTTATTTCTTGTACTATACATCGATTTGAATTTTTTCTCAAATTAAACTATTTCATTCGTCCCAAATTAAGAGTCCTTATAATCAATGGCCAAGATCGACATATGTCCAGTATCTGAAAATTTGGATAATTGATTATGTTCGAAAAATAAAATTTGGATAGTTGATTATGTTCGAAAAATAAAAGTGGACTCTTAATTTGGGATGACCCAAAAATAAATAGTGGACTCTTAAATTGGGACAAAGCGATTATTACAATTTTTGGACTATTTTTAATGTTTCTTCCATTTTGATCATCATATTTTTGTAATATATTCACTGTTTCTCAAATCCTAAAAAATAAAGAAGTATTTTTTTTAAATTCAATTTCCTGTCCTATACGAAAGAAAATCAACTCGAATACATAACATTCAAAATTTTCCTTTTTGCCACTTTTATCAATTGGCCTCTTTTGAAAAGTATGTAGTTAAATATGTCGAGCCATTTTTATTTTTCTCTAATAGTGTTGTCGTTTTAAACTAGTATATGAATTTTTGGGCCTTGGCTATAATATACTTATAATAAGCAATAACAAATAAAGAAATTATCACTACCAACATGTCAATTTGGGGAGAATAGAAAAGGACGAGAGACAAATAAGGAAAACAATGCTTAACGTGGTTCGACCCAAATCTATTCCTACGTTCACAGGTGCAGTATTGATTGTATAGATCTCAATAGGCAATATCTCTGAAAGGAATGGATACAATCTTTTAAAAGTCTCTCCAAGGTTTTACGTATGGCCGTTAGGTAGAATATTCTTCTATCCCTTGTTGTGTGAGATTGCATGTTATTTCTAGGTGGTCAGGAGAGGGAGAGTAGTAGGATAGGTGAAGTGCCCTTATAGGTTAGGCAGTTGCACATTTTACATGCCATAGGGTGAATAATCATGCGTTTGTTATAACCCAATAAAGGGTGGAGCATCGTGTATATTACTCACGTGCACCAATGGTATGAGTATGACTATTTATATTCCCTCACATGATGTAGGTATACCTTGACGGAGTTAACTGACAGCGTGAATTAACAGCAATGAGACAATCAAATATATTGCGTGACCAGATACATTTGAGCTTAAGCCAACCTCATAGTACGGACTGATCAAACTTAGTATCAAGCTGACCCCAATCTCTACCCTTAATGAGGACATATGTCACCTTTTAAGAGGCCCACGGGGTATCTTATATTTACGGTATAATAAATAAGTTTCATTAAAAAAATAAGTAGTTAATATTTAGTATATATCTCATGTAAATATGACTTATTTGTTCAGATTCCTTTATTTTTTTATTATTTAGTCAATACAAGCAACATGTTTTGAGTCAAGCTATTGGACGAAACTATTATTCCTATTAATAAAAAATCTTGGTCCGAACACAACCATTTTGTATGCCTAAAATATTATTGAGTGGGCTCAAACAATTGTGAAAGAAAGCGCGAAGATTTAGGGCACCTCTAATGTACTCTTACGTGCTAGATTAAAGAGGATGAAAATGCTTGTTATGTATTCCTAGATTTGAAAGTTAAGAATCTAAGGCTTAATTGAACCTTAAATATGGGTAGATTTGAGCACCGACAATGTATGGAAAATCCCTGCAAAAGTTGAGGCAAATTGGATATGGTATAACCAAATGGAAACCTAGTTTGGGACAAATTGTATTTTTGTTTGGGCATATATATGAAAAATAATCAAGGGGAAAACCTTTTATCCTTCTAGAATTTTTTTTCAAGTTTTGGATTTATTTTTCGTATAAATTGGTTAAACTTTTAAACATCTTGTGTGTCCATCCCAGGCGCGGCGTTCGGGGTGGGAAGGAGGAGGGTCCCTCGAGAAAGAACTGTGCCACGGTCTCACACCCCTCTTCAAAAGGTGCTTCGGCCTTCGTCGGTGTGGGGTGAATGATATGCCCTATATGTACCCAACAGCTCAGAGACACCAACCTCGGCCAGAGAGATGGCCGAGGTAAGAAGGGCCCTAGATTGGCAACCAGCGGCCTCGTCCTAAGCACTAGTTATCTCACAGCCAAGCGACAGTTGAGACCCTCACGGTCCGTGCAGATAGTAATCCATCAGGTCGGCTGGAGCCGACCTCACGACTGCAACATACATCAACCTCGGCTGGGTGTAAGCCGAGGAAGCAGAGGCTACCCATATCAGCATTATTATCCTCGGCTGGGAACCAGCCGACATCCTAATACTTCACCATCACCTCGGCCCAGACTGACATTACAACTCCACTTGTCTTACCTCGACTCTCCTACTGAGCCAGGATCATCGCTGATAACCTCTGATAAAGCAGTGGCCCGACCACGCCAACCTCGTCCTCTTCTAGGCCGAGGTTGGCACCAATCGAGGACAACCGAGCTTCTACACATTCTTGTATAACTTGGAACACGTGGACAAATCTGTTATAACCGAATTATTCCCTCCACGTGAGGGAATATTAAGGTCATCATTGCTTAGTTGAGATCAGCCAGGTGTCACTCCCATACTAGTTCGATGTTCATGCACATGCTCATTGTATGCTGGGGGGGTACATTACACCCCCGAAGCACTATATATAGAGGTCATCCTCTACCTTGTAAAGGGATCCCAAAATTACAACCCTAGATAAACTCTGTCATTTTATACAATAGTGAGAGAAAGCTTTAGAGATTGTATCCATGGCCATTAGTGCCTTCATTCAGTGATATTACTTACACACACTCACAGTGAACGTAGGCCAGATTGGCTGAACCACTTATATTGAAGTATTCATCCTCTTCTCCTCACCCCTTCTACATATATACATATACATGTTCTCGTGTGCTGTCATTGTTATCACGTACTTAAGCTTGATAACATCTTGACTGGTGGTGCTATTTCCAGCATCATCATTTTGGCGCCGTCTGTGGGAATGAGAAGCTATCTCTTTCTCATTTTGTGCTTAACCTCACCGGAGACTCTGGTGGTGAACCAGGCCTCACCCCTTGTGTGGAGCTGTTTCACCATTGAAAGAGGTCCATTAAGGTACAAAGCTCCTTTACTCTACAAGCTCTTTAGTGTTAACACATGACGCTGGAATTACCGCCACCTCTTCCACCGCCTGGTGTTGGAGGGCCTAGTTCCAGCCAGGCACCATCTCAGTCCGAAATGACGGAAGTGGCAGCAACCTTGAAGTCTTTGGCTGCCACACAACAAGCAATGAAGGAGAAATTTGCACAACTCAGTCAGAACATGATGAGACCACCTGGGGTCTCACCGGAGATGATCACTCCGGCGGCTATTCAGCCTCATCCTGAGGCCATGGGACCACCCCAGGCACCACAAAAAGACCAACCTATGCCTCAACGGAGGAGGGACGTTGTTGACCCTAGACGTTTGCGTCTGGGGAGGAAAGGAAACCCTTACCTTAAGGATAGGTATGATGATTTGGAGGCAGAAGATGCTCCAGAAGATTGTTGGGAGCCGTATGAGGTCTCAAATAACACAGTACATCCTATCCAGTAGAGTCGAGGTTGTGGAGGCAGAAGAGGTGAAGGAGCCCAATAAAGAGGGTCAACTTTTGATCGATTAAGCAGAGGGTCGGCCTTCGAAAGGCTCGATCCAGTAAATGACCTACGATAGAGGTTATCCAGGTCAAGAAGTGTAGCAAACTCACAAAGGGAAGAAGGGCAACGTCGGCCTCATCAAGGCCGAACTAACACAGGACGAGGTAGGGACCAGGAAGAGGTCAACATTCGGCATTGCGCAGCGGTTGGGGAACCCTCAGTCCACCCCTTGGAGGTGGCTAGGGACAACCTCGGCCAGGCCGACGTTGCATGACCATGGAATGACTCCATCCAACGTCTTGAGGACAAGATAGGAGACGTCATCAAAAGTCGGGATCCACTGCAAAGAGGTTTCTCAGAAGGCTCTCCGTTCGTGGCTAAAATAGTGAGCTTCCCTACCCCAGCCAAGTTCAAGCCACCTATGGTGACTCCCAAATATGACGATAGCACCAACCTTGTACATCATATTAAGATGTACCAGTCCGCGGCGGACATTTACTCAATACCAGATGAGATAAAATGTCGGGCCTTCTTCGAGACTTTGATGGGAGCTACACATATCTGGTTTACCTCTCTCCCGAAGAACTCGATAGAGAACTTTAAGGGTTTAGCTGAACGATTCATTCACAACTTCTATTTTGGGGTAAGACCTCAAAAGAAGACCATCCATTTGTTGTATGTCAAACAAGGTAAGAACGAGAGCCTAAGAGACTACATTAGCAGATTCAATAAAGAGAAACTTGAGGTTGAAGACTACGAAGAGAATATAGCCATGACCGCCCTCATAGGAGGTCTAAAAAAAGGGAAGTTATTGTGGAAACTTACGAAAGACCCTCCTAAGTCCATGGCAGAGCTGTTGGCAACTGCGGGTAGGGTCATGAACGCTGAAGAGGCCATGGCTGCAAAATTTAAGGATGAAAATGGCGGTAGCAGCAGAAAGTTCCAAAGAAAGAAGGAGGGAAAGAAGAGATTAGTCGACGATAAGTTCGCACGCTATACCTCTCTAACTGTGAGTTGTGAACACATCCTCAATGAGATCAAGAATGACCGATCGCTGAGATGGCCAGAGAAGCTAAAGGATCCTACACATAAGAGAAACAAGAACTTGTGGTGTGAGTTCCACCAAGACCATGGCCATGTTACAAACAAGTGCTTCGCCTTAAAGGATGAGATTAAGAAGATGCTAAAATCCGGTAAGTTGAGGAAATATGTTGATGGCAAGGATCTTAAAAGGTGAAGAGATGACCCAAATAAGAAGAGAAACGACAGATGTCATGAAGATACCCCAGCAAGAAGAGATAATGACTCGAATGGCGATGATGAAGACGATCCGGACGTTCCACCAAAAGATGACAACACCCTAGTAAAGAGGGTTGGTATGATCTCCTTTGGTGTTAACACCATATGCGGAGGACTTGCAGGGGGTGGTTCTGAAGTGGTTGACCGAAAAGCTCATATGGCGGAGGCCAAGACAGAAGTGGTAAATCTGACGTCTTCCAAAACTAAGCAGAAGAGAAAGAAGGTGGATATGGACAATCTTATAGTTAGGTTCTCCCGACTCGACTTCAAAGGCATCCTAGCTCTGCATGATGACCCTTTAGTAATCACAACAAGGGTGAATGGATATGAGGTACGGAGAATCGTCGTAGATGGAGGAAGTTCAGCGGATGTGATGTTCTGGCCCTGCTTCAAGAGCCTGGGCCTCAGCAGAGCAAGGTTGGTACCCTATCATCATTCGTTAATGGGCTTCAGTAGTGAAAAAGTCCATCCGTTGGGTATGTATGAGATGGACGTGCGAATGGGCGATGAGTGGCTTAAGAGGTTGACCCGAAAGATAATTTTTTTTATTATAGACAAAAACGTCTTCTCAGCCTACAACCTCATCATAGGAAGAGTGGCCTTAAGGAGTTTAAAGCCGTTCCATTGATGGTTGATCAGATGCTAAAATTCCTGCCCCCCTATGGGGTAGGGGAAGTGCAAGGCGACCAGACCATAGCACGAGAATGCTACTTCAACTCGGCTGAAGAGAGAGAGGCCCATAAGAGAGCTACTACCACATATAACATTGATACACTTGACCCCAGAGATGAAACGAAGTTAAAGAAAGGAGAGGCAGCGGAAGAGGTAGAATCCATCGTCCTCAATGAGGACGAACCAAAAAAAACCATCCAGGTCGGTAAAGCCTTAAAAGCGGAGATCAAGGAAGAGTTGATAAGTTTCTTAAAGAAGAGGCAGAGTGTCTTCGCTTGGAGCTATGCGAACATGCCTGGCATCGACCCTGAGGTTATGTGCCATAAACTCAACGTATCTAAGGATGCTAAATTAATCAAGCAAAGACGAAGAGTTTATTTGAGGGAGAAGTATGATGTCATTCGAGAAAAAGTTAGGAAGTTGGAAGAAGCTGAGTTCATAAGGGAAGTCATATATCCGGAGTGGTTGTTAAACACGGTCATAGTGCCCAAAGCTAATGGGAAATGGAGGATGTGCGTAGACTTCACCGACTTGAATAAGTCTTGCCCAAAAGACAACTATCCCTTACCTCGAATCGGCTAGATGGTAGATGCCACTGCAGGTCATGAGCTTCATAGATGCGTATTCAGGCTATAACCAAATCTTTATGGATGCCGAAGACTCAGAGAATACAGCCTTCATCACGGAAAAAGGGACATATTACTATAAGGTTATGCCCTTCGGATTAAAAAATGCGGGGGCAACATAACAACATCTTGTGAATAAGATGTTTGAATATCAAATAGGCAAGACTATAGAGGTGTACGTAGATGATATGTTGACGAAGAGCTTGAAGGCCTGCACTCACGTGGCAGACCTAGAAAAGACCTTCGATACCATGGAATTGTACAAAATGAAACTCAACCCTACGAAGTGTGTCTTCGGGGTAGGTGCTGGGAAGTTCCTTGGATTCATTACCAATCAGATAGGAATAGAAGCGAACCCCGAGAAAATTAAAGCTTTGCTCGACATGAAGACACCAAGAAGCATCAAGGACGTTCAGAGACTAACTGGAAGAGTAGCTACACTCAACAGATTTGTTTCTAGAGTGACAGACAAGTGTCTTCCGTTCTTTAAGATGCTTAGAAAGGCCTTCGAGTGGGACAAAGTGTGTGATAAGTCTTTTAATCAGCTCAAGTCCTACCTCGGATCTCCCTTGCTCTTATCTCGTCCCATAGTGGGAGAGAAGTTGTATGTTTATCTAGCAGTCTCTGAATCAGCTATAAGTGCAGTCATAGTACGGGAAGATGTTGGGGTTCAAAGGCCTGTATACTTCAACAGTAAGGCCCTTCAAGGGCCTGAACATAATTATCCTCGAATGGAAAAGTTAGCCTACGCCTTGATACATGCTTCTAGGAAGATGAAGCCCTACTTTCAGGCTTATTCCATAGTCATCCTCACCGACTCCCCACTAAGACAGGTCCTCCACAAACTTGAGAGGTCGGGTAGATTAATGACATAGGCCATTGAGTTCGGAGAGTATGACCTTACTTATCATCCCAGGGTGGCCATCAAAGGGCAGGCACTTACATATTTTGTTGTCGAGTTCACACGGGAAGAGACCGAGGTTGAGAATAACCTAGAAAGTGCAGAGCGATCAAACGATAACATCTTCCGAGATCCTAAAGAGGTTGTATCCAAGAGAACCAGAAATGAAATGGCCTAGAATGAGGAAAATTGGTACCTCTTTAGGCATGGAGTCATGACAGAAGGGAGCCTCTCATCAGATAAAGACATCTGGACCCTCTTTGTTGATGGGTCTTCTTGCGAAAGCGGAAGCGGTGATGATAGCAGGCCTCACATTGGCAAAGACTCTTAGGGTAAGACGACTCCTACTTCATAGTGACTCAAGGTTAGTTATTAATCAAGTGTTGGGGGTTTATAAGGCCAATGATGAAAGGATGGCTAAATACATGAAGAGGGTGAGAACGATACTTAAAGGTTTCGAAGAGATAAAGATGAAGAGAATACCTCGACAAAATAACAGCCATGCAGATGCATTAGCAAGGTTAGCTTCAGTAACAAGGACAGACATCAGAAGGACAGTCCCAGTTGAGATCTTGCCCAAGGCGACCATTGAATAAGAAAAGGTCAATAACCCTTACCTCAATTTGAACCTAGGGGACTCATGGATGGCCCTTATCAGATATATCAGAGAGGGAGAGCTGCCAGAATCAAAACTAAAGAGAAGTAAACTGAGGTACAGAGCTGCAAAGTTCTCAATAGTAGGATGCGTCCTATATAAGAAGGGATTCCTATTACCTCTCCTCAGATGTGTTCATCCCACAGAAGTTCCCTGTATCCTACAGGAGGTACACGAGGGTTCTTGCTCTAGTCATGTAAGAGGAAGACCTTTGGCTAAGAGTATTATTATGCAAGGGTACTTGTGGCTGACCTTGGCCAAGGATGCTGCAGCCTATGTGAAGAGGTGCAAAAATGTCAAAGATTTTCCACTATCCCCCATCAACCTCATCAGCTTATGACGTCGATCAGTTCCCCTTGTCCATTCACAGTATGGGGAATTAACTTAGTGGGTCCCCTGCCAAGTGGTGCAAATAACTATCGATTCCTGATATTCGCTATTGATTACTTCTCCAAATGGGTAGAGACCGAGTCGATGATCACGATTACAGAGCAGAAGACCTTCCAATTTATTTAGAAGAACATCATATGCAGACATAGCCTCCCAAACACCCTCATCTCGGACAAAGGAACCTAGTTCAAGAATTCTTCCTTAAAAAAATATTGCGAAAGAGTTGGGATAAAGCAATTTTCTCTTTTCCTAGCCGACCTCAGGTAAATGGTCAGACACAAGTCACCAACAGAACTATCCTCAACGGGATTAAGAAGAGGTTAGAAGAAGCTAAGGGGCGATGGACTGAAGATGTTTATGTTGTGTTATGGGCCTACAAAATAACGACTAGGACACCAACGGGGGAGACCCCGTTTATGTTAGCACATGGCTCGGAGGCCATCATACCGACAGAAGTAGGACTTCCTACTCACAGGGTTCAGACCTATGACCTTGAAAAGAATGGGGAGAAGAGAAGACTTGACCTCAATTTGATCGAAGAGAGAAGGGAAGACGCAAAAATCAGGCAGGCAGCTTACCAGCAGAGAATAATAAAGTTCTACAATCAAAGGGTAAAATCAAGACCCATAGCTGTGGGAGACCTAATGCTGAAAAAGACGTTACAGAAGGCAAACAAGCTTCACCCGAATTGGCATGGTCCTTACAAAGTGGTTGAGGAGGTTGTGCCCGGGACATACAGGCTAAAAAACCTTGAAGGGGAGCCTTTTTCTAATCCTTGGAATGCTGATCATCTAAAAAAGTATTACATATGATGTTGCAAGAGTTCCTATATAAAATGTATCATCTTATGAAGAGATTATTAATGAGAAGATCGTTTCCTATGTCAATTATTGGTTCATTATTCTCTAGTGGTAGAACTTATGAGGGTAACATCTTAATTGATGACCTCAGACCTTATAACATCATTATTTAGTGACAAGGTCTGAGGTGAGACATCATGATTGGATGACCTCAGACCTTATAACATCATTATTTGGTGACAAGGTCTGAGGTGAGACATTATGATTGGATGACCTCAGACCTTGAACATCAGTAATTTGGTGAAAATTTTATGAGGGTAACATCTTAGTTGATGACCTCAGACCTTGAACATCGTTAATTTGGTGAAAATTTTATGAGGGTAACATCTTAGTTGATGACCTCAGACCTTAACATCATTAATTTGGTGAATATTTTATGAGGGTAACATCTTAAATGATGACCTTAGACCTTGACATCATTAATTTGGTGAATATTTTATGAGGGTAACATCTTAAATGATGACCTCAGACCTTAACATCATTAATTTAGTGAATATTTTATGAGGGTAACATCTTAAATGATGACCTCAGACCATAACATCATTAATTTGGTGAATATTTTATGAGGGTAACATCTTAGTTGATGACCTCAGACCTTAACATCATTAATTTGGTGAATATTTTATTTATGGGGCTTAAGAAAACATTATATGGAGGCTTCAGGCCTTAGTACAAACACATGGCATGACAAAATAAAGGACTATATCATTTAAAAACATTCAGCAAATAAATAAATAAAGCCCCCTTCAGAGGTTGACATAGAATAAAGTTAAATATATACAAGCCACAGGGTAACAGAGTTTGTCATTAGAGGTTACAGTTTGAAATGGAAATTAAAAATTACAAAAATCTTCACAAGGTGGTCAAGTGTCTGCAGCCTCAGGGTTAGTTTCCATGCCCCCATCTCCATGGCCGAGGGTGGTCACTTCCACCCCGTCATCCTGAGCACCAACATCTTCAGTCCTGATGTCATCTTGGGGGCAGTCTCAGTAGGTGCGACACCTCCCTCCTCCTTTACCTCTTGTAAGGCTTGCGCAAACCGAGGATCGATATAACCCAAACTAATAAAGTTAGAGGCTGCGAGGCTTCCTGATTACTTCTTCATGGCAGCCCATTTGCCAGTGGCCTTTACACCCCTTTCGAGGTACTCGAAACCGAAGCTGACAAACTCATCAGAGACCTTGTACTCCTCCAAGATCTTCTCGGAGGCATCATCCAAGGAAACCTTCACAGCCACATTGACCTTGTGTTGAAGAGAGTCAGCCCGAGTCTTCAAGGCAGTGCTATGATCCTTCCTCAGCTTGTCCATATCCTTTTCTAACCTCTTCACGCTGGCCTCAGACTTCTTCAGAGAGGCCTTTAGACGCTCCACTTCAGTGTTCAAAGTGGCCTCGGTCTTTTCGGCCTATTATCCCTTCTCAATAAGAGGAAGTTTCCCCAAGGTCCAGTTAACAAAATGGTGTATGGTAAGGAGACCCTGTAGAACATGTGCAAAGATGTCAGTTTAGGATCTGGTATAATTCAAAACTGATGTTACACTTGAATATAATTTAGCAGCAAAAGCAAAAGTTCAAGGTCTTACTTGGATAGAGCGATGGAGGGAGAACTCAGCCAACATAGGCTTATCCAGAGAGCGACAGAAGCGCTTGTCAAAGTCGATCATGGCGTTACCGATAGCATTCAGGGCCTTCAGCCTATGGCTAATAAGACTGTCACCAATTTTCAGTTACTTTAAGCGAGCAATCAATACGTCCTCAGAGGAAATGGGGATGGCACGATCCCTCTTTTGGTTTTTCTTCTTCTGCCTCTAATCCTCAGGGGCAGGGTCAATAGGTTTCCTCTTCTTGGAGGCCTCAGCCCTTGAGGTAGTTGGAGGGGGAGGAGGCACATTTAGACCTGCTTTCTTTACAAGCTTCGTGAGACTAGGGGCTGCCATCTCCCAGAGGTCATCGAAAATCCCTTTTGGGCGCTCTGCAAACAGAAAGGTCTGAGTTAGAAAATCAGAGATACACAAATTCAAAGGTATAACTTGTTAAAATAATAAAGCAACTTACGGAGCTCGATCAGAGGACTCCTCCCAAGGCCAGTTTCAGAGAGATAGTAGGGAGTCATCAAATGCTCGTACTTGACTAGAAGACCATGCTCTCCCTGATCCTGAAGGTCTTTGACCTTCTGAAGATTATTTTGGCTTAGCCCAGGGTCGGCCCTAGCAGCCATTGTCACCTTTCCCCATCTCAGGGGTATTCTCGGCTCTAGGGAGAAGAGGGGGCACAGGGACCAAACTTCTATGGCCTTGACGTAAAGAAGTAGCGTGGTTTCCAATTATGGTTAGAGGTTTGGGTAACCTGCAACATCTTTTTATTTGACTTTCGAGATAAAAAATGGTAGTAGCTCGGATGATTCCTAGCAGATGAGGGGACGTAGTACCCTGTGAAGACCTGGACGGGAATATTTGAATGATAGACTGCCCTCCATAAGATTATAGCTCCAATTATCACCCTCCAGGCATTGGGTGACAACTGGGAAGGAGCCAAGTTGATGTAGGATAATATAGCCCTGATTATAGGATGAATGGGAAGACGAAACCCTAACTTAAACATCTGCTCATATAAGCAGATCTCACCGTCTCGGACGCCGAAGGCCCTCTCGTCCCTCAGAGGCCTCCTAAGCTTTATGGAGGGACTTATAGAATACAAATTTCTGAAGGTTAGAAGTTCAACCTCACTGACAGTGCTCTCTATCTCGGCTGCCTCAGAGGTGTCAACATCACTTTCGCTACCGTCATCCTCATCCGGTTCAACGTCGGCTTGAGCAGACGATGGAGCACCACTTGGGAACCTCTGAGAAAACTCAGCTCCTATGACGGATGACAGGGGAATAGCTTCAAGGATTAGAGGAACAACCATGCTAAGCCCTAGAATTTTAACATCGAAGGAAGAGTGCGATGTGCTAGAACTCTTGTGAGATGAGGCATGGTTGGAAACCTTGACTTAGTCAGGGGCTTGGTCCATTCGGATGAAATAATCCATGGCCTCTTCAAAAGAATCAACAGATATGGGGTCTGAGGTTGACGACTCATACTCAGACATAGGAATGGGTTCTACTGGGACCTCTGTAGGCACAGATGGCTCAGGAGATACCACTTTCAGAGGTGGTGGGAATATAGGCCTCGAAGGAAATGCCTCTGCCCTACGAGATTCCTCTTAGGCTCGTTCTATTTGCCTAATTTTATCTAAGGTTTTCTCCCTAAAAGAGGGGAATTCCTCTAGGAGTTGATAAAGGGGTCTAAGCATATGGGGATGACCCTACACTTGTAGACTCAAGCTAAAATCAAACAACTTGATTCAATCTACTGAAGGATCCAACTGAGTTTTCAAATAAGAACGACTAAGAACAGTTCACTGGAAAACTCTTAGGCTCGCCAGAAAACTCATAAATTAACCGGGAAATGCATAAACTCATCGAAAAATGCAACAAATGGAAGAGCAAGGAAAAAAAAGGCAAAGCAGGGGTAACAGGCAATACCTGATGAAGTACGAGGAGAAGAATAAGAAGGACAGTAAGAAAAATCCACCAAAATGCTCTTGATCATGCTCTGGAAAAGAGAGAAAGCAAGGAAAAGTTCAGGCGAGAGAATGAGGAAATGAAGAAGAAGGAAAGGAAAAAAGGGTTAAAACCCTTAAAATTCTCTTGCACGCATCCTAAGGCCCATCATTGCCTTGGGAGCCCAAAAGAATGCAATCATTACACTTGCCAAGCACGCAATCCACTTCAGGAGCTGACACTTGTCAAGAAAGTATTGACACTCACAAAAATCTAACCTCGGACATACATACCCCTTAGTCACCTGATCACACGGGTAACTAAGGGCTAGGGGGTGATTGATATGCCATATATGTACCCAAAAGGTCAGAGACACCAACCTCGGCCAGAGAGATGGCCTAGGTAAGAAGGGCCCCAGATTGGCAACCAGTGGCCTCGTTCTAAGCAAGGTCGGCTATGGCCGACGCTACTAGTTGCCTCACAGCCAAGCGACAGTTGAGACCCTCATGGTCTGTGCAGTTAGTAATCCATCAGGTCGGCTGGAGCCGACCTCACGACTGCACCATACATTAGCCTCGGCTGGGTGTAAGCCGAGGAAGCAGAGGCTACCCAAATCAGCGTTATTATCCTCGGTTGGGAACCAGCTGACATCCTGATACTTCACCATCACCTCGGCCCAGGCCGACGTTACAACTCCACTTGTCTTACCTCGGCTCTCCTACTGAGCCAGGATCATCGCTGATAACCTCTGATCAAGCAGTGGCATGACCACACGAACCTCATCCTCTTCTAGGCCGAGGTTGGCACCAATCGAGGATAACCGAGATTCTACACATTCTTGTATAACTTGGAACACGTGGAAAAATATGTTATAATCGAATTATTCCCTCCACGTGAGGGAATATTGAGGTCATCATTGCTTAGTTGAGATCAGCCAGGTGTCACATTCATACTGGTTCGATGTTCATGCACATGCTCATTGTATGCTGGGGGGTACATTACACCCCCCAAGCACTATATATAGAGGTCATCCTCTACCTTGTAAAGGGATCCCAAAATTACAGCCCTAGCTAAACTCTGTCATTTTATATAATAGTGAGAGAAATCTTGAGAGATTGTATCCATGGCCATTAGTGCCTTCATTCAGTGATATTACTTACACACACTCATAGTGGACGTAGGCCGGATTGGCTGAACCACTTATATTGAAGTATTCATCCTCTTTTCCTCACTCTCTTCTACATATATACATATACATGTTCTCCTGTGCTGCCATTGTTATCTCTTACTTGAGCTTGACAACACCTTGACTGGTGGTGCTATTTCCAGCATCATCAGTGAATATAAAGAGATGGAGTCGCCAGCCTATTTTGCACAAAACAGGCAAAAGAACATGTTGCCACTTTGAGAGAGTGGCGTCAAGGACAAACTGATGCATACGAAACTAAGAGATCGGAGGTTCGGGGGATAAGTTACGAAATGAGAAGGTGTTAGGCACCCAAATGTTAATATTTTTCTTTATCCGTAAAGTGTGTGTATATGTTTATATAATGGATATTGGAATCGTTCGACCTATACCACATAAAATATAGGGTGAGGTCATCCACAGGAATATTTCTAAAATAATAATAAATTTAGAAGATAGAATATGAGCGTTCATCGTGATATTGATCATTATTGGGAAACGATAATACGTGTGGGATGAAAAGAAAACATGCGTATTATATGTATTTGTGTGATAATTATGAAAATGAGGAATTTTGAGAAATTTGGAAAATATGAGAAATTGGAAAATTTGGAAAATTGGACTCTAGTCTCGGATTTTAATCTGAGACGCCTACGTAGCCTATAAAGGCATCAAAGTCCACGTAGTTCAAATGTAGAATAGAGGTGGGGTTTATCCCATAGATTCGAACGAATTTTTATTATGTGTGTACGTGTAGAAAATGTTTTTTTTTTGTTTTGGAAAAAGTGTGATGGATAATTCCGTTTCGAAATTTACGAGTGTAACCCTCTTTTATTATTTTTGGGCTTTTTATGGAAAATAAAGTATGTGTAATATACTAACAAAAGTGTAGATGTTAATATGTATGAACTAAAGTTAAACTAGATTATGAATCTAATGTAACTTATGCGAAAATAGGAGATTTAAAAGAGAAGGAGGAGGAATTGGACCTTCCTTGGAGCTTGAGATCTTGGATGAACTCCTTTGAATGTTGATGAATGTTGATGATAGAGAAGGATATTTTCCAAATTGGGTGTGAAAAGGATGGGTATTTAGGCTTGAATGGAACTTATCATATGGAACTTCGCTGATTTCAAGAGAATGTTACTGAGATCACTAATGTTGATGGGGTCCTTCTTTTCTTCTGGAGTGAGGTCATGGCCTCTATTTATAAGGCCAAGATACTCTAGGGTGTTCTTATCGGCAGCTAAACCTTTACACTGTGCCGATAAGCAGGGTTCAGGACTTGCCAATTGGCAGTCTCGTGCAAACTTTTCTAAAAAATGATCGTAGCACACAAACCGTTGATTCTAATCATGCACGGGGCATACCATTAGAAATTTACTTCAGATACCTTCGAGAGTCCTTTGGACTGCTCCTTGGTCTGGGAGTTGACTTTGGGTCAAATGTTGCTCGGAAGCGATCGTCTGTCCGTATGGTAAGTCAGAATCATGCACGAGGTGGATCGTTGGAAAGGTTAGGAGATGTACTATGACATTCCAAAGAGTTTCTCTTGGTTTGGAAAGTTGACCTTTATCAACCAGGGTCCGAAAGCGTTCGGTGACCTCTCAGAGTAAAATAGATCGTTCGTCCATACCATAGGTCAGAATCATGCACGGGGCAGATCATTAGAAAGGGTATTCAGTGCCCTTCAGAGATTCATTCAGTCTCGTTCGATCTGAAGAGTTGACTTTGGTCAAACAAAGTCCGGGAGTGCTCGATGACCTCTAGATCTATTTTTAGGGGAAAACTGATCGTTCATTCGAATGGCTATGCTGTTTTGCGCACAGAATGTACCGTTAGAAAGGGGTTTCAGTGCCCTTAAATTATTCAAAGAGCTTTCGCTTTGATGGTGAAGTTGATTGGGGTCAACTCGGGGCCTGGGAGCATCCGATGGCCTCTGAATCAATTTTTGTGTAATACCCCGTACTTTTATGGATAATTTAAATTCCATAAATGGGTGTAATTTGGAAATTTGGCAAATTTCTGAGAAAGATAATTTTTGGAGTTTATGCGGGCTAGATGATTTTTTATGTATGCTACATTCACTTTTGGGATTAAGTAAATGAGTTAAAATATTTCGAGTACATGTCGTAGTTGGATAAAGAGACAAAGGATAATATTTTAATTGGAAAACCCGCATTGAGATGTATTGGGTTTAATTAGTGGACTGCGATCAAGTACCTCGGATGGAGATTTCAAGCGTGCGATTAGTTTCGGGATGGCCGAGATAGTCAGAATAGAGTATCCAGAAGTAGTGTTTAGGTTCCAGGAATTTTTGGATCAGTAGGGACTCGTAATTGAGTAAACGAGTCACTTTTGGGTTTTAAAGGGATAAATCCTTATTCTCTCCTATATAAGGCAAGAGAGAGTGGGAGAAAGGAAAGAAAAAGAGAAACGAGAGAGAGGAGAAGAAATAAAGAGAGAAAAGGGAGAGAAAAGGGAGATTTTGGCCAAACTCCGCGGGATTCGACTCGAGGTCGTCGGATTTTATCCTCCATTCAAGTGTTTACTTGCTTTATTTAATTTAGTGTGTATATCTCATATCATAATTGGTAAATTATAAAATTTTGGGTTAGAACCCTTAAAGTAAATTTGGGAAAACTTGATTAAGAGTTTACAAATTGATGTATTGTAAACTCTAAATGATTTTTAGTGTTAAAACCTAGTTAATGGAGTGTAACACATAATTGAAATGGGAGAAACGTCAAATTAGGGTTTTTATGGTCTAAAAGGTTTAAACTTAAGAGAAATGATTTAATACCACAAATTTATTGAAGTATTAGTTGTAAATCAATGTTAGGATGATAATAGGGTCGTTGGTTGAGTTAAAAACCATTAAAATGGAGTTTGGGTTGATATTGGGGTATTTTGGAGATTGAAAAATCGCCCAAACAGTGCCCCTCGAACAGGACGAATCGATTCGGGTCTAGGCCCAATCGATTCGCCTAAGGGGATCTATAAGGCTGCCTTGGGCCGAATCGATTCGGATTTAGACCGAATCGATTCGCCTTTAAGGACCTGCTTGCAGAACACTTTTCAAATCGATTCGGATTGGGGGCCGAATCTATTCGCCCACCCGAATCGATGTTCGATTCTCTTTGGCCAGATTTGTTAGTTTTCTTCCCTTAAGAGTATGGGGAGTTAAATTACAATTTAGGGTTTTATATGGGGGATCCTAGTTATGATATCGGGGCTCCTAAATAAAGGTTTTGAGGGTAAGTAAACCTTTAGATGAAAGAGAAAACCTTGGATTGGTGTAGGGCATAATCCGAGGAACGGACCTAGTAAACGTTCGGGACGGACAACATTTGAGAGAGAGAGTTCTTCTACCATCGGGCATAGGTATTTACGTAATTCGAACGTATGTGAGATCAATACATCTGAGTAAATCCTAGGACGCGATTACTAGGGATTAGTATCTTTGGGATTAGATGTGTGTAAATCCTTAAACATGAATAAGGTACGGGTTATTTATCAAGTGAGGGAATACTTTTGGGTTTAGTATCGCGAGTGTGCGAATACTTGAATGTTATGATCTGCGAGAATCCTTGGGATTATTGGCCATCGTTATGTGTGATTGGAAATTATGGCCATTTATATTTGAGGAACGATGTAGAATAGATATACGATGTGATTAGAGTATATATATCATATGATACAGATGTGTGTATATATATATATATATATATATATATATATATATATATATATATATATATATATATATATATATATATATGTATGTATGTATGTGTGTGTGTGTGTGTGTGGATGGTATATATATATATGTATGTGAAGCATACCCCCTCTAATGCTATCATGGGAAGTTGCACGATGTGGGTGAGACCCCTAGCTTGAGGAGCAGGGAGCGTATAGTCGCTAGGTCATAGCATCCATTGTTATATTGTGTGATTTTTATTAGGGGTGAGACATGGTGGGTATGTTTTGTCTCATTTCCGGGGAGAAACTATGACCGCTTCCCATACGTTGTGTTTTGTATTTTTACCATGTCGGTGATATTTAGTCCGACCATTGGTACCCAGGATGGTATGTGAGTAATTCCCTGGAAGATGATAGCATTGAGAGATCTCATCCTCGAGTTATAGATCAATGGGATGGTTATTATACTTGAGTGTATAGTATATTACCTGTGTATGAGAACAAGAATATATATATATATATATATATATATATATATATATATATATAACGAGAGTAAAGAGATAAAATGAATAAGGATTTATTCTCATTCCGGGAGATTTTATCCGGATATAAATTGTGATATGTATAATAAATGAGTATGTTATGTATATGTATTTATATGGGGGTGTATATATATACTTTATGTACTGAGGGCCGACATTGCCAAGTAGTAGTGTATTGGGGGGTTCCTTATTTGGATTTCGATTCGCGAGACACCCCACGCACGAACATGGCATAGTATTGAGACTGGGGATAAGTTTAGCCCTTAGTACTCGGGTTAATTAGGATTTTAGAATGGTTGGAACGGTTTAGTTAGGCAGGGTATTGGACTAGGTTATTTATTAGGAACGCGATAGCTGTGCACTATTAGAGGAGGGGTGAGGGGTATCTCATGGGAGTGCGATATCAATTTAAATATGAGATAAAATATATTTTTCATAAATAAAGTATTTATGCACTTGCAAAATAATTTCACAACTCGAGATCTGACCCGTTTATATATTTTCCTCTCTTCTGCTATATATATATATATAGGTGTCCAGACACAGGGACGCCTGGTTGATGATTTCTTCGAGTCAGAAGTGTGCTGCATCAGCTGTGGATGCATGCAGGTTTACTGTAGACTCTTATATATATATATATATATATATATATATATATATATATAGGTGTCCAGACACAGGGACGCCTGGTTGATGATTTCTTCGAGTCAGAAGTGTGCTGCATCTGCTGTGGATGCATGCAGGTTTACTGTAGACTCTTCTATCCTTGTCATCTAGATAGGAGGTATTGTAGAACACTCGAGCCGAAAGCCCAATTGTATTTATTTATCCTTTTACCTCCTTTTTTTAGTGTGGCCTTCGATTGGGTTGTATTATTGTTAAACCGAGTGTTCGGTTATTTTTATTTCATCTCCGTTTTATTTATACATCAACTGTGTGAATGTTTTAATTGATTAATTTGTTAAAAAAAGATTAGTTAAATAAAATTTTGATGTCAGCCTAATAGGTTATTAGTAATTAATTTGGTTTTCGACAGTGATGCTATGAATCAACCATATGCGACTCTTGTTTTAATTTGGTACAGGAGTGATCGCCCAGTATTTTATTAGGCGGGGTGTCACATTTTGGTAGTGAAATGGTTTGTTTGTCCAAACTGTTATGTCAATTCTTGCACGGGGTGGACCGTTGGAAAGGGTATTCGGAGCCCTTCAAAGATTCAAAGAGATTTTGCTCTGACTGTAGAGTTAACCGGAGTCAAATGGGGCTCGAGGCCACTCGATGGCCTCTAGATCAGCACCTTTGGGTGCGACCTAGGTTTACGGTGGAAAGGGGAAGTGCTAGGGGTCTAAGGAGAAACTTAGGGTGTCCTAGAATGTGGTATCTACAGAACCCCTCGACGGGTGAGCTTGGAACGAGTGATGGACGTCGAATAGACACCACGTGATGGAGGGAGGTCAGTTCTGTGGACCTAAGGGATTTGGATGACCGATTCAGAGATTCGGGGTCAATTCTGACCTAAAAGAGGTGACGACTGAGGACCAAGGTCAATTCCGACTTGACTGAGGTGATGATCTAAGATCGAGGTCAATTCTAACCTAAAAGAGGTGACGATTAAGGATCGAGTTCAATTCTGACCTAAAAGAGGTGACGATCCAAGATCGAGGTCAATTCTGACCTAAAAGAGGTGACGATTGAGGACCGAGGTGAATTTTGACCTAACTAAGGTGACGATCCAAGACCGAGGTTAATTTTGACCTAAAAGAAAGTGACATCGAGGGTCGAGGTCAATTCTGACCTAAAAGAGGTGACGATCCAAGACTGAGGTCAATTCTGATCTAAAAGAGGTGACGATCGATGACCGAGGTCAATTCTGACCTAACTAAGGTGACGATCTAAGACCGAGATAAATTCTGACCTAAAAGAGATGACGGTCGAGAATTGAGGTCAATTTTGACCAAACTAAGTTGACGATCCAAGATCGAGGTTAATTCTGACCTAAAAAAAGTGATGATCGAGGACCGAGGTCAATTCTTACCTAATTGAGGTGACGATCCAAGACCGAGGTCAATTCTGACCTAAAAGAGGTGATGACTGAGGACTAAGGTCAATTCTGACCTAAAAGAGGTGACGATCCAAGACCAAGGTCAATTCTGACCTAGAAAAAGTAACGATCGAGGACCAAGGTCAATTCTGAACTAAAAGAGGTGTACTTTTCCTTCGAGAAATTTGAGAACTCCACTGGGGATGATTTGTCTCCATTGGATATTGGGAAAGAATGAATGATCTGAGGAGTTGTAGATGGGGAAAATTGGAGTGTATTTTGGAGACATTTGTTGGGGATAATGATTCTCTAGAATTCCATTGGGGGTGTAAAAAATGTTTTCATTGGTGAACAAGGTGTTAGAATGGATTTAGCAATTTTAGAAATTTTTCGAGAATTGTTCGGGATTTTCTAGTATTTTTTCGGATATTTTGTACGAAATTTTAAAGGGTGTGCCGATAGGAATAGATGGAGGTGTGCCAATCATCATTGGCACGGTCTTTTGGGGTACCTCGAGTAGGTGAAAGGACCAGTGCCGATCGGTGGGTAGAGGGGACTGCCGATCGGCATGACCCCTAGCCTCCTATAAAAAGAGGGTGGGTTCTCCTCATTTTGCACAGCTTTCTGACCTCTTTTCTTCTGTTATAAACTTATGCAAATCATTCTAACGTATGAAATGGTTGACTTCTCAAGCAGTTGACCTATATATCATGGCTTATTGTCAACGAGTGGGCAAGTTTAGAGTGGAGGGCTAGGGTGCCCCTCGCATTGGGTAGTGAGAACTCTTTTGACTCGTTTGAGCCGGTGGCGGATGATCAGACTCTTCTACATGAGCCTTCGCATCACGCTCTTCTAAGGTCGTGAACCCTGGTGGCTATGTAAGTATTGTATAACTCTTGATATTCATTTCTTCTTTTCTTGACGAGATTGCTTTATTTCTTGAATTTGACAAGGGTTTTTCTCATTTCTTGACAGTTTGACGTCTCCATGTCAACTATTCGTGCCCGTGATATGACAGGTCTTAAGGAAGTTTGGGATCACCTTCCTGCTATGGTGCATTGGATGGTATCCTCTGCGGGTTTTGGGAGGCTAGCGTTGACTTTAGATGAGACACCCCGCTCCACTGCGTTTCTATGTGCTTTGGGAGAGAGGTGATGGGACACTACCCACACCTTCCATTTTGGCTTCGGGGAGATGACGATGACTCCCATTGATGTGCATCAATTATTGGGGTTGGACTGCGAGGGTGCCCAGATCGAGGTAGACAGGATATTGAGGGTGACGCTGGAGGCGGTGACGGTGGCTTTAGGTGACGTAGAGAGGGTGGTTGTTGGAGACTCTCTCCGCTTGTCTTCTTTGAGGGAGCTTTTGCTGAGGAGGAAGGTTGATGAGAAAAACGGGTAGCAAGTGCGTCAGATGGCCTATTTATTTATCTTGTTACTATTGGGAGGTTTTTTGGTGGCGATGAGTGGCGACGTCGTCCACTTGTGATTTCTACCCTTTCCGAGGGTGTTTTCGAACATCCGCTTCTATGATTGGGGTAACCTAACTTTAGCCACCCTTTATTATTCTTTGGATGAATTCAGCTGGTGCTGTCGGCCAACTTTTACTGGGGCCATGTATCTTCTGGAGGTATTCTTTATTTTACACATTTTCCTTTATGCATTTTCATTTTCCATTCATGCACTTCTTTTTTATTTCCTGAATGTTGATCCTTGTCCTTTACAGACGTGGTTCTATGAGGTGATTGGGTTGAACACCCAACTGATTTCTTTGAAGTATGACTTTGTGGAGGACTTCTACCGAATGTTTCGATGGCGGAGGTCTAATAGACAATCGAAGAAGAACCTTTCTCTAGAGATCGTGCGTCAGGTCCTAAATGTCCTGACGAGCGAGCGGGTAAGTATTATTTTGTCTTGAGACTGTTCTTTTCCTTTGATGATCTTTTATTGATACTGATCCTTCACTTTTACTGGGGATTTAAAGGTGACCTTTTATCCTTGGAGGACAATCATTCATCACACTGGAGTAACTAGGGAACATTCCCAAATGCGGTGCCTGCTGGCACATGAGTTCGGCTACTCTTGGTATCTTAGAGAGAGGGTAGTTTAGCAGATCGTGGAGGACGAGGTTGCGGTTCTGTCGACGAATCCCTCTATGTTCATGAGGCGCGTGCGGGAGATATCTGAGGATGCCCAGGTGGCTGCGATGATGGGAGAGCCATACTTTGTGTATACTGACATAGTGGTGATGTACGACTATCTAGACTTTGCCTCGAGTTGGTTGATGCCCCCTAGCATATATGATGTTATGCCACTCCCTAGGGTGGGATCAAGTCGGCAGGTGGGTCCTCTCATAGAGCAGGTGGTGCGGCCACGTCAGTAGAGGCAGCGACGGCATTAGGGCATTCTTTTGTGCATCTGCATTCCCCTAGTTACAACCTTCGGTGAGCTGACGGGGGTCGGTGCGTTTACAGCATCCTCCTCATGCGATGGACCTGGAGGAGTTGGGCCTGACGAAGAAGGTCCTTCGGCCTGCGGTATCTCTTTTTTATTTCCTTATTTTTTTTTCTTTTTCCTCATGCTTGACTTATTTGATCTTTTCCATTCTTCCTCGCAACATATCAACGTTTCGACCACTTGCCTGAAGGACATTAGGGAGTGGATATCTTCGGCGACTTCTCATATTTGTGAGGCGGTTTTGACCCCTCTTTCTTGGTGTCGTCTGCCTCATTCGGGGAAGGTTCTGTCTCTAGAAGTGGGGGCACATCATCTCGCCGCAGGGGGAAGAGGGCGCACCGTAGAGATGGGGGTCCTAGAGAGAGAGAGAGAGAGAGAAGAAAGAGGGAGAGGGAGAGAAAGAAAGAAATTGGATTCGGGCTGAGTCCCATTATTTTTCCGCTTTGCCTTCAAAATATGAATGTAATACAGAAAAATATATGCAAATGAAGAATGAAGTTTTTGTTAGTGTTCTTTGTTTAGTGATTAATGCACATGCTCTTTTTACTTTGTTACTGAGACCGTAAAAATAATTTGAAAATTGATTTGAGAAGGATTTTATTTAGAATAAAATTAGTAAAAGCATAAGTATAAAGGAAGTTCAGAATTTCCTTAAGATAAAAATTACTTTTGTTGGGTTTTTTATTTTGGCAAAAAAGGAAGAAGGGAATTTTTCCAGAATAGGGGGTTACCGATTGGCATGACCCCTATCCTTCCTATCGGCATATCAGTACGGTCCAATCAATCAAAGGCTTTGATTGCACTTTCTTCAATTGCTTGATATTTGGTGGGACAAGTTTTACCCTGATTTCTGCAGGGTCTTTTGTCCTTCCTTGAGAGTTTCCAAGCATAAATAGGGGTGTAAATGGGGGACTTTTCTCCTCACACTTTGATTTTTTTCCTTTTTCACATTCTTACTTATTTATTATCTTTTTAAAAGATGGCTCTCTCTGGTAGCATTGAGTTTGCCAACTACCTCGAAGCCTTGGAAGAAATGTGTTCTTACAATGTTGATTATGATGCCTTCCATATGCGGTGAGTCTCTTTGTGGCATAACCGGTCCATTTAGTGGAACATATTGATGGTGGCTGTCGAGTTTTGGTATCCCGAGGATCATGTATTCTACTTCGGGTTGGATGAGATTTGTCCTACTTACGAGGAATTTTCTGCCATACTGGGGATAAATACCAGCATTGTTACGGATGTGCCTAAGTTTTCCCGTTTTCCCAGGGAATGCTATCTCGACTTCTTCATATTTCGCATTCGGCGGCCAGGCCATTGGTTATGGGGGGAATGATTTTCCTTTCGACGGTGTTGTTGTCCGTGCATTTGCAGGACGTGGGTGATGCTAGATATATCGGGGACGTCATCCTAGGCCTTGTTTAAAAAAAAATTTGACTGGGGAGACGCTGGTGGACCCCCAACTGGTCGCTATCGTTTCTTGAATGTCATACCATCGCAATCCTGCGACGGTGATATTGGCGAAGACCTTGAATGGCCTTAATCCCTGGTAGGAGGGTCGCTCTGACTTTCTAAGAGGGAGTCCCGTGATGTTGTTTATATGGTTATATGAGAGATTTCGCATGGTGGTGCCACCTGAGTTCCCCTTGTCGACAGTTCCAAACTTCTTCATGCGCTATTTCATTAGCGTAGGCCTGGAAATTGAGAGTCGGGAGAACTGATTTGTAGAGTATGGGGCTTTAGATCTGCGCTGGTCTGTGCCATAGTGGGGTCAACTATTACCTATTTTGGAGCTTGGAGAGTATCATCACGTCAGACTGGTTGGCCTTAGGTAGACCTCTTTCTACTTTCCTTGGCGGCTTCTACATCAATATGGTTGGGAGAAAATTATGCCACTGCGGACACTGGATTTATTTCCTGTGGAGGACCTGACGGAGTGTATGCGCATGCGACTAGGCTCTTTATGGGAGAATCGACGTCCGAAGACTCATCCCTCTCAATCTGTTGCCCGAGTTTGGCATGTCTAGGGGATTATTTGAAATGGCTGTGGAGGAGAGTCGTCGCCAAGATGTTAGTTATGGAGACTGGTCAAAGGTGGCTTACCTTCTTTGATACTTTGGAGGGATGTATTGTGGTATTTTTTAGGTTAGTTTGGGCTTATCGCTCAATTGAGCGTCGACGGAATTCCCTCCAGTCAGGGGAGGTTTGGGGACCCCAGGATGTGGGAGATGGAGGCAGTTCGTCTGGCAGCTATGGGTAGGCTTTGAGAAGATTTTTATACTGTGTTTGGTTTTATTTGTGGTTTTTTGTACTGTGTGGGTTGTTTAGGAGTAGTGGTGTTTTATTTTTAGGAAAGTAGGTGTTGAATGGCAAAGGACGTCATTTGATTCCTTACGCCGATGTAATTATACCAAAATTTCAAATAATGAAATAAATAAGTTTTTGATTATCTAGTTGTGCCTCTTGATGACTTTTGCATTTTGAACTATCTATACTCATCGCTAAGGCATACATAATCCTTTTGTTCACGTATATATTAGAATGAACTATCGTTCTCAAGGATAAGAAAAGGATAGTTTTTTTGTGAAAACAAGAGGCCACGCTCATGTGAAGTGATGAGCTGCCTACATATCTCTAAGGGATTTGAAAATTTTTGAAATTCACTTTTAGAATGTTCTTAGAGGATCAGGTCCACGTAGTTCTGGGTAGGGGAAATGACGAAATTTTTTATAATAATAGAAGGGAGATGAGAAGAGTCGTAGCGCATAGAGATTTTAGACTAGGGGTAGAATTTCTTGAGACGGTCCAGGTTGACTGGACGTGCCATTTCTTCTTCATCGAGGTCGGTAAACATAGCGGTGGTGCCTGGCAGGATCTTCTTTACTATGTATGGGCCGCTCTAATTAGTCTTAAATTTCCCTTCGGGGTCCCAGATGGGATATATTATTTCTTTGAGGGCTAAGTCCCCTTCTCAGACACCGCGGTCCTTGACTCTCTTATTGAATGATCATGCTATACGACGATGGTACCCTTGTATATGATGTAGAGCTTTCAGTCTCCCTTCGTCCAAGAGGGTCAGCTCATCAAGACGGCTTTGGTGCCTGTCTTCCTCGTTGACTTTGCTTTCAAGCATGACGTGTAGTAAAGGGATTTCTAGCTCCACGGATAGGACTGCTTCCATACTGTAAACTAGAGAGTAAGGGATAGCCCCAGTAGAGGTTCAAACTAAAGTAGGGTAGCCCCAAAGGGCATAAGGGATCCTGTAGCCCAATCTCGACAACTCTCGATCATCTTGTTGATGATAGCTTTGAGATTCTTATTGGATGCCTCGACCGCCCCGTTGGTTTGAGGTCGGTATGGAGATAATTTGTGTCTTTGAATTCCATACTTGTTGACCACTTCCGTAACTTCTACTTTAAAGTGTAGTCTGTTGTATGATACCAGCTCGTGTGGGACCCCATATCGGCAGATGATGTTTTTCTTGATGAATTTAGCCACTCTTTTGGCATTCAAAACTGTCTATGACTCGACTTTGACCCATTTGGTGAAGTAGTCGATAGCGACTAGGATGAACTCATGCCCATTGGATGCTTTTGGTGTAACTTTCCCTATAATGTCGATGCCCCATGTGGAAAACGCCTAAGGAGAGGTCATGTTGTACAATTCTTGCAGAGGCAAGTGTTTTAGGTTGGAGAATTATTAGCATTTAAGACATCTTCGAATGTAGGTTTTGCAGTCCTGAATCATGGTAGTCCAGTAGTAACCTTATCGAATGATTTTTTTGGCGAGCATATGGCCGTTCATGCAAGGTCCGCATTCCCCGTTATGGATTTTTTGCATCATTTCTTCAATGTTAGCCCCTACGATGCAGTGTAAATAGGTTCCATCGAAGTTTCTCTTAAACGGTGAGTTAATACAGATAATGTATTGGGCGACCAGTCTGCGGAGAGTCGCTCGGTCTTTCTTGTCAGCTCCTTGGGGATAGCTACTGTGTTTGAGGAGGCGCCAAATACATAGTACTAATAATCGGCTATTTTGGGTTCTTCCTCCGTGTTGAGCTCGATGTGATAGTAGTGGGTTGGTTTGTCTTGTTTCTGGACAAGGAAAGGGGCCATGGTTATTCCTTCTGGCATGTCAATCATGGAGGCTAAGGTGGCAAGGGCGTCAACTAGGTTATTTTTTACTTAGGGCAGGTAGTGGAATGTGAGTTCTTAGAATTGGGAAGTTAGTTCTTCAAGGTGGGCATAGAAGGGTAAGAGTTTCTCGTCCTTGACTTTCCATTGCTTGAGTACTTAACCGATGATGAGGTTTGAATCCCCATATACATCGAGGTATCAAATTCCTTTCTTGAGGGAAACTTTGAGGCCTACCGTGCATGCCTCGTATTCAGTCATGTTGTTAGTTCATATCCAATTGAATGGAAATGGCAGTGTGGGAGTCATCAGGGGAAATTAGGAAGATTCTAATGCCATATCCTTTTTTGTTGGTAGCACCGTCAAAGAACATTTGCCATCGAAGGTCTTCTTGGGAGGCGAAAGGATATTCTTGTCTGGTAATTTGAAAATCCATACACCGTCTTCTTCCATAGGGTAGTTAGTAAGGTAGTCATAGATAGATCTTTCTTTTATGGCTTTCTATGTGATAAGGTGATATCAAACTTGTCTAGAAGCATCAACCAACGGGCCATTCGACTGGATAGGGCGAGCTTCTTGAGTAGGTACTTGATGGGATCTATTTTGGATACGAGTCTGATGGGGAAGGAGAGCATATAGTGCCGTAACTTTTGGTTAACCCAGACAAGAGCGACACATGATTTTTCTAAGGCGATGTAGTTAACTTTGTAACTGGCCAATTTCTGACTGGCATAGTAGATGTCTTTCTCTTTGCGAGTTTCTTCAAGGTATTGGTCTAGTAAAGCCTCGGATGCGGTATCGGTCACGATTAGGTATAGGAGTAAGGGAAAACTAGGCTGCGGTGGCATGAGCACCGGAGGTCGGGTTAGGTATTGCTTAATTTGGTCGAAATCTTCTTAGCAAGCTTCATTCTAGACCTTGGTTAATTCCTTTCAGAGGAGTTTGAAGATGGGTTCACAGATGGAAGTCAATTGGCTGATGAATCGACTAATGTACTGTAATCTCCCAAGGAATCCTTGGACTTCTTTCTCCATTCGGGGAGGTGGCATTTTTAAGTATGGCCTTCAGCTTAGCAGGATATGCTTATATCCCTTTCTTATTGATCATAAATCCCAAGAGTTTTCCTTTGGTAATGCTAAAAACACATTTTTGTGGTTAAGCCGCATTTGGTACTGTCGCAGTCATTCAAAGAATTTTTGGAGAGCGGGAATATGACCTTCTATGGTCTTAGACTTGATAATCATGTCGTCTATATAGACCTTGACTTCCTTGTGTATCAGATCATACAGAATGGTTGTGACAGCCTTTTGATAGGTAGCCCTTACATTTTTTAGACCAAATGGCATGGCAGTGTAGGAAAAGGTTCCCTAAGGGGTGATGAATGTGGTTTTCTCTTAATGATCAGAGTGCATCTTAATCTGGTTATATCCGACAAACCCGTCAGTGAATGACTTAAGAGCATGACTGATTGTATTGTCCATAATTATATCGATGTTGGGTAGTGGGTAATCATCCTTCAGAGAGGCCTTATTTAAGTCTCGGTAGTCGACACATATGCAGGCCTTCCCTCTTAATTTCGGCACGAGTATGATATTATCTAGCCATGTGGGATATTCAATTACTCGAATGAATCCCATGTTTAATTGCTTGATTACTTCTTCTTTTACTTTAAGTGATCATTCGGTGCGGAGCTTTTGCAGCTTCTGTTTAACTGGTTTACATTATGGGAGAGTTAGAATCTCATGCTGTGCTATCTTAGTGTCAATATTAGGCATATCATCCTAGGACCATGCAAAGACATCCAAAAATTCCTTCAGTAGTTCTTTGAGTTGCGTGCGCTTGTGCTCATCAAGGTTAGCCCCTACCCTAATCTCGCATATTTGGCTACTAGAACCGAGGTTAATAACAATAGTTTCATCTTCATTAACTTGAACGGGGTTATGTTGTTTGTTATTAACCTTATTTAGATCAATTAAGAATTGTTCATTTTCAAAGTCATCATCATCAAGAGTTTGATTAGAATCAACGCAATTAATGTAAGGCACAACAAGATACTCAAAATCTTCACTTATTTCATTAATAAGAAAAACAACATTGAGAACCTCATCATAGGAGGTCTCGATTACATCAGAGTGAGAAGAAATAACTAACGAGAAAAGGGGATAAATATCAGGGTTAGGTTGAATATCAGCAGGTGGCACAGGTGCAACATGCCAGTTGAGAAGAGGTGTATCAGTATCTTTAATAAGGTAGGATGGATCGGATGACATAGTCCCTAAGTGGATCATTCAGAGTGCTAGCCCCAGTATCTATAAGTTGAAAGAATCCTCGGAGTCACTGCCCTCAGAATCCCTAGTATCAGTTATGGTCTCCTCAGTGAGTGGTTATACACAGTGCTAGGAACTTTCATCCCCCAAGTAGCTATCTTAAAAAAAATATCTCCATTCCTGGTTTCATCCTCTTGTCTACAGGGTTATACCAAGGTTCAGGGAAGCCTTAGAAGGGGAAATCTTCACCTTCTTTAATGAATCTTCCGTTTAGGGAATCTCTTGAGATAGTTCTGGCACATTATAACTTTTTCTTTAGTCGAGGCTGATGGATCAATTTAAGTTCTTCTTTTGATGGTTGATAGCCCAAGCCACAGGGAGGAAAGGCCTCCTTCAACATAATAACTTCAATTATCCCTTGTTGTCTTTGCCCTAACCCCAGTCCGGGCGTGAAGTGCATATTTTTAAACATTTGGATTACATTGACGTTTCCACGAGGATCATATTCTGGACAAACCCTATCTCTGAAGTCATCCCCTATTGGGAGTAGAAGTGGTTCAACCTGGAAGCCTGATAGAAGCTTATGATTTACCCCGTATTGTATCTCAAGTATCGAATTATTGGTGCTTGCATTCTCGGTGTTGTCACTATCTCCCAAGATGGTGATAACTTATCTGTTGGCAAAGAATTTCAATTTTTAATGAAGGTAAGAAGACACCTCTTTGATGATGTTGAGCCATGATCGTCCGAGCAGCAGATTGAAACAGGCTGGGATGTTAATGAATTGGAATTCAATAATAGGTTTTATAAGGCCAGCCCCTATTGTAAGCTTGATAGATCCCATTACTTCGCAGCGAGTGTTGTCATAGGCACATACGGAAGTAGAGGTTGGAGCAAGGTCGCTCACTTTCAATCCCATGAAATTGAGGGTTATTAATAGGCAAACATTCAGAGTTGATCCATTATCGACGAGTGAGAGGGGGACAGTTTTCCCCATAACTTTAAGAGAGATATTAAGAGCATGATTGTGGTTGGGACCGGTCTTAGGTTATTTCCTCTTCAAAAAATGAGAGCATACGAGTAGAGGTTAAGGATCCGACTAAGTTCACCGCTTCTTCTGGTGTGGTTGAGGGATGAACTATGGGTCTTGTGAGTAGCTTAATTAGGGAATTTTGGTGTAGTTGGGAAGATATGAAAAGTCCCCATAGAGAAATGTTAGCTTGAGTTTTCTTCGATTGATCAAGGACCTTATTTTTTCAAGGGTCATTTCTAGTATAGGGAGATTCTTAACACCTTTCCCTTTATCTCTTGCTGATGGTTGTAAGTTTGAGTTCTAGTAATGTCTCCCCGACCTGGTCATGTGGTTCACGGAGGAGGGGAAAAATAAAACCATGTTTCTTCATCGATATTGGGTTGCTCAGCTACCTCGTTGATCTCTCCTTATATCTCCTCGAATGAATCATTCCGCATAGGTTGGCTATCAGACTAGTCTTTCCTGGATCTGGCTCTTCATCTGAATCTTTGAAATCGTCCCCCCATCCGATGGCAACGATATTATCTTTCCATGCAAAGTCAATACATTCTACAGCTTATATGTCCTCTTCGTATAATTCTTCCCATCCGACAAGGAAATACAGGACTGAAGGGACCAGATGCCCTTGTAATTTCAAAACGCTGAGTAACTCGAATATGCTACAAATATCACCAGTCTGTCAAAACAAATCAGTCATGATCTGAACCAAGTCATCTAGATCGACTTCGTCAGCTGGCACCACCCATCTGTCCGACTCTCGGGCCCATTTTCAAGCTTTTAAGAATAACCCACTGAATCTCCGACAGTCAATAGTCACCGAGAGGGCAATTTAAGCCCAAACTCTAGGAGTTGATCAAACACTTCTGATAATTCTATATCTTTACCTCCAGAATGGGTGCGGACAGCGATGCATGCTCTGGTGAGGAGTGATAAGGCTTAATCGACAAGACTGGTAGGGTGTAAGAGTAAATATAGGCATGTTTAGATAGGTTTAGGAGAGTATATGTGTATGACTGGTGATTTACTTGGCATGATTTGGGTGAATGGGTTGAATTCTGAGCCTTCTTCTAGGAAGATAGCATTTGCATGATTCGGGAGTGGATTATGGGTGGTGTTTGGTTTAGGATTGACTGGTAGGTTGATGATGCCCCGATCAATCAGGCTTTGGATTGTGTTCCGAAGATGGAAACATTTGTCTGTGGTATAGCCAACAGTTTGGTGAAAGTCACAATGGGCATCAGGTTTGAAGTTTTTCAGAACCTAATTTAGTAACGGACGAGGGTCCAAGGGTTTGATCAAGTTTCGGTTCAAGAGAGCCTGTAGACTTTAGAGAGAGGAGCGTGAAGCTCGATATATTCCTTTCGGATTGGGTTTGGGCAATTTTTCGGTGCGCACGAAGCGACAGGCTGAGAGATGTTGTTGATTATAGAGATTGTGGTACTAGTAGGCTTTTCAAACTTTCTAGGAGCAAACTATCTAGAGGTTTTCTTCGATTTAACTTCTGTCTTAGCAATACCTTCTTCGATTTCTACTCTTACTTCTCGGAGGGCTCAAAAGTGAGGGTAGTATTGTCCTTCCATTGTTTCTCGAACATGGGTTAGGAAGTTCTTCTTCACAATGCTGACTTGCTCTTTTTCGGAAGGCTGATTGGTCATGGTAGTTTCTTTTCTCTCCATTTTGCTATGAAGTTGCTGATTGATACCCCAGGCTTCTGTTTAAGTAGCTCTAAGTCACGACGAGAAACCTATAGCTCCTCGTTGTACTTGTACTATGACATGAACTCACGGGAAACATCTTCCCAACTGTGGATTCTGAATTCTTAATGGGATAGGAACCAATAAAGGGCGCTATCTTTCAAAGTCTACTGGAACATCTGAGCTATTATTTCTTCTAAGCCCCTAGGAGAGTCACGGATCGGTGATAGATACAGAGATGAACGATCGGGGGTCCACTGCCTCCAAACTTCTCAATATTGGGCATCTTGAATTTTTTTGGTAACCTGGATTTAGGATAGGGAGACATGTGGGTATAGTCCATGTAGTTCCCAGAGATTATGACTTGGTCGAATTTCTTGGTCAGCATCTTGAGGTCTTCCTTGACCTTGTTCAGTTCTTCCTCTTTCGGATCAACAGTTAAGGGTAAATTAGCCCCGATTTGATCAAGGTTTGGCATAGGAAGATGGGCTGATAGCGGCCCATTAGCAGGAATAGTACGTGGAGCATGATGGTATTCTTCAGGAACCCAAATAGGCTCGGGTGCAAGCGAACCCATGGCGTGAGGGAAAATGACCTTGGGATCTTCGTGGACAGGGATCCGATTTCTTTGCATCTCGTGAACCTCGATTTGAAGGTTGTTAATTTTGGCAGTGAGTTGAGACATAACCATCAACAAATCCAGCTGTACATTCAACACTTGATCCGTGTTCTCCATGGAAGGCTGGTGAGTCTCGGACTCTGAGGAAGTAAGGGAACTGATAGAACTTCGAGGAGGTTCGACTAAAGATCGAAGCCAATAGGGAGCCATGTCAAGGGTATGTAATCGACCGGAGAAGAAGAAAAATTTGGAATTTATTTTCGAAAAAGAAAAAGGGAAATTTGTTATTTTTGGAAAATGAGGAAAATATTTTTGAAAAGATGAAAATGTTTTCTCTTTTTTTTTTATCTGAGGGAAAAGGAGGAAAAATATTTTTGGTATTTTTGATAAAAAATGGAAAGATGTTTTTGGACACTTTTTGGAAAAAGAGAGAGGAAAAGACGAGAGACGGGTCTCAACATGATTATTATGTTTATTAGGTTCTCACTTGTATTAAATTTACCTAAATGCATAATGAAATGCCGAACGGGACCCAAGCCTGGAAAAATTGGGCTTGCAACATATGTAAAGCTATGGTTGGACTTGTCACCGGGCTCACGGGCAGGGTCCCATTTTAAAAATTGCGCAAAAATTTGGACGACAGGCCGATCCAAAATTTCGACAGAGTTTCGAGTCGAAACCATCAATTTAATATGTGTGTCCTAGGCATGACATCTATATCCGAGTATGCAGTTGGTTGGGTTAATTGGAATGGGTTCGCCCCTTTGGTGTGACTTCCACGATATACGTCTTGCTTTTGAGGGCAATCGGTACGTGTGGATAAGCCATTTGATATACCCGAGTGTACGTGAATTGCCTCACTATATACCTCGTAGGGACGGTATGTGTGGGAGCAAATTTGATTTACTCAACGTACGTGAATGAGTTCCTTGAGATATACCTCCCGTCATGACTTCGGTCAAGCGGTACGATGCAGGGGAACCGTTCGATATACATCGAAGGTACTTGGCCAATGAAAAGTGAAAGTCATATTGCTTAGGCTAACTGCGACCTGCCAGACCAGCGCCCATCACGAAGTGACTCCCCAGTTACGGGACAAAATTTGGTCAACAGAAATTCCCTTTGGTGAGGTCGTGTGAATCATGCATGATTCTTTTATTAGTATCTTATAGAGAGAGTATATTTTTCTTGATCGTGCCAAACAGGGAGCAAGGTACAAGTATAAATAGTAAAACTATACTAAGCATGGATACGCGATGTGTGAGTGATGTGTAATTATCTACAAGTGAGTGTATGATAAGTGAGCATAGATATATACAAGTGGAGGTGTGTGCTAGTGACACCTAAGCATGGATTTCTAAGTGATGTGTGCAGCATGTGGATTATACGTGATCCTAGGTGCACGTGGTGTGAAGTGTACATGGAGAGTATTCTATAAGTGTGTGAATAGTAGTATAAACATGAGGTATATATGAATAAAAAAGGGGAACATGGAAATAGGGGGATATGCAAGAAAATAAAACACCCATGTAAACAGAGTCTAGCCCTCTTAAAACTAAGCCCCAACGGAGTTGCCACTATGGCCATTTCGGGGGCGACGTTGGGAGGGAAGGAGGAGGATCCCTCGAGAAAGAACTGCACCACGGTCTCACACCCCTCTTCGAAAGGTGCTTTAGTCATTGTCAGTGTGGGGTGAATGTAAAGAGATGGAGTCGCCAACTTATTTTGCACAAAACAGGCAAAAGAATATGTTGCCACTTCGAGAGAGCGACATCAAGGACAAACTGATGCATACGAAACCAATAGATCGGAGGTCCGAAGGATACGTTATGGAATGGGAAGGTGTTAGGCAACCATCCCGCCCTTTCGATCTCTCACAGTCAAATATTAATATTTTTCTTTATCCCCGTGAAGTGTGTGTATGTGTTCATATAAGGGATATTGGAATCGTTCGACCCATACCATGAAAAAGATATGGTGAGGTCATCCACAGTAATTTCCCAAAATAATAATAATAAATGTAGAAGATAGAATCTGAGCGTTCATTGCGATATTGATCGTTATTGGGGAACGATAATAAATGTGGGATAAAACGCGAACATCGCGCATGGGGCAGACCGTTGGAAAGTTTAGCAGATGTATTTCGACATTCCAAAAATTTTCTCTTGGTTCAGAAAGTTGACCTTGGTCAACTGGGGCCCGAAAGCGTTCAGTGACCTCTCGGAGTAAAACGGATCATTTGTCCATACTATAGGTCAGAATCACGCATGGGGCAGATCATTAGAAAGGGTATTCAGTGCCCTTAGGAGATTCATTTAGTCTCGTTTAAGATGAAGAGTTAATTTCAGTCAACGGAGTTCGGGAGCGCCCGGTGGCCTCCAAATCATTTTTTGGGGAAAAATTGATCGGTCGTCCGAATGGTTATGCCGTTCAACACATGGGGTGGACCGTTGGAAAGGGTTTTCAGTTCCCTTCAAAGATTCAAAGAGATTTTTTTCTGATGGTAAAGTTGATTGGGGTCAACTCGGGGCCCGGGAGTGTCCGATGGCCTCTGAATCAATTTTTGATAGTAAAATGGTCCGTTCGTCCGAACCGTTATGCCAATTCATGCAGGGGAGGACCATTGGAAAGGGTATTCATAGCCCTTCAATGATTCAAAGAGCTTTTGCTCTGACTGTAGAGTTTATCAAATGGGGCCCGGGGCGCCCGATGGCCTCTAGATCGGTACTCTGGGTACGACCTAGGTTTGTGGTGGAAAGGGGAAGTGCTATGGGTCTAAGGAGAGACTTAGGAAGTCCTAGAATGTGGTGTCTACATATGGACAAACTTTTGTTCTTGTCTCGATTGATTCATCCCTCCAACATTGCAAAATGCTAATTTAAGATAGCTTAAGGAGAGTTTTAAGGCTGAGTACATTGTCGGTTTCGTCTTAGAATCAGGATTAGGGTTAGGGTTTAGTTGAGGAGTAAAGTAAGGAGATTTTCCCATGAATCCACCAAGTGATTGGCCCTAATTCGACTTATTCTGGTTAGCTATGACGACGGACGCCATGAACTGCACCAGCGACCGGCGTAATTCCGGCTAGATGGATCCAATTCAGGCGATGAAGAAAACATATAACACCTTTCAGATTAAAATGATACGTTCATCAAAAAATTCAGACACAATAAAGCGAAAAGAAAAAAAGTATTTGAGACAAGGAATATTGGAGTCTAAGGTTAGGGTGTTGTGAGCAATGAATGGGATGGGGTTGGGCTTCGCTTCTTAAGGGCACTCAGATCTAACCGTGGAAACAACGGGCATCTCCCACATCGTTCATTCAGTTGAAATTACTGATCTAACGGTCCGTGTTGTTCTCCTTGTTGTCTATTATGCTATGTTATGCTGCCTCTCACCAATTTTTCACCCTTGCCTAAAGAAGGGTTAATAAATCACATTTGAGAGTCGTGTTCACTCTCTTGAAAAAGAACTAACAAATTTGGACTAAAAAATTCTTAGTTTCGAGTGAATTTAGGGTTTTTAAACAATAAGAACTCAAAGAGAAGTTGACCCGAGAATTTAAGTCGTAAGTGAGAAGCAACGCGTATTCGTAGGAGGGGGAAGTTTATAACGAACATAGATGAATCTATCGTTGTGTATGAAGCTTAAATAATTTGGGTTACAAATATTCTTTGGGAAATGTCAAAAACGAGAAACGGAGAGGGGAAAAAATAGTCGAAATGTCAAATATGGATCCTGGTAATTAGTTATGGGCTGTTACATACTCACTGGATCTAATGGTAGGTGGCTTGTCAACCGGAGAAAAAAGAGTACTTGGAATGAATTTGATTTTTCAAGTGAGTTTGAAGCCAATTTGAGTTGCATGTAAGGTGACCAGCTGGACTAAATGAATGATAATTAGATGGAAAAGGGTAAAACATCATTTCTCATATTCCCACGTGTGGCGGTGCCGTCTTTCGCTTGTTTCCACTATCAATCACGTGATTCTATTATTATATCTTGGCTTTTGGGTTGTAAGCTTTTTCGATTGTTTTCATATCTAATTTTATTTTTCGCTTTCTAATTATAGGAAATTATTTTCTTTTTTTAAATCACCTTAGAATCAGATTTAAGTCTAATATATTGATTGATAGAATTTATTGGTTATTTTTCTCAAATTATACTTTTTCAATTTCCTATATTATGTATCGATTTGATTTTTTTTCTCAAATTAAACTATTTGAATTTTCGTACTACTCTCAGAGTTTTTTCCATTTTTATTATCCTAATTTAATTTAAGAAAAAGATCATTTCCTATTTAAAAATTAAAAAATGTTTTCTAAATTCAATTTCCTATCATGTCCAAAGGAAAATCAACTCGACTTGTTACTATCGAAAATTTTATTTTTTCCCAAATTTTATCGATTGGTCTCGTTTTTTTAAGTATCTAGTCAAATAGGTCTTACTATTTTTTGTTTTGCTCCAAACGGTCCCATGGAAAAAATATTATTATTATAACACAAAAAAACTACACCAAGCATAAAGTGAGATACAAAATATATATATATATATATATATATATATATATATATATATATATATATATATATATATATAAAATAAAAATAACACGAGACATGCACTAACGGTGTAGTTTGGCACGAGAAAAAGAAGAAAATATATAATAAAATAAAAAGCACAATAATTTTCTTTCTTTTTTTAATATTCTCAAAATGAAAAAAAAAACGCTACTAGAGTAATATATATATATATATATATATATATATATATATATATTGATTTTCCGATTTTTAAGTTCAAATTACAGAAAATTTAAAATTTAAAAATTTTGAGAAAAAATATTTATTATTTTTGGATTTTTCAAATTTTTAGGTATTTTTGTGTTTTTATGAGAAAACTAGTGTCAAAATTATTATTTACCACCAAAAGACCAAAATTTGATTTTTTTAACTAAAAGAAAAAACAAATTATGAAAATATTATCTACTAAAAAAATAATCTTCTTTTTATGGATTTTTAGATTTTTTTAAACTAGTTCGAAAGTTAATAACTTTAAATTTAACACAAATTCCCGCTAATGGTGCCAAATTTTTTTGGTCATATTATAAAATTACCATAAGTGCACGAGCTATTGTAGTATAACGAGTGTAAGTATGAGTGGATCCCACAAAGATTTGATCAATTCATATAAATTATTGACTGTCCAATTAGATAATATTGGTGTAAAGATATGATTAAGTTCTAAATTAAAACGAAAAATGAATTAATACTACGACCATGAAATATATAATCAAATATAAGAGAAAGCTAGGATGTTCAATCAATTTATCACTTTTAATTAACATCACACATTAATTTAATTATGTATTCCAAAATTTATAACTCAAATGCTTCGACTCCCTCCGTGTACATTTCGAAAAATATAACAATAAATGTTCATAAAATATTTTAACGTCTCCTGATTTAGACGCCTTGAATTCCTATTCCCTTAAAGTTATCAATTTTAAGTTTTAACGTATGTATTTAAGCATGGGGTATCAAACAATTTAATGTAAGTATAACCCATAAAAATGACACATTTAAATTCTTAAAATATGAATTATCAAAATAATTGTGAATGTTTAAAACACACTCTTATGTTGGTTAAATGAATTAAAATTTTATTTTAGTTAATACATGTCGAGAATTAATACAAAATAAAACTCACACGTAGCGTTAATTAATCATGATAAACTTCACCTAGTCTTAGTAATAAAACTACTATAGCATCATAATTGAAACACAAATATTTTTTCATTAAGAAAATTCAACTTACAAAATTTCGAGTCCAAAATTTAATTATCAATATACAAAGTTCCTCCCAGACTTGCACACAAATTGTCTCATAAACACTCAAAAATAAAACACAAGGTATAATATTTTGGTGTTCCGAAATTATAACTCTCTAAAATTTTTCTCTACCCTCTCTGAAAATTCTATTATGTCTAAAATTATCCTCCTCCTTACTCTATCCGAGCTCCTCTTTTTATATCCTCATACTCATATCTCAATATACACATTTGTGTATAAAATGTGTCCAAAACACCTAGAAAACAAGGAGCTGCTACTCCCCTCACCCAACACACACATTAGCATGCGTGTGTTTATAGGTGGGTTCACAACTGTGTTTATGAGGGTATGAGCGGGAGATTAAGATGGGTTTTTTTGGGTTATGGGTTATTTCATGTGGGTTTACAGCTACGTTTGTGGGGGTATTCGGGTAGTGGATTTTTGATAGGAGGTTTGGGTAATGGAAGGTTTAGGATATGTGTGTTAGTATATGTATGTCTCTCTCTCTCTCTCTCTCTATATATATATATATATATATATATATATATATCCACAAGTAATGTTATGAGTCCTAATTACAACCCCCAAATCACCCCAGATAAATTCACATAATATTGAAATATTGTCATTATTAAAGTAAAAAGGTATAATATTTTAATGTTATCTTAACTCATTTAGGAGATGACTTGGGACATTTTATTGAGACTCAAATCATTATTCTTTAACAACAATAAAAATAAAGTAATATACAAACTAATAAAATAAAAATTACACATACTTATAATAATAGACATAGATGCGTACATACTACTACTACGACTAATATTAATGAATATTGATAGAAAAGGATTTTTGTGTGTCGTTATTGAATAGCCTCTCTAATAATGGAGTGATACACGAGAATAATTAATTTTCTAGTTTATTTCTTTCTATATTTTTTTCTTTTGCCTTTTTTTTTTCTTTTCTATTTTTTTTATATTAAAACAATTTGATGATGATGGTGAAATAACTAAACTAAGTGAAGGAAATTACTTAAACTAGAATAAATGTTTAATGAAATAACTAAAAATTGTGATGAAAAATGAGTGAAAGATAACTAAATGAGAGGGAAAGATCAAGGGATGTAAATTCGCCGCCATTTCACACAACTATCATTAATTTGACTATTTTAAATTGATTAATTTCCAAAATATTCATTTAATTCAAAAGGTAATTCTCATTAAACTAATGAATTAATTAAATATTCTTTTAGAAAAGTAAATTTAATTCCCACAACACTACTCAAAATGAATCAAATTAATCACTCGCTAGGATCGATTCACCCAACTAATTTTAATTACACAAAATAAAAATAAGAGTAGAAGAAAACTATATTATGATTTTAATCAATTTGATACGCTTATCTCTACTTTGAATCAAATGATAAAATGATAATACAATTTTCAATCATTTCTCAAAGATGATTTTTCATTTCTCAATGTGAAAATAAGAGTAAGAATTAAATTTACTAATCAAAGGAAATAAAAAAAAAAAAAATTAACAAACTAAATCAATTGGATTCATGGGGACTTCAATTCATCCCTTGAATGGGAGATTAGCTCTCTATAATCATCATCCAAGACACACAATAAACAAATAAGAGCATGCAAGGATTAAATAAGATGAATTATATAGGAATAGATCAAACCCAACAATGCCTTCAATTGCAATGAATTTCTTCAATTATATTTCTCTCAATTGAATTACAATCACTCAATGTTTTTTCTCTAAACTAAAAAAATTAAAATAAAATTTCTCTCTTGATGGTCTTCTCTACTAGCTTCTTCTAGGTCTCCTTTTCTTCTTGTAAATGAGCCTTCTCTCCATATATCATGGCATATGAAGTTAAGGGGCACTATGGGAGTTTTTAATTGTGCATGAGGTGTGTGAGGTAATGAGAGTAGTTTAAGAATGGGTTTTAGGAGTGAAGATAGGGGGTAATTTGGGAATAAAGGGAAGGGACACTCAAATTACATGTGGCTTTTAATTTTTTCTTGGGTTTTATTTGGGTGTTGGCTTAGAAGGCAGTTGGGTTCTTGGGTTTGATTTATAATAAATGGGTTGGTAGCTAGGCAGAAATGGTCGTTGATATCTATGGGATAGTGGTTCGGGTTTAAATAGGGTATGAAAGGTGAACTGGGTTTGGCCGTCGGCGGGTTCGGATTTGATGAGTCTTTGGTTTGGATCTTCATGGGTCGAATTCAAATGGCTACTAAGGTCGGGTTTTAAGGAGGTTCAAAACTGGGTTGAACAGAGTATTTGATCTGGCCCGGTTTCATTTTAGATCCGAGTTTTATCGAAGGCTGGGGGCGTGGGTTCAGAATAGTGGGTTGAAGAGATGTGTCTGTCGAAAATGGGTTATCCGGTAGAGTAGGTCCGGTGGTTTGTTGGGTATAGAAGCAATGGGTATGAGATGGTTATTGGGTTTAAAAGGGTGGTGGTGAGGTTTGAGTGTGGGGTTTAATGGTCTTTGATGGGTATCGGAGTTAAGGTGTTTGCTAATGGAGGTAGGAGAGAGAAAAAGAATAGTTTGGTGGGGAAGATGATGAGGTGGAAGGATAAGTTGTGGTAAGGTGTAGGATAAGGTGTGTCTTTAATTGTGCACCAAAAGAATAAAACTAAGACTTAACTAAAATAAAAAAATTAAAATCTATAAAAATTAAAAAAACTAACGTAAAAAAATAAATATTTATAAATCTAAAAAAATGAAAATAAAATTATGTAATACTTAACTAATATATAAAATAAATAAAACTTATGCTAAAATGAAAACTACTAAAATTTAAAAAAATAAAAATTACAAATCCTAAACTATTAACAAAAAGACTCAAAATAAAATAATAAAAATAACCTAATAAAATAAAATAAAATAAAAATAAAAAGCACACATAAAATATTTACGTAAAAAATATAAAAATAAACGATGCACGATACAGACTATAATATATACACCTATATGCACAAATAAATCCTAAAAATATACATGGCTCAAAATACAATATAAAATAAATTCTAAAAATTATAAACGACTCAAATAAAAATCTAAAAAGTCTAAAAGGTGCAAACTGAACACACATGAGACTCGGGACAGGATTAAGGGATAGAGTAATAGGTACAGGGATTGGAATTTTAGCTTTTTTTCAATGCGTATTTTCCTTGAATTGGAGTGTTTGAAGCCACAAATGGCATTTGACCTACAAGATAATCATGAACGCACATAAGATCAATTTTAGCTAGAGTTAGCAATTAGAAACCATCTATTTGGGGTTTTATTTAAAAACTTTTAGGTGCTTATTACACCACGCCTAAACTTAACATTGCTAGTCCTCGAGCAAAAAATAAAGAGAAAGATAAGAAACCAAAAGTGTACCACTTTCGTGGGTACTTGCGATTGCAGTTAGCATGTGCAACAAGCCTTTAAACCTGTAGGTTGCCCTACATGATGAGTTTTGTCTCGTGAGAGTTTGTAGTGAATGTACCCACAAAATTCAAAAAATTATTGAAAATGATTTATCGAAAGGGCAGTCTTTTATTTGATGATGAAAAGCCATACATCCTATCTATAAAGACTTCACGGAATACAATGTTCAACTATGATAGTATGGCATAAATTTTCTTAATACCAAATGCGTAATCCTTCATGTAGTGTGAAATAATATCAATTATCATGAGAGTAATTCCTAGATCGCCCTATAGAATCAACTCTTTTACCTCAAATCTCACTAGATATGTCTCTCTGAATTGAACTCTTTGAGATTTGGGTAATTGTATCTCTTTAGTGTGTGAGGAAGTGAGTAAATATAAAAAAGGTCAAATGTCTCACACACTTATAAGAAATGACGAATTCGTGAAAGAATTTGATCTCATGAACGAATGTTAACCACTATTTTGAGAATCTCGAGTCATTCACCATATAAACTTCTCGTTTACGCAAACACCTTACCAAGGGTGAAAAGTGGGGCCAATGTAAAAAATGATAGGAAAAATGAGATGAAGATGATGGATGATTTAGTATGGTTTTAGAGAAGAGTGGAACACGATTGAAAAATTTATGTCTTCATTTCAGAAATATTTAATCGCATGCTTTTTCTATTTTTCTCTTTTCACTCTCTCTCTCTCTCTCTCTCTCTCTCTCTTTCTCTCTCTCTCTCTCTCTCTCTCTCTCTCTATATATATATATATATATATATATATATATATATATATATATATATATATATATATATATATATATATATATATTGATCAACTGAAAAATCGAGCATCCGAGTAATACGCTAATTGTTGTTATTGACTTTCGACCACAATACAAAAAACCTAAACTTTAACTACATTCTTATGGAGTATAGCGGCTAGTCTGGGTATCGAATCGATAGAGAATGTTTGATAGATTTTAATTGATTTATTAATTCTAAAATAAAGGTGTAAAAGATGATGATGGAGTGAGAAAGGAAAAAGGGGGGAAATAAAGAAGTTAACTAAAACTAATTGAAACTTAAGCAAAGAATAAGAAAACGGGGTTAGGATTACATCCCCGCCATTGGCTAAACAATGCGTATAAAGGATTTTCGTTCGAAAATATTTAACCGAGCATACTCAATTGATTGTAAACATCAAACAAGAAGAAATTTAATTCAACAATGAAAGATTAAACTTTCACTCGAATATGGTCACAAGTGGAGTAATTTCAGAATATCGCTATAAACAGTAATGTTGCATGACAAAGAAAGTTAAATGCATAATATTCAAACTTTAATATACGAGTTTTCAATTAATTGTATTTCTACCCAAAACCTAACTTTCAAAACTCAACACCCATCAATGACAGAAATATGATCCCAACCCTTGAACTACCTAGTAAACATGATGGTGTTAACAATGCAAAAGTCAATTAACAACCACGAAAAAATAAAGAAAGAATAATAAAAGTGCTGGAATTTAAGGTTACCAAGGTTGAAGAACACACACGTGGAAGAAGAAATCAAAGCTTGAAGAAAAATCGAAAAAGCTCTTGAATTAGAGGTGCAAAACTTGTAAATTATTCTCCTAGATGCTCCTCCTTGTTTTGGAACTTTTCCCTTACAAAAGTTGTGCACTACAGCGGAATAATGCGACTTCTCAAATAAATCCAATTTTAATTAAACCCAAATTTTAGTTAGACTCTAACACATGCATCTAGGGGATTTGATGACATAAAATCAATAAGCATGAGAAGGAAACCAATTTTAGGAAAAATCCCCGAAGGGCATAACATTTTATTTCACTATAATTGTAAATCGTAACTTACAGGGTTATAATGAAATAGATTTTGACACACGAATACCTACAGGTGTCGGTCGGTGTCCTCAACAACGAATTATGCGCAGCAATATGTCCTATCTTCAGCCTAGGAATACCGCATCACTCCCTATGAACCTCGATCTAAATCAACAAATAATCTTCACGTAAAAAGATCCTCAATGACACGCAGTCCTATAATGTAGATTTACCCTCTCTATAAGAGAAATATCAGCAAGATCGTATTTTGGGTTCCAAAACAATTCACTAAAGGATTGGGATGTTTTGTGAATTGTAAAAACAAAGGATTAGACATATAAAGTGAGAAGACAAATTCATACTATTTTTTGTAGAAAATGTAGACTGGTTTTGCACTGGTTTTCTTCTGAAAAATGGAGTTGGAGAGTCCTATTTATAAAAGACTTAAGGCGGCGACTCGTTCAAATGAGATTGGATGTCGTTCAAACGAGATTGGATGTCGTTTGATACTTCGCGCAACATGCCATGTCGTTTGAACGACATAGGCTATCGTTTGAACGACAGTAAAAATAAATATTTTTCTTTGTCTTTTTCTCGGTAAATGCACCACCTCAAAAACTCCAAAAATTATATTTTTGACGAACAACATTAAAAACTCCGCTTCAACACTTAGAAAATATTTTATGAAAAATAATCCCAATATCCTAAGTGAAATGCTAAGGTACTTAAACACAACCTTACCAAAATTAATCTCGGGGAGACTTCTTTAATGAAGAACTTTGATATTCGGATCCGTCTCGATGATTAAAAGATCTTGAATAATTCTTCGACGGTTGTAGCGGTATACGACATACTCTAGTGTAAACAGGACTTATAAAATATGTCCTTACAAATCTCCCCCTATGTCTATGCTGGTATTAAATAAAAACAATTCGAATTATCAAATCAAATGCCTATAAAAATCTAATACCCTCACATGAACCCAAAAGTGAAAAGGTACTTGAAATGCAAGTCTTCAAATCTTTTTCAAAAATCTTCATCAATCTTCAAGTATCAAAGCTTTTCTCATCGGGGTGTGCAAAATAATGATCTTCACTTTTGTACCTACACACATGAGATAAAGCAAATACATTCGTGACGCATCGAGTTTGAAATGAGATAAAAATACATCAATCAATATAATCAAATCTCCCCCATAATGCAAAACTCCCCCATAATTCATTCTCCCCTTTTTATTTGACCGAAATAGACATGGAAATGAATAAACAAAATACGCATGGAGTTGTCACGGTAAGCACAATAAATTTGGATCAAACTACGCGCATGTAGAGGAAATACTCAAAAGATCCACAAACTATTTTTGAATTTTCGAATTTTTTTATACAAAAAATGCAAAAATAATTTTACAAAAAGTCACACACCATGAATTTTTACTAAGATAACCAAACCATGGAAATGGAATGAATGAGTGTGAGCAAATTTGATAGGAAAATTGACTCAATCATTACATGTGTGCCCGATGCATAAGTAAATCCTAACGAATGAACATAAAAAATAGTCCTTAGGTGTAAAATTGTTGAATTTAGATGATATCGACTAAATCAAATCTACAAATCAAAGCCTAAGTGGTTTTCACACCAATAACGTCCAAAACTATTTAGTGCCATTTTGGGGACTTTTTAACAGACGTGCAAACCCATTGATAACTTTCCAACCAAACTCCCTCATATAAAATATTGCAATCTTTTATATCTAATGAGGTTTTAAATTCTCAACTTAGAGAAAACCTATTGGCCCAAATTTTGGCATATTTCATCTTTTTATTGCCTTAATTTTTTGTACGGCCTCTTTTCAGAAGGTGGATTTCACGCAGAGTCAATTTTACATTCTCATAGCCCTTTTCCATGCCACTCATCATTTTTTTTTAAATTTAAACAAATTCCTCACGGGCAATAGTTTTTACATACACTACTTTTATTACTCTTGTATTATTGCACTTGGTTCTTTTTAAGGAAAAGATTGAGATGAAAACACTCGACCAATATGTGATAGACAAGTACAATAATCAAACAAATCCGCTCATGTGTGCATTAAAGGAAATAATGAGTCAAACATGTAGGAAGTATTAAACATCTCAATGACTCCAAACATTGTAAAGCACATGGATGACATGATATATTATCTCAAAACACTATCAAATACTCATATGGATAAATGGAATGAAATCGTGTCTCGGTCATCCTAAGTGTCCATTCATATACGGTGTAAAACAAAATACAAAACTCTTTTTGTCTTTTTAATTTTTCCAAAAAAATGAAAATATTTTTGTGTTTTTCCATGTTTTTTAGAAAAAAAAACCATAAATACAAACATGGTACACACTAACAATAGGCATAGTATCGGCATGAGAATCATCCTATGCTAACAAAAAGTAAATCACACAAAGAATCATCAATCGAAGCAGGTGTGATTAAATGAACAATGCAGTATTAGAAATTAAGCATAATACAAAATGCAACTAAATATAAACTGACAGTGAAAACCTAGTAGTACCAAAAACATAAGCGAATGAACCCAGGGTACTAAAATAAATGAATGTAGAAAACCAAATAGGTCGTTCAAGCGACAGTCAGTGTCGCTCGAACGAAAACACATGTCGTTAAACGACAGCTCCGTGCGACATGAGATCTCGCTCGAATGAGAAAACATAAATCCCAAATGTTAAACAGAGTCGTTCAGTGAAAAGATTTCCAAAAAAAAAACACCTGGAAGGTGCTGACATATCCAAAACAGTGCTAAAATAGTAGCATACATAAAACAATGTAAACTACAACAAAGTGAGTCATAACACTAGCGGGAGTATATCATGGAGCACAACTAGCGTATGAAAAATAACCAACACCATCACCTAAACAATCTCACATGGGGGGAATCACGTGCAAGAAAATGAGAGTCATTAACAATTAGACCACAAGCCTCTAAATCCGATTTCCTAACACAAACAGATTTGTAACGACAAGTGGGGGTTTGAGGAATCGAATTTTCTTTTCTATGAAACTTCCTAGGTCCATTTAAAAGGTTGTAACAGAAATGCCTAAGATGACCTTGCCTACCGCAGTGAGTGCATGTGCAAATCAGGCGTGAATGTTACCTAAACGTGGTCCTCTCCTAAAGTTTCTAGGTGGCGTTCTCCTAAAATTTCAAGGTGGTTCTCTCATAATGTTCCTAAGTGGCTCTCTCCTTACGCACCTAGGTGCCTCTCTCTTGAAATCCCTAGGAGGATCTCTCACACATGTGGGATTAGATTTGTGAATGGGTGAAACACTCTCATCGAAGCCTATGCCACCCTTATATTCCTTAATTTGGATAGTCCCTAAAATCTTATCTAGTTTTTTAGACCTAGACTCCAAATCAAATTTCACTTTACTCGAATCTCTCAAACTTTTCTTAAGTTCACCTATCCTAGATTCAAGTATGTGCCTAGAATCCTCAAACTCAAGAAGCTGATTTTTCATAGCCTCCATCACCCCTCGAAGACAATCTCTCTCTCCCTCGACGTACTCAAGCTTCTCTCTCAAAATTTTCTCACGTGCCCTAAGATCTTCAACTAAAACATCATTATTTTTTAAGCCAGGCTCTTTCAATTGAGCTTTTAATTTCAAATTTTCTTTATTTATTTTCAAAGCTTCAGCATAAAGTTCATTCAAAGCCGTTTGCAAGTTACGATCATCTACACTTCCATCCTCATTCTCATCACTTTCACTATCATCACTAATCACATGGGTGGGAAGCTCTCGCCTAGAAGTATAAAAAACTTCTTCTTCTGAATCATTAAGGGTAGAAATATGAGATGTCAGTTTATTCAATTTCTTCCTTAAATTTATGGGAACTCATCTATCGTGTGACCAACACCCTCACAACTCGAACATATCTTAGAATTGTTTTCAATGGAAGATTTAAAACAAGAGTTCGTGTGAATTTTCCAATTATACTTTTCAAAAAGTTGACATCAAAAATCATCAAAACCACCAAAAGCCATTTTAAGTAAATCAGGATCAAACACAATAACTTAGGGAAATAGGATCTGATACCAATTTGACGATGTGAGTAGTCAAATTGTATCAGTAAAAATACATGAAAAATCAGGATCACGTGATAAATTAGCATAACCCGCTCTGATACCAATTTGTAAAAGTTGTGCGCTACAACGGAATAATGCGACTTCTCAAATAAATCCAATTTTAATTAAACCCAAATTTTAGTTAAACTCTAATACATGCATCTAGGTGATTTGATAACATAAAATCAATAAGCATGCAAAGGAAACCAATTTCAGGAAAAATCCCCGAAGGTGAAAACCTTTTATTTCATTATAATTGTAAATCGTAACCTACACGATTACAATGAATTAGATTTTGACACACGAATACCCCCAGGTGTCGGTCGGTGTCATCAGTAATGAATTACGTACAGTAATCCATAAGAACCGCAGTCATATTTTTTAGCCCAGGAATATCACAACACTCCCTCTGAACCTCAGTCCAAATCAGCTAAGAATCTTCACGCAGCAAGATCCTCAATGACACGCAGGCATATGATGTAGATTTACCCTCTCTATAAGAGAAATATCAGTAAGATCATATTTTGGGTTCTAAACTAATTCACTAAAGGATTGGGATGTTTTGTAAATTTTAAAAGCAAAGGATTAAACCTCTAAAGTGAGAATATAATTTCGTACTGTTGTTTGCAGAAAACGTAGATAGTGTTTGCATAGATCTTTTTCTGAAAAATGGAATTGGAAAGTCCTATTTATAAAAGACTTAAGGCGGCAGCTCATTCAAATGAGATAATCGTTTGAAAAAGATCCAATGTCGTTTGATACTTTGCGTGACATGCCATGTCGTTTGAACGACAGTATAAATAAATATTTTTCTTTTTCTCGGTAAATGTACCATCTCAAAAATTTTGAAAATTATATTTTTGACGAATAATATTAAAAACTCCGCTCCAACACTTAAAAAATATTTTATGAAAAATAATCCCAATATCCTAAGTGAAATTCTAAGGTACTTTAAAAACCTTACCAAAATTAATCTCACAGAGACTTCTTTGATGACGAACTTTGATATTCAGATCCGTATTAATGCTTGAAAGATCTTGAATAACTCTTCGACAATTGTAGTGGTATACGACGTAGTCTAATGTAAACAGGACTTATAAAATTTCCCTTACATCCCTCAATGAAAATCTATCTTAAAAGACTCCTAATATGAGTATATATAAATCCTGAGTCATTTAGAAGAGTCCTCAAAACATAAAGCTCTCTAGGCTAAAAAGTAGGGCCAAAATAAAAATCCCGCATCTGACAATTTGTCACGCTTCTAAAGCGTGACTAATTTTACCACGGATTTGCAACGTGACTAATGGAGAATTGGTTCCCTTAAACTAAATCGATTCTGGTTTTCCAGCGTATCGAACCGCTTCTATAAAAAAATCGAACCGTTTCCACTTTCAGCCTTCTTTAGTTTTGCCTCTTTGATTCTTCATCTTCAAATGGGCATAACTTCTTCACTATAACTCGGATTGAGTTGCCATTTTTTCTAGTATTCTTATGAATTCAAGATCTTCAACTTTTTAGTTGGACCAACTTCTGGAATAAGGCTGCAAAATTACAAAAATTCCCTTCAACTCCTCATTTCTTAGTTTCTTTCACTGTTTCGAGTTCTCTCTCGCACTAACTTGCATGAAATGCCTGTAAAACACATGAGAGATATACAAAACAAGAAATAATTTCCAAAAATGGTTAGTAGCATAAATATGAGATAAATTTGGGTTAAATGCAATGCATGAGACCATAAAAGTACCAAAATTAAGGGGATAAATATGAATAGTTTATGTTTAATCAAATCCCCCTAACTTAGTGTCCCGAGCAATGTAAAAGCATACGAGTATTAGTTAAGGAACCTTTAAAAGCTTTATTGGGATAAAATACACTTTTTTCGAGCAAACGATTACATTTAGCATATGCAACAAGTCATTAAACCCCTAAGTTACCCTAGTAGGATGAGTGGTGTCTCGTGAGGTTTAGCAGTGAATATACCCACAAAATTTATTTTTGACTCAAAGAAAAAAATCAAAATATTTAAAAATTGTACAATTTAAATTTCCCAAAAATAGTCATTTTAAATTCATATTCACTAGTCTCAATTTGTTTTATGTGTATGTGAAGCCGAAAATTTCCACCGATTGATCATTAAGTTAATTTTTCAAAAATTCGTCTTGATTTAATTTGTCACGGATACTTTCACAAAAGAATCACTTGGGAATGTGGTTAATTCTCTCGTTATGCATTATATAACGAGTAAAAGTAATGGACACAATTTCACGCATGCAATTTTTGAAAGACGAAAATTTTATGGTGAATAGATCTCATCATCGAATTACTATTATTGAAAAATGGGAAACATCGCCTCTATCCACACCAATTAATCTATCATCTTATCTTTTCGTGTCTTAGGCTCTCCATGCAGTAATTAATTTCATTATTTGGACTCGGTTAAGACTTTTTGGGGTTTAAGGTGTATTGGGTACTATGGAAATAATTGGATAGTTTGGAGTTGTAAAATAATCTTATAACGTCCTTGGCACTTTTGGGCCCTCTTTTTCTTTTTCTATTTTTCTCATTTTTTTTCTTTTTTTGTTTGAACAATTTTCTATTTTTTTTCTTGCTCCTTTTTCTTGCACCATTTGGACTTAATTAATGAAAATTTCAATTTTCACAACTTCGGGCTAAATGGGTTTTTCGGGTTTATAAAATGAATTGATAATTTTATTTGGCTCAAAATGGCTAGTAAAAAATAATTTTCTCTTCTTTTTATGGCTCATATTTTTGGGTAAACAAATGAGGGCCTAACTTCCTTATCCGAATTACTCATTATCTTACCATATCCATCTCGAGAATATATTTAGTTTAAAGATATTTTTAGCGCATTTTCAAGACATCAGTGCAGCTCTCATCCACCGGCCCAACGGTGAGGCTCTTATCCCGTAACCGATCAAAACAAAGGAATTGAGATCCTCAATGACTTATTAAAAAAACTAAAACGAACTTTGAGTTAACCATTAACTCGGATTGATTTAAATACTCGCAAAAAGTGATAGGCTCGAAATCTCACCGGGTTAATAATCTCCACACTTATTCGTTAAGTCGTCAATTTCCATCTTTAGTAAATTTTGACTTTGTTCATTTGATTTTTACAATTTGAGAATTTAAACAAATTTTTGGTGACATTTTCAAAAAAATTAAATTCCAATTTTTATTTATTTTGAAGAAAAAATATTTTTGGCTTTTTTTTTTTTCAATTTTCTATTTTTTTGGGCATTTTAAAATTTGTGAAGTTTTTAAAAGACGCACTTGTCACCCTCCCCCCCCCCCCCCCCCCAAGTTAGACTTTTTCTTTGTCCTCAATCAAAAGGAATAAAATCTAAGTAAGAAAAAGAAAAAGTGTGAAATTAACACGAACAAATATTAAAATGCAATAAGACACTATATAACTCCAACATTCAACTAAAAAATATAACAAAAATCACCCCATACACGTCAGGCGTGCGACGACCTCTCTTCCTCCCCTAAAAACTCATCTGACCCCTTGTACAGGGTCTGATGCTCTCCTCGTCTCCCTCTTCCTCACATCATAAACCAATAGTCGGAACAAGTTGGGCAACCCCATAGATAAGGGGGACACCTTGAGGCTCGTGATGACAGGGATGAATGAGATCCTCGTGGTTCCCAATTGAATCGCAAAATACTTGTCCCAACTTGGAGATAAAATCTCGGTGAAAATTGAAGGGCATGCTAAACTTAGATCTCCCTTAACTTCTGTAATGCATTGGTCAGGATTCAAATTGGACGAGACTGAAGTCCTCACCTCGATCGTATCCAAAGACTCAAGTGGTATGGGTGAATGGTCATGAAGAAGGAATTCATCTATCCTATCTTTCCACTCGTTCTCTTCAAAGTGACTAATTGAGTCCAATAGAGTTTGGGCTTCAGCAGTGAGGCTCTCATCCACCGACCCAAATTATTTTTCAAAGTCCTGTCGGCTCATATCCTCTAGGCTCATATCCCCTAACTCTCTCTCTGGCTCGATCTCCGAATATTCTCTCACACTCTCATCGAACCTCTATCCCCTACTCATGCCTATGTGATCACTCTCGCTCTCAATAGCGGTCACTAAACTTGCCTCCCCCACCTCTCTCTTAATGTCAGAACTACCGCTCTCACTTGATGTAATAAGACCTACCCCTACCGTCTCTCTCATGTTATTCCTCTCGGCGTGCTCATTTAGTGTCTCTTCCATAAGATCAGTCTCTTGCAATTCTATCTCATCACCCTCATTCTTAGTGATGTTGAAAATATTTGTTTCGAGAGTCATGTTCCCGAACGTGAGTTTCATTTGCCCATTGCGTGTGTTAATCAACGCGTCAACCATGGATAAGAATGGGCGGCCAAGGATCAAAGGAAATTGATTACTCGGTAAAATAGAGGGCTCCTCGTCCAAATGATAAAATCCACCGGGAAGTAGAAAGTGTCAACTTGGACAATCACACCCTCAATGACCCCCTAGGTATCTTCACAGAACGATCTACTAGTTGGAGAGTTATTTTTGTGGGCTTAAGGTCCCCCAAGTCTAATTGCTTATAGATGGAATGGGGGGAGGATGTTAACACTCTCCCCTAAATCTATTAATGCTCTCTCAATTCCGTTATTCCCCATGATGCACGAAATGATGGGTGCACCCGAATGTTTGAACTTTGGTGGAAGGTTGCTTAATAGTACTGAGCCGACGTTTTATGTTAAAAAAAACATTTTTCTTTACCTTAAGCCTACTTTTCACCGTGAGTAAGTCCTTAAAAAACATAGCGTATGCGGGAATTCGCTTTATGGTCTTGAGAAAAGGTATATTAATATTTACTTACTTGAGAACGTCTAGTACGTCGTCACGGGTAGTCTCTGTAGAGTGGGATACTAACCGTTGAGGGTATGGAGCAGCAATAGGAGGTTTCACAACCACCTCGGGCCTGATTGTGTCGTCATTACCACTCTTTCTCAGGGGGACATCTTTGGCCTCTTTTGTGCTGGGCAAAATCTCCTTGTAATTCTGCTCATCGTGTGGGGAAGGTGACAATTCAACTATTCTCCCACTATGTAGAGTGGTAACTGCACTATATTGCTCTTGATTTGCATTGGAATTAGAGATAAAACTATTTTGACCTTGGGAAGGTCTTTGGTCTTGGACGGGAAACTTACCCTTCTTTTGGATACTTGAAGATGATTGCAACTTTGAAATGTTCGCATTCATTTTGACGAAATATTCGTGCGTTTTGAGCATTGGTTGCATTTTAAGATTTTATGAATTGATTCAAAGTATCCTCGATATTTCTCCTCGGTGGGGTGATATATGGCATAGGAGGTGGTGCTTACAGATGTGGAGCTTGTTAATAATGCGAAAGCAGTGGTGGAGGAGGGGCAACATGTGAATTAGGATTTAATGCAGCATTTTATTGCCCATAGCTAAAATCAGGATGGTTCCACCACGAAGGGTTGTAAGAATTTCAATGAGGGGCATTAAAATTATCCTTAAAACCTCCTACCGCTCCTACTTTCTCTTGAAACATGACTTTTTAGGCGGGAATTATCGGGCATTCTTCTGTTGAATGTCCCGACTCACAAATTGCACACACCTTCTCTTTCATTGCTCAGGTGGGTCCAGTTATTTCTCTTACCCATGATTCGACTACGTCTTACAATCTTTTCTCAAGTTGGTTAACTCGAAGTTTCCACTCCACTTCCTTGTCCAATTAATAGAGATCGAACGCAGAAGGAGTTGTGGACAAATGTCGAACCCGAGTTTGGGTGTTAGGATCGGATATGTCCCATACTTGAGTAGTCTCGGTGACATACTTAAGATGGGCCTCTGCATCGTTAGCGTTTAACCCAAAAAATACTCATCACACAATCTCAATGAGTATACTTAGCCCATGGTGGAAGAAAGAAATAAGATGATACTTCTCAAAACCATGATGTGGGCATGTCTTGACTAACTCGTTGAAATGCTCCCAACATCGATCAAATGAATCATTTTTTAGTTATTGAAATGTTTGAATTTGTTCTTTGATGGAATTCGTTCGATGTTGGGGGAATAATTTCAAAAGAAACTTGGTTTGCATATCCCTCCACGATCTGATTGAGTTCGGTGATAAAGTCCATAGCTAGGTCTTGGCTTTATCCTTCAGGAAGAAAGTAAAAAGTTTGAGGCGAATGGTGTCTTGAAGTCATGCTTAATCGCTAAAAGTTTCGCATGCCTCTTCGAAATCACGGATGCGTATGTATGGCTTCTCCAAATCCATACCATGGAACGTGGAAAGAATTTGGATCATCCCATTCCGAAAAAAATTTCCCGCATTATACGAAAGTAGAATGCATTTCGAAGTGACGGTTCGCTCGGGATATAAGAGGTCTCTCTTGGGATGATACGACAACTCACCCTCACCCGTACCATAACTAGCGTGGTCCGATATGGCTCTCTCTCCAATTGACTCGGTATCCTCACTCGACGCCCTAGAAGTGTGACTCGTGATGGATTTGAGTGGTGTAGGAGGTGAAACCCAAATCTGAGGAGCATTAGGAGTGTGGGACTATCGGGGTCGTACTCTACTATAGGATTCTCGTGAATGCGGGTAGAAGTGGATTAAGGATTTTGCATGCAAGGGTTTGAGAGATGCTATATTTTTTATTTTTGCTTTTTATTTTTCTGAATTTGTTTGAATTTTTTATTTTTTATTTTTTGATTTTGTCTTTTTAAGAACTAGGGTCAAATTTTGGATTAAATCGACCTAACCCCAAAGTCTACCCAATCCATGGCAACGACGCCATTTTGATCGAGGTAAAAACCGAGCGTTCACATAATACACTAATCGTTGTTATCGTCTTTCGACCGCAATACAAAAAAACTAATCTTTAACTACACTCTTATGGAGTATAGAGGCTAGTCTGGGTATTGAATCCACAAAGAATGTTTGATAGATTTTAATTGATTTATTACTTCTAAAATAAATGTGTAAAAGATGATGATAAGGTGAGAAAGAAAAAAGGGAAAAAATAAAGAAGTTAACTAAAACTAATTGAAACTTAAGTAAAGAATAAGAAAATGGGGTTAGGATCACATCCCCGCCATGGGCTAAACAATGCGTATAAAGAATTTTGGTTTGAAAATATTTAACTGAGCATACTCAATTGATTGTAAACATTAAACATGAAGAAATTTAATTCAACAATGAAAGACTAAAATTTCGCTCGAAAATAGTCACAAGTGGATTAATTTCGAAATATCTTTATAAACACTGACGTTGCATGATAAAGAAAGTTAAAGGCATAAAATTCCAACTTTAATACACGAGATTTCAATTAATTGTATTTCTACCCAAAACCTAACTTTCAAAACTCAACACCCATCAATGGCAGAAACATGATCCCAACCCTTGAACTACCTACTAAATATGATGGTGTTAACAATGGAAGAATCCATTAACAAGCATGGAAAAATGAGGAAAGAATAATAAAAGTGTTGGAATTTAAGGTTACAAAGGTTGAAGAACACACACATGCAAGAAAAAATCAAAGCTCGAAGAAAAATCGAAAAAGCTCCTGAAGTAAAGGTGCAAAACTTATAAATTGTTCTCCTAGATGTTCCTCCTTATTTTGGAGCTTTTACCTCCATGAAATATATCTTAAAATAATCCTAATATAAGTATATATAAGTCCTGGGTCGTTTAGAAGATTCCTCAAAACATAAAACTCTCTAGGCTAAAAAGTAGGGCCAAAATAAAAATCCCGCATCTGCCAATTTGTCATGCTTCTAAAGCATGACTAATTTTATCACGGATATAACGGTTGACTAATAGCAAAAAAGTTCCCTTAAATCGAAACGGTTCTGGTTTTCCAGCCCATCGAACCGGTTTAATAAAAAAACCAAACTGGTTCCACTTTTAGCCTTCCTTAGTTTTGCTTCTTTGATTCTTCATCTTCAAAAGGGCATAACTTCTTCATTGTAACTCTGATTGAGGTACCGTTTTTCCAAGTATTCTTGTTACTTCAAGATATTCAACTTTTCAGTTGGCCTCACCCTCGAAATAAGGCTGAAAATTTACAAAAATACCCTTCAACTTCCCATTTCTTGGTTTCTTTCACTGTCTCGAGTTCTCTCTCGCACTAACTTGCATGAAATGGCTGTAAAACATATGAGAGATACAAAAAACAAGAAATACTTGCCGAAAATGGTTAGTATAATAAATATGAGATAAATATGGGTTAAATGCAATGCACGAGACCATTCATGTACCGAAATTAAGGGGATAAATGTGAAGAATGTATGCCTAATCATATATATATATATATATATATATATATATATATATATATATTGATGATGTAAAAATCTAGATTTGATCTAATTAATTAATCACAGATAAATATGAATAGATAAGTAAGACAAAGGCTTTTTAAAGTGGTACAACCTTAATAAAATGGCCTACGTCCACTGTCTTATATTGTTGGGTGTTTTGCCTCAAACTTGATTATGTTTGCTTATGATAACTTACCCTGCTATGAGGGTGTCATAATGTATTTATAGCCCTTGGGCTGCCCATATGAATGGAAAATACGCCGTTATTAGATAGGCATATGTATCGATACATAATAATAATATTCATTGAATCTGTCTTGGACTTTTGGTCTTCCCAGATAGTTTCTCAGTATACTGAATAGCTCGGTATGCTGAGTTGCTCGGTGCTTTAAATTGCTCGGTACATATATTTATGCCATACTGGATGACACATGTCTTCACATAACTGGTCCACGTCAGCTGACTAATTTTTGTATCAACAGAACCCCCAATGTTTCATAGTTGAAGTTGGATATGAGAGTGTGGAATATTATACCCAAAAGTTGCTCGGGCATGTTTATTTTATCTCATTTGGTTACAGACCTCCAAAACTTGTGAAAATCTTGCACTTATCATAACAGTTTTGAGCGCGAAATGGTAAACTTCTAAATATTTTGAATTTTTAGCTGGCGCTTGAATACTTGCATTTTTTTCCTTGATTAGCCGCTGGAAACGCAATCGTCGTCATTTGTGATCATTACTTTTCTCGTTTTCCAAGGCAGCGTATTTAAAGACGATAGTATTAGATTGTCTTCTAACTTTTTCCATTTATATTCCCAAACTCTTTGTCTTCTCACTTTCCTTCTTACGATCATTCTTTTTTTCATTTGCCTTAGCTGATTTCTTCATTTTCTATAAGAACTTCTTCCTTCTTTCTTCTTTCTTTGTTGTAACCATCATGGTTTACCTTATCGAATCATTGGATAAGTTTAGGGGTGACATTGGGATTCCTTCTTGGGTTATTTTGGAATAAACTCCTTTCCTTTCTTATCTATTTTCTCTAGCTAAGGGACACTGGTTTCCCTCTATTTTTGTAGCGGAATGTGGTTTTTCTTTCCCGCCTAATCCCCTGTATTTGGAATTTTGCCAATATTTTGATATTATTCCTGCAAGAGTAGTTCCAAATACATGGAGGGTAGTTAATGGCGTACATAGATTGAATCAAATTCATGGAACTCATCCAGGGATTCCTGAAATTATGTACTGTTATAAATGGGTTACCAGCGATACCACTTTTTATTTAAAAACTAGGTTTTCTAATAGAGATTTAGTGTTCAATCTCCATGATGCTAATAGGGATTATTTTGAACATGGGGTTGTGATGAAAAATTGGCAACACCCCCCACTAAAATGGAAAGACATGTACCAAGGTCCCATATGTCCACTTTATGGCAATGGGATAGGTTGTTTTGTTTTTCAAATTAGCTCTGTCTTTGTTTGATAAAATGTGTCACTGACAGTTATTTTTAATTTTATTTTTTTTGTTTTGCAGTTGATAGTAAAAGGAAATCCCCAAAAGAGAGTGACATTAATATAAAAGAATTGAATCTCATCTGGGGTTTGCATCAATCCATTGTTGGGGAACACGTGAGGTCTGCTTCCTATTTGCTGAGATATAAGAACACCACTTCTTCTTTTATTAGTTGACCTCTTGCTCCTCCTTTGGTGATTGATCTTGAGCAGGCTCCAGCATCTTCTTCATTTATTGAAGAATCTTTCTCTGATTTGGGTACTTCTATTACTCACCTGATGATGAAGAAGATGAGAATGCCTGATTTCTTTTCCATAGTTGCCCCTGGTGCTGATGGGGGCGAAGAAGAGCAAAGATGATGTCCCAGCTGAAGGGACTAAAAAAGGTTGTTGCTCCATTTGGGGGATCATTCACAAATGTCAAGGAATCAGCAAGAAGCCCCCTGTTGCTCCAAAAGGGGCAGCAACTTTGATTGAAGGGGTTTCGCTTATTCAAGAAAAGGCAACACCTTTGATTGAAGCTGCTCATTTGAGGAGATTGAGAAGGGGTCTTGCTGAGAAGATTAAAGATTCAACTTCATCCAGTAGAGTAGAAGAAGCCGTTACTGGGTTATCAAAATATTTGGTGAAATATCGGCAGAAGTACAAAGAGTACAAAGATGCTTGGGAAAATAAAATCAAGTCTGCTGAGACAGCTCAATAAATAGCTGAGGAAGCTGCCAAAGAGGCTGATACAGCTTGTCAGGAGGCTGATACAGCTTGGCAGCATGTTGTAAATGCTTCTAAGGAGGCAGAGGAGAAAGTAAAGATTGTCGTTTCTAGCAAAGTGGAGGCTGAGGGCAAGCTTGAAGAGGCTGAACGACGTAAGAAAGACATTGAAAAGAAGGTAAAGTCTATTAAAGAGCTTCTTAGGGAAAATGATTCCTCGAAGAGGCTGAAGAGAAAAGTTGTCATGAAGAAGTCCTTTAGCTATGGCTGGGACAAAGGGTGGAACAAAGATGTAACTAGTTCATCTACTCAAATGGAGTATGCAAGTTTGAAGTTCTTTAGGGATGGATGGGTTTCAGCGTTGAAGGAGTTGAACGTTGCTGATGATTCTGAAGTATTTCAGAAACACGTTCATGGACATCCTCCTGCTATTGAAGAAGAATAAGAAGATAAAGCTGGATCTAATGAATCTTCTTTATTGATAGTAGATCAAACACCTGCTACCACTATCCCTGAGTACTCCGAGCAAGTTTAGCAGACAATAACTTCTACCGAGCAACACCAGCTGCCCTCCGAGTAACCAATTCCTTTTTAAAAGTCAGCTGAGGATGTTGTAGGGAGTAAGGATAAGGTGTAAAGTTGTTCGACAATTTGTTGCTTTTATCTTTTATTTTGTACCTTTGGTTGTACCCTTTTATTTTATGATCAATAAAATGGATTTTGCTATTTATTCTAGATTTCTCCTTTACTTGCTTAATATAGTTTTACTATTGTTGATCTATTTTTACTTTTCCTTGCTAGTTTATTGCGAGGATGGAACTATTGTCAGCTCATGTTACAGAGTTGATGAAGAACTGTACTGATTACTTTAAAGCTGGTTGTGAAGATTTCAATGAAGCACAAATAATTTATATTCTTGGGTCTGATGCCTCTGAGCGAGCAATTGATGCTTACCAATATTTAAAATGTCTACTTGATTGAGCTATTGCAAATAACGTGGATTACTATAAATTGATTGAAGATCTCCAAGGAGTGATCGAAGAACTTTAATTTCAACACAAGAAAACCACTGCTCTTCTACATGAAGGTTATAAGAAGAAGTACTGACAGTTGAGTGTTGATCGGGGTTATGATAAATTTATTTCAGCCCATAACAAGAGAGAGAGTGTGCTAAAACTTGAAGTTGAGGAGCATAGAAACATTGCCAAGCTGTTGGAGGAAGAAAATATTACTTTGCGAGAAGAGCTGAGACAGCTAAAATCTGCTTCTTCTTCTAGAGCTTTGGTCCCAGTTAATGATGAAGGTTTTTCCTTTTTGGAGACTGAGAATGCCTTATTGAGGGAAGAATTATAAACTTTGAGAAAAGCCAAACCTGCATCTTCTTTTCCGGGTAGAGCTAGAGCTGGTCGGAGTAGTCTTGAAGAGACTAGGACTCAATAAGCTTTAGAAAATCAAGTTGCTCAATCTGAAAGCAAAAAATCAAGCTCTGACTGAGATGTCCCAAAAAATTCAAACTCTTACCGAGCAAGTTTCCAATAAGAGTTTTGCATTGAAGAGTAAAGAAAACTTGATGAAGAGGCTTCATCAGCATGTTGAATGATTGACTTATCAATTCCACAAGCAGCCCAGAGAGTTTTAGATGGGGGGATATAATGAAGCTTTATGCCATCTTAATGCCAGGTTGAAACAATCAAACAATGAGGGATACAAACAGGGATGGTTGAATGCTCTAACTGTGATGAAGGTTGAACAAGGAACAGAGCTGTGGGATTGGTGCGACCCTGGATTACTTGATCTGCCAGTGCCTACTTTCAAACTATATGTTAATTGGATTCCGGTTAGGTCCATTCCTCAGTGTTTGATCTCCAAATAACTTGTGATTACAACCTTTACGAAGATTTTGAGATATCCCGACCTCCACATTTGCTTAAGCGACCAAGTACGAGCAATACTAGAATGCTGCGAGACTTTAACTTTATCAATTCTTCTTTTACTTTAGACGATCCTCCAACTGGAATGGATCCTGTACCTAAATCTGAAGGAAAGAAACCAATAGAATAGGCTATTTGTATTTTGTTAGTGATTAAGAATCATCTTTTTGTAATTTTGTTTCCTTGGAAATAAATTAATTGTATGATGTTTATCTTGTCAATCTTTATGAGATCAACTATAATAATGCTGTTCTTCGCTGAATATATATATATATATATATGGACAGTTTGTCCTTTGTTGATTTGATTGCCTAGAGAATGGAACTTTGCCCATATGTTTGCCTAGTTGTAGTGACTTATCACCCATAAGTGCCTAAGCAATGGAATTATTTTTATCCCATGTTCCTGCTTAGTTGTAACAATCTTATCTAGATGGTCTTGGTGCCTAGGTAGTGGATATTTTACCCATCTTCTTACCTAGTTTTAGATTCCACTTAGGTCACCCATAATCAAACAGGCCCTGCCTTGCTCAATTATTGTACCAACATTGTTGGTTATGTTGACGCCGACCAACTTTGTTGGTGTTTGCTGATGCCGAACAACTTTGTTGGTGTTTGCTAATGCCGACCAACTTTGTTGGTGTTTGTGCTGATGTTGACCAACTTTGTTGGTGTTTGTACTAATGCCGACCAACTTTGTTGTTGAGAGAAAAAGTGACAAGTGAGTTTAAGTGTAGTGTGTAGCATTAGTACTCCGAAAAAAATAACACAAACGAATATGGGGAAATAATCATTTTTATTCACACTGAAACATTGGGGTACACATGTAGTTACATTACTGGTAGTACTTTCGCAGGTGCTCAGCATTCCAAGGGTTTTTGAATTCTTCTCCTTCTAGAGTTTCGATTCTGTAAGTGCCAGGTCGAACAATAACTGTGATGCGATAGGGCCCATGCCAGTTAGCTTCTAACTTATCGTGCTTTTGAATTAATTTCTTGAGAACATAATCTCCTTCCTTGAGATCACACTTCTTGATCCTCTTATTATAGAACATGGTAGTTCTTTGCTGATAAGTTGCATTTTGAATTGTTGCCTCCTCTCTGACTTTTTCGAGCATGTCTAAGTCCAAGTGTCTCATCAAATTTCTTACTAGAGAATTGAAGTTAATCACCTTATGAGTAGGTAAGCCTAATTTCGTAGGTATGAACGCTTTGCTCCCAAAATCTAACATGTAAGGAGATTCCCCAGTTGCTGTTCGGGGAGTTATTCGGTAAGCCCATAACACAGAATGCAACTCGTTGATCCAATTCCCTTTAGCATCATCCAATATTTTCTTCAACCCATTCAATAGAGTTCAGTTCGTCACCTCTGTTTACCCGTTACTTTAGGGATGACCCAAAGCAGAATGAATCTTTTGAATGTTTGATTGTAGACAGTACGCAGCGAACTCCTCATTATCAAATTGGGTACCATGATCAGTGATAAAAGCATGTGGCAAACCATATCTACAAATAATATTCTTCCAGATGAATTGATAGACCCTTTCATAAGCCATATCAATGAGAGGTTCGGCTTCCACCCATTTTGTGAAATAATCAGCAGCGACCACCAAATATTTGAATAATCCTCTTGTAATTGCCAGAGGCCTGACTAAATCTATTCCCCACATGGTAAATGGACAAGGGGAAGTGATTGGTGTTAACAGTGCCTGCAGAGTTCTTCGTATAGTAAAAAATCGTTGACATTTGTCGTATTTCTTGGCATAAGCTATACAATCGACGCGCATTGTTGGCCAATAGTACCCCTACATATTTATTCTCTGTAAAAGAGTTCTACATGCTACGTGAGCTCCACAAGATCCTTCATGAATTTTCTCTATTATATCTTTAACTTCTGCTGGGTGAACCAATCTTTGCAGACCAGCTATCACACCTCTTCTGTACAGAACTCTGTTGTTTAAGACATATCTTGCAGCTTTAAACTTCAACCTCTTGGCTACAAGTTGGTCGACTGGTAACGTGCCTTCTTTGATATAAACCCGGATGGGATCCATCCAGGAAGGTTCCATCTCTAAAACGATAAAATTCACTATCAAATATTCATCGATACTTCTGCTTGCCAGTATCTCAATTGGCATTATTCTTCGTAGCTCAGTGCGCGTAGCTGAAGCTAATCGAGTAAGTGCATCTGATCTCACATTTTCCAGTCTTGGTATTCTAATCACTTGGACAACTGCCAAATTGGATACAATCTCCATAGCTTTAGCTAAATACCTCGATATGAACTCTCATTTCGCTGCGTAAAGATTGAGCATCTGATTTACCACTAGTTATGAATCACTGAACACCATAACTTGCTCTGCCTTATGATTTAGCTAAGCTGAGGCCCACAATTATGGCTTCATACTCAGCTTCATTGTTGGAAGCTTTGAATTGGAAATGCAAGACATATTCTATGTCTAATCCATCTGGATTATTGAGAATAATTCTAGCTCCGCAGCCTGTCGCACACGAGGAGTTATCAACATATAAATTCCATATGGGGATATTATTATCAAACTATTGGTTTGATAAAATCCCTTGATGGAATATCTGGCACTTCCTTTTTCCATCCTTCAACTCTGACCTCTTACTAGAATATTTTAGTTGATCGACTACCATCTCTTCTAGTCGGTCTGCTACCGGGAGTTGATCAGGAATAGTTTCTATTGATTCTATAGTATCCTCGAGTTGCTCTGCATTAACCCCCTGTGAATCGGAGGTATCTGGGTAGGTAAATTCAGCGATGAAATCCGCCACTGCCTGCTCTTTGAGAGAAGATATTGGCTCGTAGATAATTTCATACTCCCCTAATTCTACTGCCCAATACATCAATCTTCCAGACTTTTTTGGATTATGTAAAGCCTGTCTGAGTGGCATGTCAGTATATACCACTATCGTATGGGCTTGGAAATATAGTTTCATCCTTCTGCTCGCCTCAATCAATGCCAATGCTAACTTCTCCATTTTTGGATACCTGATCTCTGCTCCCCTGAATGCCTTGCTCGTATAGTAAATTGGTTTTTGTACTCCATTTTCTATTTATATCAAAGCTGAACTAATTGCACTTTCGAAAATAGCTAAGTACAAATATAATTTTTCTCCCAACACCGGCTTGGACAGTAAAAAAGGTGTTCCCATGTATCTCTTCAATTCTAAAAATGCCTTTTCACATTCGTCATATCACTCAAAGGTCTTTCTGAGCACCTTGAAGAATGGAAGACATCTATCAGTTGCTCAGGAGACGAATCTGTTGAGAGTAGCAACGCGCCCCATAAGGCTTTGCACTTACTTCTTAGTGGTTGGAGATTGTAACTCTAGGAAGGCTTTTATCTTGTCAGGATTTGCTTCAATACCTCCTAGATTTATAATGTACCCGAGGAACATGCCTTCTTGTACGCCAAAAATGCACTTGGTCGGGTTCAGCTTCATCTGGTACTTCTCCAACTGGTCAAATATTTGGCTCAAATCAGCTATATGGACAACAACTTTCTTACTTTTAGTCAGTATGTCGTTAATATACACCTCCATATTTTTTTACCAATTTACTATGCAAACACCTTGTTCATCAATCGCTGATATGTAGCACCTGCATTTTTAAGACCAAAAGGCATAACATTGTAACAATATATTCCTCGTGGGGTAATGAAAGAGGTACTCTCCTTGTCTTTTGGCTTTATTTGAATTTGATTGTATCCAGAGTAAGCGTCCATGAAGCTCAATAATTCATGCCCCGAAGTAGCATCTACTAGCTGATCTATCCTGGGCAGTAAGAAATGATCTTTTCGGTAAGCTTTATTCAGGTCTGTGAAGTCCACACACATTCTCTACTTATTCTTCTTCTTCTTCACCATCACCACATTAGCTAGCCAATCAGGATACTTGACATCTTCGATGAAAGAAGGCTTTTGTAGCTTTTACACCTCCTCTTAAATAGCCTGATTCTTCTCCGAACTAAAGACTCTTCTTTGTTGTTTCATTAGTTTGATCACTTTGTAGACGATGAGTTCGCGACATAAGAAATATGGGTTTATCCCCAACATAGCTTCATGACTCCATGCGAATACCTATTTCCTATGCTTCAGAAATTCTACCATCTCTTGCTTCAATACCAGGTCAAGTGAAGCCCTAATCTATGTTGTTCTTTCTGGTTGCTCGTCATCCAGAATAATGCTTTTCATTACCTCCATGACTTAGCCTTTAACGAGATCTGTTTCATCTCTTGGGTATAAGGTTTCAATCTCAGACTCATCAGATTCATCCACTTGATAAGTAGTAGTTTTCTTCCTGGCGTCCTCCAATTATTCTAGCCTGGTATATGAGTAGTAGCATTCTTGAGCTACTTTTTGATCGATCTTCATAATTCTAACGCTAAAGTTGGTCGGGAACTTTAAGCACTGATGTACAGTGGATGAAACTGCTTCAAACTTTTTCAAACCTACTATCCCCATGATTATATTGTAGGCTGATTGTATATTTTTATCCATTATGAAAAAGTGTACCTTTTTTGATCTGCAAGCAGTTCGGGTGCCAATCAACATGTCTAACTTGATCGTCCCAAGCGAAAAAACTTTTTCTCTAGAGAACCCAATAAGGGGCCTGTGATATGGCTATAATGGACCAAGTTTTAAGTTCAAACTATCGAAGAAGGATAGAACATGATATCTACCGCGCTACCATTATCCACCAGTACTCTCGAGATGATTACATCCTTAATTCTCATCTCGATCACTAGAGGATCATCGTAAGGATAGAAAAAGCTTTCCAGATCATTTTTGGAAAAACAAATGACCAGCTTATCTTTGTTAACCTTCCTCGAGCGATCCTCTTCTGCTAGATTCATTCGCTGTATATAAGAACAAGCTTGTGCCTCATTGAGGTAAGCTTTTCTCTCGGCGGTATGATCACCCCCTCCTGTATCTCCACCTGTAATCATGTTACGATCGAATGACCCAAAATGAATTAAAAATACCTCATGCTCAGGTTGTCTTGGCCTTTTTAGGAGATCGGGGTCATCTTCAAGGTCATCTTTAAGGTGATCTTTATGGAACTCGCAGTACTTGGATTTATCCTTTTTTTAAGGACTGACTTCAGTTTTCCTGGCCAATTCAGTTCCTTGTTATTCTTGATCTCTTCTAGGACGTGGTTTATATCCAACTTTAAGGGAGTATAATTTGCGTATCTCCTCATATGGTCTAATGATTCTTTGCATTTCGACTGCCTACTCCCACCATTATGCTTGTGATCTTTCCTCTTCGATTTGCCTTCATTTTTAGTTTCGGCCTTTGCCTTCACATTCTTCTTCACAGTCATAGCTTCTTCGGCATTCATAATTTTAGCTGCTTTGGCCATCAATTTAGCTATGGATTTAGGGGGATCCTTGGCTAGGGTGTAGTACAACTTTTCAGGTAAAAGATCACTCATAAGAGTTGTGATGGCTGTCTTCTCCTCATAGTCAATGACTTCCAATTTCTCGTTGTTAAAATGAGTGATATAGTCCTTGGTTCTTTCTCCTGCCTTTTGTCTAACTCTCAACAGATGGGCTACCCTTTTAACCAACTTTGCACCAAAATAAAAATTACCTATAAAGAGCTTGGCCAGCTGATGGAAGGTTGCAATCTTCCCCCGAGGAAGGCTATTGTACCATATCTGAGCAGATACAGTGATGGTTCCTGAGAATGGCCCTGCACCTCATTTCATCTGGGACCGCGTAGATGTCTGCTGCAGCTTGATACTGCTCTATATGGAAAACATGATCAATTTTGCTATCATATTTAGGTGTGACCACAGGAGCCTTGAATTTTAATGGTGTAGGGAAATCCACAATTGCTTGTACAAATGGAGATCCTTTGATAAAGGTTCTTTGGATTGGGTTTTTGGCCTTAGCCATCTTCCCTAACCTGTCTTCCAATCTCTGAATAGAACATTTCCATGCATCATTTCCAGCCTCTGGTTTATTTGCACAAGCAACAGATCGCGCAGAATTCTCCTATTGGGATCTTTTTATATGAGCTACATGTCTGGAATTGTGATGTGACTGGGATGAGCCTTCCCTTAAATCATTTGGTGATTAATAATTTCTCGACGTAATCCGAGGAGAATTTATGTTCCTCCTAGGGCCAAAATGATCGAATAGAGAGACTCTACTCAACCTTTACAGGGCACTTTTTTGTTCTGGAATTAGAGTAACATCTTTCCGAGAATCCAAAATTCGTATAGGTGAAGTTAATCTAGGGTGATAGGATGAATCACTTGAATTCTTAGCATGAAGGACTTTAGTGTGTCTAGATCTTGAGGATGGTGGATGCATGCTTCTACGAACGCTACGTTGTCCTGACTGGGTAGATCCACCGTTATGGACAGTTTGGATGAATTGTCGCATGGTTTTCTGCATGGCTGTTTGTCCCTTGGCTAGATTTACCACGATCCCAGTGAGATCTTGTGTATTTGGAGGAGCCGAAGGGTTTGGGGGATTCTCATCACTATTCCTGTTGCTAGATTCTGGGATATCGACCATTTCTGATGAGTTTTTAGTGAAAAACGCTACGTATATTCATTCCCATAGACGGCGCCAATCTGTTGATGTAAAAAACTAGATTTGATCTAATTAATTAATCACAGATAAATATGAATAGAGAAGTAAGATAAATGATTTTTAAAGTGCTTCAGCCTTAATAAAATAGCCTACGTCCACTATTTTGTATTGTTGGGTGTTTTGCCTCAATCTTGATTATGTTTGCTTATGATAGCTTACCCTGCTATGATGGTGTTACAATGTATTTATAGCCCTTGAGCTGCCCATATGAATGGACAATACGCCGTCATTAGATAGGCATATGTATCGATACATAATAAGAATATTCATTGAATCTGTCTTGGCCATTTGGTCTTCCTAGATAGTTGCTCGGTATACTGAATATCTCGGTACGCTGAGTAGCTCGGTGCTTTAAATTGCTCGGTACGTATATTTATGTCATGTTGGATGACACGTGTCTTCACATAATTGGTCCACATCAGCTCACTAATTTTTGTATCAACATATATATATATATATATATATATATATATATATTTACGATGCATTTCTCTTTTCAAACCAACAATGAAGACATTTTACATTTAGAATTTCAAACACTCTTTTTCAAAAAAAAAATAATGGATGGTAATGATTGGAAATGATATATGGATGGTGTGGGGAATAAATGTGGACAAAATAAATATGGAAAAATAATGGGTGAAGTGAATGGTAATGTGATATGGAGAAATGGTGAGTGTATGGTAAATAATGGGTTGGTGCTCAAGACAAATTACAAGACACGTGTTTCTTACGAATCGAAGGTGATGTCATTCTAGGTGGTTATGCCAAAGATGAAGAAGAATAATGAGATTATGCAATGACCAAGTTCGGTAATCAAAGAAAGTTGAGTCATCTTGTGACTCGGAGATACGTAAAAACCCTAAAAAATGGTGAATAGCTCAATTATCACGGGTTTAAGTCTCCACATGTGATATTTAAGTGCTCTATTTAGAATGTAGTTAGTCTTCAAATTTTGATTATAAACGTGAAAGTGAAAATTCGCTGATTTTAGGAATTCATAGTGCAAGTACGCCTTAAGAGGTACTACTTAATTTAATGGTAAAAGCGTAATTTGGGCATGAACAAGGGTAATCTGAGACTTCTAAAAGAGGGATGATAGACAATTCATGTCATAAAACAATTGAGCTAAACTGTACAAAAAAGTTAAAGTGACTTGTTTCTGACAAAAATTTCAAAATATGTATGATTTTGATAAATTTTCCACCCCCAAACAAAAGAGAACATCGTCCTCGATGTTTAAAATTATATATTAAAATTGAAAGTGCAAGGTAGGAAAGATATTACCACAATCAATGGCTATCCAAGATGAACCTCAATAAGTAATGAGATAAAAATATGTACAAGTCTATAAACACGGTAAAACATTGGGTGGTGTGAAACACCACCCCCAAAAAGGATAAAATTCATACTGACAAACAACAATTTGCCTCCATGTAGCGCTAAGTTTAATGTCTTCATCTAGACCGATTATAACTCACCCTAAATATAAGAACTATGAAAGCACGGGGTGCCAGAAAAATTGGGTGATGATAATCACCCCCAAACAAGACTGAAGCGTCAGTCTTGTTGGATAAAGGCTAAAAGTTCAATGCACTTGTATGGCGAAGTGGTTCATGTGATGAAAATCATCGGTGAACTAAGGGTGGATGGGGAGAAATGTATAGAGAAGAAAGGCAATGGTGAGGGTGAAGAGGCACATGTCACGATCCTTATCAAGTGTAAAAGTGAGGGCAACAAGGGCCCTATAAGCACGGTTCTCTAATTGGATGGGAAGGAAATATGGTTTGGCAATTGGGATGTGGTGGGGCTCATAGAAAGCACACGACCGTTCTATAAATGAACGATGATAATGGTCGTTCCGTGACACGTCAATGAGCTAACGGGAATAAAAATCACTACGATAGGAGAGTGGAAGGGATGGAGTACAATCTCTGTGTCACGTAAGTTGAGAGTAGCACCACAAATACTCTCATGGATGGCGGGGTGGATGAAAAATTTGTGAATGGGATTGTGAAGCACTAGAGTGGAGGGAGAGACAATGGGTGGGTCGGGTGGGACAAAGGGTGGGGGAAGATGATCCAACTCGAGAGTAGGGGACACACACTCATCACGAGGCTCCGAGTGATCTTGAAGGACACTTGTAAGAGGAAGTGTGCTAGTAAACGATTGAGTGATCAAATTAGCCACCCATAAGTCACCCTTAGAGCTAGTGGGAAAATCTAACGTGGCATTAAGATCTGAGATATGAGAATCAACATCAAAATCAGACTCAAAGTGAGCCAAGCATGTTTGGAAAGGATCCAAATCCGTAGAGGTAGGAACTATCTCGGATTAAATCTTGGGACAGTGGTAAGCACTCGTAGCCGGAGCCGACCTATAATGAAGTGGTTCCTCGGGAACACACATGGTGGGCTCAATAGGCGTAAAATCGGGCATATTTTTGGATTCTTCAGGAGGGGAGATATGAACATCAATGATGAGTTCTTTTAGACAAGGCGGGTTTTGATTAGTCCTATAATCTTTGGATAAGTCAACACAATTATCAACTCGGGTCCCGAACCACAAGGTGGTCTCAACTTCGAGATTCTCAGGGTGATAGGGTTCATCATACTCAAAATCAGTGTCACAAGATGACTCATCATCGTTCCACATGGGTGCAACAATGGGTTGACTTGGGAGGTAATCCGACTCGATCTCACATTCAAACTCATTAAAGCGTTGTTCAAGCCGTTGGAGATCTTAATTTTGATATTGAGTTGCATACTCTTGCTCGAGGATGAACTTTTGAAAGATGCTTTAGAGAGAGGATGTGAATGACGGTGGTAAAGTGATGGGTGGTGGTGCAACGGTGTATGGTTGAGGTGGACACAACTCACTATTAGTAGGACTATACGAAGAATACTCATATGAAGTGTGTGGAGCGAGATCAAGTTCGTCATACACGAGAGGATGGCCTTCGTGAGAGATAAAAGGTTAATAATCATGGGTAGCATAGTGAGAAGACTGGTCGGGATGGGGTGCACTAGGTTGCTAAGATGACTTTTGAAACGTGTGAGAATCCATAACATGGGGTTGAAATTCATATTACATAGGAGGGTGATCAAGACTCCATGAATAACTTGGGTACTCACACCACTCAGTATTAGATATGTCACGATAATAGGTTGAGGTGGGTTCCGAAATAGTGTCATATGGATATGCTTGGGCCATGGTTGGTTCGGATGGATATTAAAGGGAGGGACACTCATGGAATAAGTGATCGACTTGAAAGCAATAGGTGCACGACGAAGCATGGGACACGTTGAAACTCGTCATCGGAGGCGATGGAATGTGAGATGCATGCGTGGATGATACAAGAGTATCAACAACATATGTGAGAGAGTAAAAGCCACTAAATAAAGTATGGAGGTTCGGCTTGGGCTCAAATTCAAACATGCTTCGAGACAATGAAAAATGACAAAGTATTCCCTTAAAGGACGTTCTTCCGCCATGATGAGAGAAATATTTTTTTTAGGGGGGGGGGGGGGGGGGGTTAAATATTTTTCAAAAGGAAGGAAAATATTTTTCTCATTTTTATAAAAATAAAGGAAGAAAATGTTTTTGGATTTTTTGGAAGAAAATACAAGAGAAAAATATTTGGAGTCTTGATTTGGACGAACTCACTATTACCAACTACTAAAAGATTGAATTAGACACACACAAGTCAAGGATAAATTCTAAATGACAAGTAGCCAATTTTTATCTTCAAAATTAGTGAAAAGGTAGCCAGATTTTAGTTAATTTGCGGGTGACAAAAATCATGGAATTTATCTTTTCGATCACCTTTTTAAAAATGTGCTCCTACTTGGCTAGCTAATTAATTAATTTTAAATTTAATGATAGCTAGGGTAGCACAGAATGGATAAGCGAGTGAGTCGGGTGATGAAATTCCTTATTTCAATGACCGGGTCTAGGTCATAGGTTCATTAATTCAATAAACCATCCATAATAAATGCAATACGATAATAAAAATCACATAGGAGCAAGTAAGCATACAATAATGGACTCGCTTGCGAGAGATTCGCGAGTGATAAAGAAAAGTTCCTCCCATGACTTTTACACACGTGGGGTGAAGACTGATTTGAGTCGACTGGGGGGAGATCGCTATCTCAGTCGGTCACGGGAGTCCTACCGACCCAAAGTAGAGAGGCTTATTTTTCTCGACTTTGGATTCCCTCTCTCTACATTGTCCGGTTTCCCTATCACGCTTTTCATCTTTTATGAATTATTACAAATATAAATGAAAAAATAAATGGCATCTCCAGGCACCGTAATACAAGCCAAATGATAAAATCCTACTACAAACTTCTAATAAAATGAAAAATGGTACTAAAAACGAAAAAGAAATAACAAATAAATTACAATCCAAAACTTTTCTCAAGTGCTTCAATCTCCAAAAACCAGCAACGATGGCATTTGATATATAAGTTTTTTATGTATCGTTGTTGAATAGCCTCTCTAATAAAAAATTCTTCAATTACCTACAAAAATTTAACAAAACTCGTATAGAGGTAAGTATGGGTATCAATCCAACTTAATGGATTGAAACACGAGAAAATATATATATTTTAATTTTCTAGTTATTTTCTTTTTAGATTTATTTTTCTTTTTATGATTTTTTTATATTAAAACAATTTGATGATGATGGTGAAATAACGAAACTAATTGAAGGAAATGACTTAGTCTAGAATAAATATTTAATGAAATAACTAAAAAGTGTGATGAAAAATGAGTGAAAGATAACTAAATAAGAGAGAAAGATTAAGGGATGTAAATCCATCCCCATTTCACTCAATCAACACTAATTTGGCTATTTTAAATTGATTGATTTTCAAAATATTCATTTAATTCAAAAGGTAATTCTCGTCACACTAATGAATTAATTAAATATTCTTTTAGAAAAGTAATTTTAATTCCCACAACACTACTCAAAATGAATTAAAGTGAATTAAATGAATCACTCGCTAGGATCGATTCACCCAACTAATTTTAATTAGACAAAATAAAAATAAGCATATCTCTAGTTTGAATCAAATGATAAAGCGATAATACACTTTTCAATCCGTTCTCAAGGATTATTTTCCATTTCTCAATGTGAAAATATGAGTAAGAATTAAATTTACTAACCAAAAGAAATCAAGCAAATTAAAATCAATTGGATTCATAGGGGCTTCAATTCATCCCTTAAATGGGAGATTATCCCTCCATAATCATCATTCAAGACACAAAATAAACAAATAAAATCATGCAAGGATTAAACAAGATGAATTAGAGAGGAATAGATCAAACCCTAAAATGCCTTCAATTGTAATGAATTTCTTCAATTATATTTCTCTCAATTGAATTACAATAACTCAATTTATTTATTTTTTCTCTAAACTAAAAAAAGCTAAAAAAACTAAAACAAAATTTCTCTCGATGGCCTTCTCTACTAGCTTCTTATAAGTCTCATTTTCTTCTTGTAAATGAGCCTTTTATCTATGTATCATGGCACGGAAGTTAAGGGCCACTGTGGGAGTTTTTAATTGTGCATGAGGTGTGTGAGGTAACGAGGGTAGTTTAGGAATGGGATTTAGGAGGGAATAAGGGGAAGGGACACTAAAATTACACGTGGATTTTACTTTGTTCTTGGGTTTTATTTGGGTGTTGGCTTAGAAGGAAATTGGGTTATTGGATTTGGGTTATAAGAAATGGGTTGGTAGCTAGGCAAAAATGGTCGTGGATATTTATGGGATAGTGCTTCGAGTTGAAATCTCGGGGATGAAAGGTGAACTGGGTTTGGCCGCTAGCGGGTTCGGATCTGCTGAGTCTTTGGTTTGGAGCTTCATGGGTCGGATTCAAATGGCTACCAAGGTCGGGTTTTAAAGAGGTTCAAAACTGGGTTGAACAGACCGGAGGTAGGGGCGTGGGTTTATATTAGTTGGTTGGAGACATGGGTCAGCTGAAAATGGGTTGTCTGGTGGAGTAGGTCCGGTGGTTTGTTGGGTATAGAAGCAACGGGTATGAAATGGCTATTAGGTTTAAAAGGCTGGTTATGAGGTTTGAGTGTGGGGTTTAATGGTCATTGATAGGTATTGGAGTTATAAAGTGTTTGCTAATGGAGGTAGGTGAGAGAAAGAGAATAGTTTGGTGGGGAAGATGATGAGATGGGAGGATAAGGTGTGGTAAGGTGTAGGATAATGTGCCCTTAATTGTGCAGTAAACAATAAGACTAAGACCTAACTAAAATTAAAAAAATAAAATATATAAAAATTAAAAAGTAACCTAAAAAAATAAATATTTATAAGTCTAAAAAAATGAAAATAAAATTACGTAATACTTAATTAATATATAAAATAAATAAAACTAATGCTAAAATGAAATCTATAAAAGTTTTAAAAAATGAAAAATAAAAATTCTAACATATTAATAAAAAGACTCAAAATAAAACAATAAAGCTAACCTAATAAAATAAAATAAAAACAAAAAAAAAATAAAAAAAAAAATTAGAAATTGAAAAATAAAAAATAAAAAATAAAAAATAAAAAATAAAAAATAAAAAATAAAAAATAAAAAATAAAAAATAAAAAATAAAAATTAAAAATTAAAAATTAAAAATTAAAAATTAAAAATTAAAAATTGAAAATTGAAAATTGAAAATTGAAAATTGAAAATTGAAAATTGAAAATTGAAAATTGAAAATTGAAAATTGAAAATTGAAAATTGAAAATTGAAAATTGAAAATTGAAAATTGAAAATTGAAAATTGAAAATTGAAAATTGAAAATTGAAAATTGAAAATTGAAAATTGAAAATTGAAAATTGAAAATTGAAAATTGAAAATTAAAAATTGAAAATTAAAAATCAAATAAAAATATGGCGCACACCTAAAATATTTACATAAAAAATACAAAAATAAATGACGCATGATACAAACTCTAATACATACAGCTATACACACAAATAAATCCTGAAAATATACATGATTTAAAATAAAATATAAAATAAATTCTAAAAATTATAAACGACTCAAATAAAAATCTAAAAAATTTAAAAGGTGCAAACTAAACACACACGAGGCTCAAGATATGATTAGGGAACAGTGTAATAGGCACGGGGATTGGGATTTTAGCTCATTTTAATGTACATTTGTCTTGAATTGAGGAGTTTGAACCCACAAATTGCAATGGAAAACCGTTTATTTGGAATTTTATTTAAATACTTTTGGGTGCTTATCAAATATATATATATATATATATATATATATATATATATATATACAAAATATGTGTGTGTGCATTTAATAAAATACATACACACAACACACTGGAGGTAAGGGATGGCTAGGGAATGCATTTTGAAAAATCAATGGTATATTGACCTACAAGATAAAAAAAATTACACATATATGGTTAAATTAACTAGAACTAATAATTAATATGAGTTTATTTATTTAGGGTATAAATATGGCCCCAGGGTTGCTAAAATTGCATTATTAACTCAAATTATGTTGAATCTTGCATTTTTCCTCTAAATAAGAAAATAACTTTAAAAGCTTATTATTTATGATACAACAAGCCTAACAAGGCCTAAATTTGTATCCAAAGTTTTCTTTATTAGGTAAGACTCAAATTTATGAGAATTCTTAAGAAAAGTACAATTATAGTTTATCAATAACTTACAAGATTATCAAAATTCAACTTTCTAATCTCTACTAGTTAAAAAGAGCATAAAACTTAAGAATCGTCAATATGACTCTATTACCCCTATTTTTGCACCTGCTTCCATTCCTACCCATCCTCATATTAATTCATTACCCATATTATATCTCTTACGTGAACATGCACGAATCACCTCTTTATCTTGGACAAACAAACTCTTAATCTTCTCTCCCATTATCTTTTCAATATCCATCCCCTATATCTCTCACTCTTTCTCTCATTAATACACGCAAATTGTCCATCTTCTCTCACTTTCTCTATCCATCTTCTAACTCCTATATAGGTTGTACCCCGCATGTCTTCTCAAATGTCACAAACCCCCTCTCACTAGAATATGAATTAAGTTCATATATAACCCCTATTATAACAACCATATAAGAATTACCATGACGTCCAAAATACGTGAGGTAATCCCATTGTTGTTTTTAGAATTCTATTAATAGTTGATAATCACATTCTTATCTGAATTTTTTCTATTAATTATTTTAATAAATTTGGTTTTAGAAATTACTTAACTTGAATTATTATTTTTAAATATCCCCTAAATATTTATATCAAAATCATTTTCCTAATTGAATTGGCAGTTTCATATTTTTACGTTTGATTTTGTTTTATGTTTCTTAGATGAATTTTGTGTGATTTTTTTAATATATTTTTTTAATATAGGAGATATGATGGATATCAAGGTCACTATCTAACTTTTGTAAAAGTTTTATTTCTCCATTTTTAATAGGAATGTTAGTGGATTTGTTAAGGGTCCTTTTATTTAGATCCGTTCTTACTTTCAACAACCCCCTTTCTTTTCACCCACACAAATGGGCATATACACATTTAACAATACCCACTAAATGGGTAATATAGAAGGAAAAGAAAAGAAAAACATACAAGTTGGACAAACATATCTGAACCCAAAACATAACCTTACCAAAACTACCAAATTGATTATTGGAGATAGTTCAGAGTTTTAGACAACTAGGAGATCCTCATCGAATATTCAGAATAGTCTATAAAAATGTCTCTCATTTTATTAAATAACAAACATCTCTCTCTCTCTCTCTCTCTCTCTCTCTCTCTCTCTCGCTCTCTCGCGTTCATGGTTTTAGATTATCAGAGAACTTGGGAAAGGGTTTGAATTATATTTCGCTTAAAAATCAACTTTAATAGTTTGAATGGATAAGTAATGAAATAGGAGAAAAAAATCCCTAAAAATACTTTGAATTCTGCTTGAGCTCTATCAATAAATTTCATAAACCCATATCTAATTATATCCTTGGCTTTGATTTATGTTTATTAAATTTCGTCGGTTGGTTTTAGGGTTTGCATGGTTTAGGTTGGAATGATCATCTTTATGGGGTAATATGTAGAGATGGAGTCGCCAACTTGTCATACACAAAACAAGTAAAAGAAATGTTATCGCCTCGAGAGAATGACATCAAGGACAATACTGATGCTTAAGAAACCAAGTAGTTCAAATGTTCAGGGACTGAGTTACGGAATGGGAAGGTGTTAGGCACCCATCTTGCCCTTTCGGTCTCTCATGGGCATGTGTTAATATTCTCCTGTTAAACTCCATGAAGTGTGTGCTCATGTGCATAACATACATAGAGAATGGAATCACTCAACTCACGTCATGGAAGAGGATGGAGTGAGTTCATCCTTAGGAGAGTTACCAAAATAATAATCAAAATATAATGTAAGTGTTTGTCGATTCACTAGTCGTTATAGAAGAACGGATGTATACATCGGATAAGACACAATAATGTAAGCATATAAAATCCATTGAGAATATATATGATAAAAATAAAGTAACAAAGGCGTATAAGATAGGACTCGAGTCTTGGGATTTACCCAAGATGCCTACGTAGCCCAAGGGGCATCAATGTCCACGTAGTTCAAAAATAATGTATGGTGGGATTTAATCCATAAATCAAAATGGGGGATTGATCTTATATGTGTGTGTAGAGATAAACGTGCATCAAGTGTGAGGATGTGTAGTAAAAGTTTGGGATTAAGTTATGTGATGAAATGAAAGAAAGCACTAAAGAAAAATAAAGCAACTAATGCTAAAGTAAGAGAATTTAAAGACAAGGATGGAGAATTAGACCTCCTTATGAAGACTTGAACTGGATATTGAATATTGATGCGCTGATCTCACAATGAGGTGATGGTGGTATGAGGAGATGGGTAAGAATTTACGAAATAGAGTATGAAAAGAATGGAAGGAATGTGGAAAATAGGCTTTTTAAGAGAAGAACAACTATGAATTCAGGAGAATGTTCTCTGAATTGTTGAGAGGGATGTTCAGGGGTTCCTTTTAAAGTTAGGTCATGGCCTTTATTTATATGGACAAGTGGAATGCCGATCGGCAGGGTCCTTGACCTGCCTATCGGCGGGGGGTGCCATTCGACAGTTTGAGACAAATTTTTTGAAAAAATGGTCGTAAAACATAAACTGTACGTCAGAATTAGGAGTGGAGATTTGGGTTAGTCGTGTAATTTTTGAGTTGCATAATTTTAATATTATTATAAGTTTTGAGTACCCTTAAATCAATACAAACTAATCATGTCATGTTCGGGTCATTTCGAGTTATTACTGTAAATGGGTTATCGAGTAAAAAATTGCCAACCTTAGTCAGAATCGCACACGGGTGGAATGTTTGAAAGGGTATTCAGAACCCTTTAAGAATATATTAATCCACTCCTGTGTTCAGGAGTTGATCGAGGTTAAACGGGGCTCGAAAGCACCCGCTGGTTACTAAATAGAAATTTTTTAGAGGAAAATGGATCGTTTGTCCGGACCGTTGAAAAGGGTATTTTGAGCCCTTCAAGATTTCAACCAACTTCATTCAGTTTGGAGAGTTGACCAAGGACAAACGTGACCTGAAAGCGACCGGTGATCTTTTGGAGTAAAATGGATCATTTGTTCGTATCATAAGGTTGATTCGCTTATGGGGTGGATCATTGGAAATGGAATTCGGAGCCTTTCGAAGATTCATTCAACTACATTCAAGATGGAGAGTTGATCGGGTTCAAATGGGGTCTGAGAGAGCATCTGATGGCTTCTAGATCAGTTTTTGGGGTAAAATGGATCCTTTATCCGTACTGTAAGGCCAATTAGTGCATGGGTGGACTATTAAAAAGGGTATTCAGAGCCCTTCTAAGATTCACTAAGCTTTTGCTCAGACGAGAAAGTTGATCGAAGTCAAACGAGGCTCGGGAGCACCCGATAGCCTCTAGATCAGTTTTTGATGGTAAAACGGATCGTTTATTTGAATCGTATGATCGATTTGTGCACGTGGAAGACTATTGAAAAGGGGATTCAGAGCCTTAAGAATATTCATCGAGATTTTACTAAGCAAGGAAGTTAAACGGAGTCAAATGGGGACCGGGAGCATCCGATGACCTCTAGATCGGTACTCGGAGTATGACCTAGGGTTTATGGTGAACGAATGAGTTCTAGGGACCTAAGGAGGTGCTTAGGGGGGGTCTTAGGATGGGGTGTCTATAGAGAGCCCCACCATGGGCGGGCTTGGTACAAGTGAAAACCATCAAATTATAGACACCATATCGACATTGGGGAAGAGGATTTTAGGTGAATTCTATGGACCTAGAGAATGAGGTTGAGCGATTTAGAGGGTTGAGGTCAGTTTCGAGGACCTAAGAAGACGAAGATGACCGATTCAATGGGTCAAGGTCAATTTTAAAGATCTAAGTAGATGAGGATGACTAATTCTGCATGTCGAGGTCAATTTTAAGGACCTAGGGAGATGAGGATGACCAGTTTTTCGGGTTGAAAATGTGTTAAAATTGGTTCTAAAGGTCCAGGGAGACCAATTCAATGGGTCGAGGTCAATTCTGAGGACCTAAAGTGATGGTGGGGATGACCGATTCTGAGGGTTAAGGAGAACCTAAAGTTCTGTCGACTAACCTAAAGTTGTGATGACCAATTCTGAGGGATGAGGTCAATTTTGATCATCTAAAGTTGTGATGAACAATTATGAGGGCCGATGTCAATTCTAAGGGGCTAAAGTTATGATGACCAATTCTATGGGCCGAGATTAATTCTAAGAACCTTGAGTTGGGACAACCAATTATGAGGGCCCAAGTCAATTATGAGGACCTTGAGTTGTGATGACTAATTCTAAGGGTCGAGATCGATTTTGAGGACCTTAAGTTATGATAACCAATTCTGAGGGCCGAGGTCAATTCTGAGGACATAAAGTTATAGCGATCAATTTTGAGGGTCGAGGTTAATTTCGAGGACCTTGAGTTGTGACCACCAATTCTGATGGTCGAGGTTAATTCTGAGGACCTTGAGTTGTGATGACTAATTCTGAGCGTCGAGGTAAATTCAAAGGACCTTGAGTTGTGACGAACAATTTTGAGGGTTGAGGTCAATTTTGAGGACCTTGAGTTGTGACGCCCAATTCTGAGGACCGAGGTCAATTATGAGGACCTTGAGTTTTAGCACGGGGCATAACTCTCGTGGGGAAATTTAGATTATCTTGGGGGTGCACTTGGGGTTCCACTGGGGATTGTGTTGTCATGAGACTCCACGGGGGGATGTTTAGTTTTGGGATTCGAGTTGGGGAATCGTAGTAGACTTGGATGCGGGTGCATCATTATTTCTGTTGTATAGTATGCTGAGGATAAAAGTGCAAGATTAATTGTGTTGGGGATTTTAAGAGCCTGTAAAGGGCTTAGTGTTCCAAAAATGATTTTCTTGGGGAAAATGATGTTCCATATATTTTAGGGATTTTAAGGAGTTTTTGGATTTTTTTGAAATTTTCAGGCATTTTTTATTCAAAATTTGAAAGGGGGTTGTCGATAGACAGTCTTGGGGGTGCCAATCGATAATGGCATGGACTCCTAGGCTTCGGGGGCCATCGATCGGTATGGGCTGGGGGCTGTTGATCAGTAGGGCCTTTAATCTTTGATAAAAAGGGGCGATCCCTCCCCATTTTTCACACCTTCAAGTGGTTGAATCTTCTTCTTTTTTCTTTAAAAACCATTCCTAAGTCCTTTTTTCTTCAAGATTTCAAGTGTCTAATTCTTTAAGCGAGGTATAAAAAAATGTGTGGCTGGCCATTGATAACTGGTCCGACCTAGAGTGGCGGTTTAGGTGCCCCTTATATTGGGCAATAAAAAGGCCTTTGATTTATTTGAGCTTGTAGTTGATGATCGTATCTTGTTACGTGAACTCGCATACCACCATTCGTCTTAGGTGAAGAAACGTAGTGGATATATAAGTACAGTGACTTTTCGTATTCCAATTTGTTTTTCTCTTTTTTCTTTGTGCTAATAAATGGTTCTTCTTCTTCTTCTTCTTCTTCTTCTTCTTCTTCTTCTTCTTCTTCTTCTTCTTCTTCTTCTTCTTCTTCTTCTTCTTCTTCTTCTTCTTCTTTAAACTGATATAGCTCCTTCGAGCATTCCGTCTCGGGGGACGATGGGGCTGAAGGAGATTTAGGAGAAGTTCCCTGCTGTGGTGCGCTCAATGGTTTCATATGCTGGCTTTGGATGTTTGGTGCAGGCTTTGGATGAGATAATGCATTCTATTACGATGTTGTGTGCTCCGAGGGAGAGGTGGTGGGACACTACCCACACTTTTCATTGTCGACTTCAGGGAGATGATTATTACTCCCACAAACGTTTATCTACTAACAGGGGTGGATTGAGAGTGTTTCTAAATAGTGGTGGACCGCACATTGAGGGTGACACCGGAGGCGGTGCACACGACATTGGGGGACGTGGGTAGGATCGTGTTTGGTGATTCTATTCGCATTTCTGCTTTGAGGGAAACTCTCCTGAGGAGGAGGGTGGATATGACTGATGGGAGGCAGGTGAGACAAACAGTCCGTTTATTTATTTTACTTTTATTGGGTGTCTTTTTATGGCGACGAGCGACGATGACATCCACCTTTGGTTCTTGCTTTATTTGAGGATGCATTCTGACGTCCATTTGTATGATTGGGGGAGCCTAACTGTAACGTCCCTTTATTCTTCTTTGGATGCTTTCATCTGGTGCTGCCGGTAGACTTTTATGGGGGCCATGTACCTTTTAGAGGTAACTTTGGATTTATTTTCCTTTTTGTGCATTTCCTTGAATTCTTATTTTGTTCCTTTTTTTATCGATTCCTGTCTTTTCCAGATGTGGTTTTATAGGGTGATTGGGCACAATAAAGGGTTTATGGCCCTAAAGGATGAGGAATTAGGGATTTATGTCGTATATTTTGGTGGCAGAAGTCCAACCGGTGGTCGAACCAGTCTTTATCTTTGGCGAACGTTCGAAGGGTTTTAATTGTCCTAATGAGAGACCAGGGTATTTTTCGTTCTTTTTTGAGTTCTTTTCTTGGAATCTTCATTTCTTGAGTAGATACTGATTCTCTATTGGGTATTTCAGGTGACGTTCTACCCCTCCACGAGATACTGGGGTGATGTGCCTACATGCGTACATGCGACAGTTGATTGCTCATGAGTTTGTGTACGTCTGGTATCTTAGGGAGAGAGTGGGGAGGAATATTGTGGAGGATGAGGTGGTGGTCCCACTGTGGGTGCACCGTATGTATATGAGGCGGGTGATAGAGATGTCAGACGATGCTCGAGCGATAGCGATGATCGATGAGCCCTATATGCTCTACACGGATACATTAGCGATCTATGATTATCTGTATTTTTTGACAATCTAGTTGATGCCCTCCTTTATCTATGACGTGAAGAACATGCCTCCAGCCTCCATGACTTCGGGTAGGGATACTAGCACACCGTTGGGATTGGCCCACAGCATAGGTGGAAGCACTTCAGTGGCGGCAACGACATAGGAGGTTCCAATTATTCAGGTTACTCCCCCTTCCTATAATTTTCGACTGAGTAGGTGGGAGTTACTGAGCGTGCAACACCGTCCCAATGGTGTCTGTGTCTGGGTTTACGGGACTTATGGATGAAGCCCTATGACCTGAGGTATATTCTTCCTCTTTATCTTGTTCTATTTATTTTTTTTCCTTCTTTTACTGAATGATTTATCTCATGTTGTTGCTTTTTTTGCTTGTAGTATATTCGGGTGACGACTAACTAGCTGAGAAATATAAAGAATTGGATGGCCTCCATTTTTTATTATATCAAGAAGTTGTCTACTTCCTATTTTGTGTTGCCTTCCATGTCAGATGAGGGTTTGGGTTCTGGGAGTGGAGGATCCATCGCTCGTCACTGGGAAAGCGCATCCACCGTGGAGGTTGAGGGCTTGAGTGGGAAAATTGAGGGTTTAGACAAAGTCCTGATTGTATTTTTCTATTTTTCTTTCTATCTGCAAGATGTGACCACGTGAAGCAAAAAATATATATAAACAATATGCATTTTCTTTTTGGTATTTTTCTTGATTTAGTGACTTATCCTATATGTTCTTTTAGTTTTCTACTAAGACTATTTATTTTACATAAAGTTAGATATAAGTATGGAAATGATAATGAAAGGCAATTTTTTTTTATTATTATTTTAGAAAAGGGGAGTAAAAGTAATTAACTCGGGGAAAATATTGTTGAGAATGAAAATAATTTTTCTAGGAAAAAGATGAGTAATTGAAAAGGAATGGCCCGGGGTAATTTTTCAAAATAAGTTTTTTTTTTCTTCTGGAATTTGATTTTGGTAAGAGGAGAAAGATGGAGTTTTCCAAATAATGGGGGCTAAGTCAAAATATCACTAGGCTTTAATTGCACTTTCCTAACTTTTGTGTACTCCTTTAGGACTGAGAATTAATTAGGTTTCTAGAGTTTTTATTTTTTTGCCAAGGATTTTGAATATAAATGGTGGGATATGGGATGTGCTTTCTCCACCAATAGCCACATTTCTCTTCTTGCTTCTCATTTCTTATTGCCAAATGGCTCTTCCCATGTATGAATAATTCTCCTCTTATCTTGATGGTCTGGAGGCCATGTGCCTATACAATGTGGACTGTGATACTTTCAACTTGCGTTGGGTTTTCTATGGCATAATCGAGATATATATTAGAATTTGGTAGCAGTGGGGGTACAATACTGGTACCCTGAGGACCATGTCTTTCATTTTGGTTTGGACGAGGTCTGTCCTACCTATGAAGAATTCTAAGCAATGTTGGGGGTCAGCCCCAGTGTGGTGGCGGATATGACTGATTTTTCTCATTCTCCCCGGGCATTTTTGGAGGAGTTGCTCCATATTTCACCTTTGGTAGTTCGTCCGTTATTTATTGGAGGGATTATTTCTCTTCAGGCGATTAGGTATTTCATACGCCTGAGGGGTTTTCAGGATGCTGGCTTTGTCAGAGCTGTCGGCTTGGGCCTTACTGCGAGGCTTTTTTTATTGACATGGGACTTGATGGTGGATCCTTAAGTGGCTGCGATAATGACATAGATGTCTTACTGCCATAATCTTGCGATAGTGGTGCTGGCTGAGACCCTGAATGGTCTGGATGCTTGGAAAGAAGGTCGATTTGACTTTCTGAGGGGGAGCCCAATAATGTTATTCATGTGGCTTGTAGAGAGGTTTCATCTAGCGTCTCCTCCTGAGTATCCCATGATGGGTGTGCCTAATTTCTTCATTCAACCTTTCTTTAGTTTTGTCCCATATGTAGAGAACTGGGTCAACTAGTTTGTGGAGTATGGATCTCGATATATTCGTTGGCTAGTGCCATCGTGGGGAGACTTATAGCCTATTTTACAGCTTAGAAAGTAACGATATATGCGATTGGTTGGTTGGCCTTCACCAGACTTCCTTCTATTTCCCCTGGCGACTTTTGTACCAAGTCAAATGGGAACAAATTGTGCCTCCTCTCATAATGGACTCTTACGGTGGAGGACCTGACTGAATCATTACGGATGATACTGCTCTCCTTGTAGTAGCATCATCGATCGTCTACCCATCCGTCATAGTTTTTGTAAGGGGCCTGGAATGTGTCTGCGGACTACCTGAAGTGGTTGTGGAAGCGAGTAGTGGAGAAGATGATGGAGGAAGAGACTGGCCTAAGGTGGTTCGCTGCCTTCAACACCATAGTGGAAGGTGTTGTGGTTCTGTTTGGGTTTATCAGGACGTATCGTTCCATGGAGTGCATACGAAATGTCAACTAGGAGTGGGAGACTTGGGAACCTCTGGGGGTCAAAAATGATGACGAAGCAGGGTCATCGGGTAGTTGAAGGCAATGTTTTATGAAGCTTGGGTGATTTTTTTATGAGGCTAGAGCAATTTGCGATGTTTTTGTTTTTGGGGTTTGGAATAATTTTTGTGTAGCTTGGTAAGGGTTAAGTCTATGTAAATATGGCTTAGTCAGTGGAAGAGGGTGGTTTATTTAACTCATTTTACTGATTCTTCATGTAATGGCACTGTATTCCTTAATTAGAAATACAAATTGATTTTGATTATATTTTGTTATCCCTTTTAATGAGTTTTGCATTTGAATTATCAATATTAGTCACTAAGGCATACATAATCCTTTTGTTCATGTAAATGGTAAGATGGACTGCAGTTCTTAAAGGTTAGAAAATAATAGTATTTTGTGAAAAAAAGACCATGACCCTATATGGCGTATGAGTTGTCTACGTACCTTTGTGTGTTTTAAAAATTTTTCATGAGTTTCATTTTGAAAAGAAAATATTTTTGAGAGGATCAAGTTCTGCGTAGTTTTGAGTATGGGAAATGAAGATTTTTTTAGAATAGAAGGTGGATGAGAAGAGTCATAGCGCACCGAGATTTTGGACTAAGGGTAAAATTTCTTTAGACATTCCAGGTTAACTGGACGGGCCATCGCTTCTCTGTCGAGGTCTGTGAGCATAGCGGAGCCTCGTGAGGGAATTTTCTTCACAATGTATGGGCTGTTGCAATTTGGCTTGAATTTCCCTCTGGGGTCTCAGATGGGTTATATGATCTCTTTGAGGGCAAGGTCTCCTTCCGGGATAGCATGGTCCTTGACTTTTTGGTTGAATGATTGCTCTATTCGGCGATAGTACCCCTGTGTATGGTATAGATCCTTCAACCTCTTTTCATCCAAGAGTGATAGTTCATCAAAATGGCTCTGATTCGAGTTTTCTTTCCTATCTTTACTTTTGAGCTTGACTCGTAGGGAAGGTATTTCTAGCTCAATGGGTAGGGCTTCTTCCATGTCATAAATTAGAGAATAAGGGGTAGCCCTAGTAGGCTTCCTGATTGAAGTGTGGTAGACCTAGAGGGCATAAGAAAACCGATCGACTTAATCTCTACAACTCTCAATCATTTTGCTGATGATGGTTTTGAGGCTTTTGTTTGCGACTTCGATAACACCATTGGTTTAAGGTCGGTGGGAGAAAATTTGTGTATCTAAATCCCATATTCGTCAACTAGTTCTGTGACCTCGGCTTCGAAGTGGAGTCCATTATCTGATATTAACTCATGGGGAACTCCATATCGATAGATGATATTCTTTTTGATAATCTCGGCTACTTTCTTAGCATTCAACACCGTGTATGGTTCGGATTCGACCCATTTGGTGAAGTAATCAATGGTGACCAGGATGAATTTGTGACCGTGTGAAGCTTTGTGAGTAACCTTTCCTATGATGTTAATGCCCCAATTGGAGAAAGTACGGGGAGAGGTCATGTTATATAGTTCTCGAGGAGGTAAGTGTTATAGGTTGGCAAATTGCTAGCATTTGAGGCACTTTGGACATAAGCAGTGCAATCTTTAACTATAGTTGTCCAATAATACCCTTGACAGATGATCTTCTTAGAAAGAATATGACCATTCATGTCGGGACCACATTACCCTCAATGGAGTTTTGCATCATTTCTTCAATATCATCCCATGCTATGTAGTGCAAATAGGTTCCATCAAAGTTTCTCTTGAAAAGAGCTTTGTCGTAGTTGATATACTGGGTAGCTAATTTGCGAAATATCACACAATCTTTCTTATTTATATCTTGGAGATACCTACTATGTTTGAGGAGGCATCAAATGTCATAGTACCATAACCCTACCATATCAGAATCTTCCTCAGTGAGGAGCTCAATATGGTAGTAGTGAGTGGGCATAGCTTATTTTTGAATCAAGAAATGTGCCATTATTATTCCCTAAGGAATGTCGACCATGGAGGCCAGGGTATCAAGGGTGTTAGATATGTTGTTCTTTACATGACATAGGTGATGGAAGGTGACATCTTTGAACTGGGAGGCCATCACTTCTATGTAGGCATGAAAGGGTAGGAGTTTCTCATCTTTGACTTTCCTTCTCCTAAGGATTTGGTCGATGATGAGGGCAGAGTCTACAAACATGCCTAAGTGTTGGATTCCTTTCATGAGGGTGATTTTAAGGCCTATAGTGGACGTGTCGTACTCGGTCATATTATTGGTTTAAGCGAAGTCTAATTTGATGGTAATGGGGTATGAAAGTAATCAGGGGCATCCTAATGTTGTATCCTTTCTTGTTGGACGCTCCATTAAATAACATTTACCATCTAAGGTCCTCCTAAGAGGTGCAAATAGTGTTTTCATTCGAAAAATCAGAGACCCACACATCGGCCCCTTCCATGGGGTAATCAACAAGGTAGTTAGAGATGGCTCTCCTTTTCATAGCTTTTGCATAACATACATGATATAGAACTCGGCCAGCAACATCAACCAATGGCCCATTCGACTGGATATAGCGAGCTTTTCTAGTAGGTACTTGTTGGGATACATTTAGGATACTAGTTTGATGGGGAAGCAAAGTATGTGGTGTCATAACTTCTGCCTGACCCATACTAGGGCAATGCATGCTTTCTCCAAAGCAGTGTAGTTGTCTTTATATCCGATTAATTTTTTACCGACATAATAGATGGTTCTTCCCTTGTGGGATTATTTAATGTATTGGGCTAGCAAAGCCCCTGTATTATTATCCGTGATGGTTAAGTATAGGAGGAGGGGAAAACCTGACTGCAGAGGCATATGCATCAAAGGTCGTGTGAGGTATTTCTTGATTTGGTCAAAGGCTTCTTGGCATGCCTCATTCCAAACTTTGGTTGAGTATTTCCGAAGAAGTTTGAATATGGGTTCGTAGATAGAGGCCAATTGGCTGATGAATCGACTGATGTACTGTAGTTTACCTAGGAATCCTCGAACTTCCTTCTCCATTCGTGGTGGTGGCATCTCAAGTATGTATTTCAGCTTGGCAGGGTCTTCTTCAATTCCCTCCCCACTGACCATAAATCCCAAGAGTTTTTCTTTCATGATGTCAAAAATTATTTATGTGGATTTTATCGCATTTGGTATTGCCGCCATTGTTCGAGAAACTTTCGAAGGGCGAGAATATGACCTCCCGAGTCTTAGACTTAATGATAATGTCATCTACATAGACTTCGACCTCCTTGTGAATAAGGTGGTACATGATGGTTGTGGCAGCCCTTTGGTAGGTAGCCCCAGTGTTCTTGAGTCCAAATGGCATGAAAGTATCATAAAAGGTTCCCCATGTGGTGCTTAAGGAATTTTTTTTCCTGATATTCAGGGTGCATCTTAATTTGGTTATATCCGACGAATCCATCAATAAATGACTTGAGGGCATGGTTGGCCGTGTTATACACTATCATGTCGTTGTTGGGCAATGGGTAATCGTCCTTTGGGGATGCTTTATTCAAACCCTGATAATCAACACACATACAAATATTTCCCCCTAACTTCGACATGGGGACGATATTGGCGAGATATGTACGATATTCAACTACGTGAATGAAACCCACATTCAATTTCTTGACCACTTCCTCTTTGACTTTGAACGACCATTCGGTGAGAAGTTTCCTAAGATTATGTTCAACTAACTTACATTCGAGGAATGTCATGATCTCATGATAAGCTATTTTTGGGTTAATGTCGGGCATATTATTATAGGACCACGTGAAAACTTCCACAAATTCTCTTGGCAGCTCTTCGAATTGGGCACGCTTATGCTCATTAAGGTTAGAACCTATCCTAATCTTGTGATGATGGATACTAGAACCGAGATTAATAACAATAGTCTCATCATCATTAATTTGAACGCGATTATGTTATTTGTTATTCTCGTTATTAAGATCAGTTAAGAGTTGTTCATTTATAAAATCATCATCATCAAAAGTTCGATTAGAATCAAGACATTTAATGTAAGGCACAATAAGATACTCAAAATCCTCATTTATTTCATTTTTAGAAAAAATAGCACTGAGAACCTCGTCAAAAGAGGTATTAGCTACATTAATATCAGAAAAGGAAAAATAATAACCGGTTAAGTGACTTGTATAGGGTTTAACATCAGGATCAGGTCGAATCTGAGCATGTTGGACTGGTATGGCATTCCAATTAAGGAGATGCATGTCAATATTTTTAATTTAAGTGGACGGTTTCGATGGTGCGGTATCTGAGTGGATCATGCAGAGACTCAGTCTCAGTGTCTATAGGTCGAACGAGTCTTCAAAATAACTTTCCTTATAATCCTCAATAACTGTCGCGACTTTCTTAGTGAGTGGATGCAATTCATGTTTGCAGTCTTCGCCCTAAGAGTTACTATCTTAAAAGAATATTTCCAACCCTAGTTTTATCTTCTTTTCAATATGGTCGTACCACGGTTCAGGGAATCATCAACAAGGGAAGTCTTCACATTTCTTGATAAATCTTCCATTCAAAGAGTCTTTTGGAATAGCATTTTCATTTTCCAAGCTTCTTTTTTATCGTGGTTGGCAGAGTGCTTTGAATTCCTTCGGTGAAGGTTGGTAACCCAGGCCATATGGGGGAACAGGCCTCCTTCGAGATTATGGACTCAAGGACCCCTTATTAGCATCACCCTAGACCTATTTCGGGCATGAAGTGAATGCTCTTGAACATCTGAATCACATTAACGTTTCCATGAGGGTTGTGTTCTGGATAAACTTAGTCTTTAAAATTACCTTCTACTGGGAGGGGAAGTGGATCAACTCTAAAATTAGAGAAGAGCATGTCATTCGTCCCATGTTGAATTTTCAATACTAAATTACTAGTATTGGCATTGTCTGTACTGTTGTTGTCCCCTAAAATGGTGATAACCTGACCTTTGGCGAAGAACTTCTATTTTTGATGAAGAGAAGAAGATACCCCTCAAATGCTGTGGAGCTATGGACGGTCAGGGAGTATATTGAAGCATGCAGGTATGTCCGTGACTTAGAACCTGATGATAGGATTGATAGGGTCATCCCCTATTGTGAATTTTATGAACCCCATTACTTCTCGGTGGGTATTTTTATAAGAATATATGGAGGCAAAAGTGGGAGTGAAATCACTGACTTCCAGTCCCAAACATTGATGGTAGATCTATTGTTAATAATTAAAAGTGGGCCTGTCTTTCCCAAGACTTCAATAGAGATATTGAGGGCATAATTGTGATTTAGGATAAACTTTGATATCTCTTCTTCAAGAAAGGAGAGGATTCTGGAAGAGGTCAAGGACCCAACCTTATTTATGGCTTCTTCATGAGTAATGGAAGGAGGGACTATGGTTCTGATGAGGAGTTTTATCAAATCATTTCGGTGAAACTGAGAGGACATGAAAATCCCCCATAGGGTGATATTGGCTTGGGTCTTTTTGATCTAGTAAAGGTCTTTACTTTCTTTTATGGTCATTTCTGGCATGGGAAGTTTTTCGACAACTCCCTTTCATTTATCTATTTTGGTTCCATGAGGAATCAAATTTTGTTAGTGTATCCTTGACCTGGTCATGTGATTCACTAAGGCGAAGAAGAATAAGAAACCCGTGGCTTCATCTACCTTTGGTTGAATGGCCACCTTATTGATTTCCCCCAATGTATCTTTAAAGGATATCATTCCACATATGATGGATACTAGACTGACTTCTTCCTGACTGGGTTCATCATCTGAATTATCAAAATTATCCACCCATCTGATGGTGACTATGTTCTCTTTCCAAGACTAATTAATACATTCAACAATCTCAATGTCCTCATCGTACCAATCCTCCCACTCAACAGGGAGGTGCATAAATGAAGGGACCAACCATCCCTGAAGCTTCAAAGCGGTAAGTAACTTGGAAATATGACAGATTTTATTTGCCTGTCAAAACATATCGGCCATGGTCTGTACTATATTATCTAGACTGACTTATTTAACAGGTACCACCCATTCATTTGATTCTCGAGCCTACTTCCGGGCTTCCATGAACAAGGCACTAAATTTATGACAATCAACAGTCATCTCAGCGGGTAATTTTATCCCAAACTTTAAGAGTTAGTTTAATACTACTGGTAACTTTATGTATCTCCCCTCAGATCGGGTGTGAATGGCAATGGAGGCCCTTATAAGGAGTGATAAAGCTTGATCGGTGAAGCATGTAGGGTGTAGGATAAAATATGGTAAAAATTTTAGTAGTTTGGGTAAGATTATAGGGATGATGGGTGCTTTGTTGGGTACCATTTGAGTAGATGGGTCAAATTCTGGGTCATTTTCTAGGCAAATAGCATTTGTATGTGCTGGAAGTGGGTTATGAGTGGTGTTGGGTTTAGGCTTAGCTGGTGGGGTGATGATACCTCGGTCAATTAGTCCTTAGATCACATTTCTAAGGTGTAAGCATTGGTCGATGATATGACATGCAGATTGGTGGAAATCACAACTAGCATCCGGTTTGAAGTTTGTAGGGAGTGGATTTGGTAATAGATGGGGGTCTAAGGGTTTGATGAGATTTTGACTTTACAGGGCCTGATAGACTTTAGACAGGGGAGCATGGAGCTCGGTGTATTCTTTCTTGGTAGGATTAGGGCAACTTTTTGGTGCCCAAGAGGTAGCGGGTTGTGAAATGTTATTAATGGTTGAGACTGTAGCATTGACGAGCTTCTTATACTTTCGAGGAGTGAATTGTACGGTCAATTTCTTTAGTTCAAATTACACTTTGGTAATGCCTTCCTCAATTTCTACACCAGCCTTTCGAAGGGCTTGAAAGTGTAGATAATATTATCCTCCCATGGATGCTTGGATATGAGGCAAGAATTTCTTCTTCACAATATTGACTTGTTCCTCCTCGGAGGGTTTGTAGGTCATGGTAGCAACTTTCTCTCTCCATATTCCTAATAAGCTACTGACTACTTCCTCAGGGTTCTTCTTAAGAAGCTCTAGATCTCGATGTGTAACATCTAGTTCCTCATTGTACTTGTATTAAGACATAAATTCTCGGGCGACATCCTCCCAACTACGGATTTTAGATTCGTTAAGGGATAGAAATGAACAAAGGGCACTTTTTTTTCAAGGTCTTCTGAAGCATCTGGGTTATTATCTCTTTGGAGTCACCAAGGAGGGTCATGGTCGGTGATAGATTCCAAGGTGAGCAATTGGGGTTTCGCTTCCCCCAAACTTCTCTATGTCTGGCATCTTGAACTTCTTTGGCAGTCTAGCTTTAAGATAAGGAGACATATAGTTGTAATCCATGTAGTTACTAGATATTTTGACTTGGTTGAACTTCTTTGACATTAGTTTGAGATCTTCCTCTACATTGTTCATTTCCTCCTTTTTGGGATCCGTGGGTACTATAAGGTTAGCCCCTGGTTAGGCAAGGTTTGAAATAAAGAGTTGAGCTGGCGGTGGCCCATTGGCCAGTGGGGCGTGAAAAACATGTTGGTACTCTTCTGGGACCCAGACAGGCTCAGGAGCAGGGGGACCCATGGAACGAGGAAAGAGAACCTTGAGTTCTATGGGAATCGGGGCTCGATGATGCTACATTTTATAAACCTTGATTTGAAGGTTGTCAATCTTGGCACTGAGTTAGGTTAAGACGATCATCAGATCGGGCTGCACATTCGATTCGTGGTCAATGTTCTCCATAAAGAGATTATGAAGGTAAATCCTAAACTCGGATGAAGTAGCAAAAAAACAGACGGAGCTTCGAGGTAGTTTGACGGAAGATCGAAGCCAATAGCGAGCTAGGCCAAAATTGTGTATGCAATCGACTTGAGAGGGAAATCGATTCGAATTTATTTTTGAAAGAAGGATGGAATTTTTTTTGTAATTTCAAAAGGAGGAGAATTTTTTGGCATTTTTTATTTTTGAAAAAGAAGGGAAAGAGGAGAGGAATCTCAACCAAATTATTATTTGGTTCCAACGTGTATTAGGTTTGCCTAAATGCAAAAAACATGTCGGACTGGACCCGAGCCTCGGAAAATTAGGGTTTAAAATATGTAAGACACAATTTGACTTATTTTCAGGCTCACGGATGGGGTCCTATTTTGAAAAAAGGCGAAATAGCACGAACATTCGGGCGGTATGCCAACCCAAAATTTCGTTAGAGTTTTGCATGGTAATCGAAAAACTAAATATGAATGCCCTAGGTTTGACACCTATATTAGGTTTATGCACTTGTTGGGTTAGTGTAAGGGTTTTCCCCTTTTGCATAACTTCCATGATATACCTCTTGCCTATAAGGGCAACCATTCATCGACACGTGTGGACAATCCATTTGATTTACCTGAGTGTATATGAATTGCCTCACTATATATCTCATGGGGATAATACATGTGAAAGGGAATTTGATAACTCGACGTACATGAACGGGTTCCTTATAATATACCTCATGTTGTGAGTTCAGTCAAGCAGTAAGATACGAGGGAACCGTTCGATATACGTCGAAGGTACATAACCAATGGAATATGAGAGTCATATCCTTAGGCTAACTGCGAACCACAAGACCAATGCCCATCACACAGTGACCCCACGTACGGGACAAAATTTTGATCAATATTACTACGCTCTTGGTGATGTAGTGTTCAGAAAATCACGAGTCTCAATTAGCATATTATGGAAAAAGAGTATTTTTATTATTTTTTTATTGGAATAATGAGTAAAGGGATCACTAAACTAATATGGGAACATATATAAGTATTATGAAAAGTAAATCTAGTATGGAGACTATACTATGCATGGGTATATGTGAGTGAGTAAGTGACATGGGAATATATACAAGTGAGTGTGTGTGGTAGTGACGCTATACATGGATCAATTGGAAGTGGTGTGTGATATGTGTAAGTGATCATGGAGGTATATACAAGTGTGGGAAGGGTGCGTGTGCCAGGGAAGCTTAATCATGGATATCCTAAGTGGTGTGTAAAGCATGTGAGTGGAAATTGAAGCTAGGTGTAAGTGTGTGAAGTGTACATATAGAGTATATTCAAGTGTGTGAAGTGTAAAACTGGGTGAAAAGAGATATATACATGAGATAGATATACATACAAAGGTAAATATACGAGAAAAGGGAACATACATGTAGGTGCATATGCATACAAGCAGAATAGAATAACACCCATGTAGAAAATAGAGTCTAGTCCTCTTAAAACATCCCCAGAAGAGTCGTCATTGTGGCCATCCAGGGGGTTGAGGAGGGCTTCCCCCTTTCTCCAAAATGAGCGCGGAATTATGACCTTTCTCGGGGAGCTCGGTCATCGTGGATGTGGGGTAATATTTAGATATGGAGTTGCCATCTTATTTTGCACAAAACAAACAAAAGAAATGTTAAATCCTTGAGAGAACGACATCAAGGACAATACTGATGCTTACGAAACCAAGTAGTTTAAAGGTCCAGGGACTAAGTTATGGAATGGGAAGGTGTTAGGTACCTATCCCACCCTTTCGGTCTCTCATGGGCATGCGTTAATCTTCTCCTATTAAACTCTGTAAAGTGTGTGATCATGTGCATAATATAAACTGAGAATGGAATCACTCAATTTGCGTTATAGAAGAGGACGAAGTGAGTTCATCCTTAGGAGTGTTCCTAAAATAATAATTCAAAGTATACTGTAAGTATTTTTCGATTCATCAATCGTTACAGAAGAACGAATTTATACATCGGACAAGACACAAGCATGTAAGCGTATAAAACCCATTAAGAATATATATATGATAAAACAAGGTAACAAAGGTGTATAAGGGAGGAATCGAGTCTAGGGATTTACGTAAGATGCCTACGCAGCCAAATGGGCATCAAAGTTCATGTAGCTTGAAAATAACATAGGGTGGGGTTTAATACAAAAATCCAAATGGGGGATGACTCTTATATGTGTGTGTAGAGATAAACATGCTTCAAGTGTGAGGATGTGTAGTGAGAATCCCTCTTTTGGGATTCGTAGATAAACCCTCCTTTTTTATTTTTGTTTTTTATGGAAATAAAGTATGTGAAAATACTAATAATGAAGGTTTGAAATTAAGTTATGTGATGCAATGGAATAAAGTGCTAAAGTAAAAGTAAAGCAATTAATACTCAAATAAGAGAATTTAAAGAAAAGGTTGGAGAATTGGACCTCCTTATGAAGGCTTGAAGTGGATCTTGAAAGTATATGTGTTGATCTCGTATTGAGGTGATGGTGATATGAGGAGATGGGTGAAAATTGACTAAATGGAGTATGAAAAGGTTGGAAGAAATGTGGGAAATAGACTTTTTAAGAGATGAACAACTCTGAATTCGAGAGAATATTATTTGAATTGCTAGGAGGGATGTTCAAGGGTCCCCTTCAAAGTGATTTCATGACCTTTATTTATAGGGACAAGGAGGTGCCGATAGATAGGGTTATTGACATGCCTATCGGCATAGAATCCTAAACACATTGCAGATAAGCAGGGTCCTAGGGGTGCCATTCGGCAGTCTAAGACAGATTTTTCAAAAAAATAGTTATAAAATGCAAATCGTAAGTCAAAATCGTGCATGGGATTGACTGTTAAAAAGGGTATTTAGAGATCTTTAAGAATCCATTGATTCACTCCCGGGTTTGGGAGTTTATCAAGATCAATTGGGGCCTGGAGTTGGCTGTTCATTACTGGATAAGAAATTTTTGGAGTAAAACGAATTGTTCATCCGAATCGTAGGGCCAATTCGCACACGAGATGGACATTTGGACAGGGTATTCAGAGCCCTTTCAGATTTCATTCATCTTCATTCAGTTTGGAGAGTTGACCAAGGTCAAACGGAGCCCAAAATCACCCAGTGACCCTTTGCAGTAAAATGGGTCATTCATTCGTACCGTAAGGCTGATTCGTTCACAGGGTGAGCCGTTGGAAAGGGGATTCAGAGATTTTTTAAGATTCATTTAGCTTCGTCCAAGATGGAGAGCTTATCGGGGTCAAAAGGGTCCAGGGAGCGCCCGGTGACCTCTAGATCAGTCTTCGGGATAAAACGGGTTGTTCTTTCATACCACAAGGTCGATTCGTGCACGGGGCAGACCGTTGAAAAGAGAATTAAGAGCCCTTCGAAGATTCATTAAGCTTTCGCTCAGGTAAAAAATTGACCGGAGTCAAACGGGACCCAACATCATCAAATAGCCTTCAAATTAATTTTTGATAGTAAAACAAACCATTCGTCTGAACCGTATGGCCGATTTGCGCATGGGGTGGACCATTGGAAAGTGGATTCATAACCCTTAGAATATTTATTGAGATTTCTCTCAGGAGAGGAAGTTCACTAGAGTCAAACGGGGGCCGGGAGCATCCGTTGGCCTCTAGATTGATACTCAGAGTATGACCTAGGGTTTATGGTGAACAAGTGAGTGCGTGGGACCTAAAGAGGTTCTTGGGGGGGGGGGGGGGAGTCCTAAGATGTGGTGTCTACAGTATCTTTTTACAAAACTTATCTTTTAATTAGTATTAACTCGGAGACGGTTCTATAAATATAAACCCTTTGTTATTAGTATATCTTTTGTTTAATGTAGGGGTGTATAGAGGAAATTTGAGGAGATGTTAGTGGTGTTGGTACAACCAAATTAAGGTCATATGCCCATAACAACCATCACAATACTTAAGTTTCATTCCACCCACCATTGGTTTGGCTTTTGTTGTTTTAGTTTAATTTTGTATAGCTTTTAGATTAAACATTATGGTTCCCATTATATCCCTCCAGTCATCATAAAAAACTTTACAAAATCCCCTCATTTATTTCTTAAACATTATTTTTTTTTCATATAAGATCTCGAATTTGATACTTTGATTCAGATTAATGGTATATATATATATATATATATATAAAAGTTTTTTATTGCATACATGTGCATTTAATGTCCCCCTCTCTCAACGTATACTATTGATTCCTCTTCTCCATCCGTCCTGTTACAATGGATAAATGTAAATGAGTAAAGAGCTAAAACTCAGGTCTTCAATGTTTGTTATAGAAATTAAATTTATTTTATTGTATATTATGTTATCTTAATCACAGATAGCCTTTTCAACTTTATGGATTCTCTGGGTTAGGAGATCAAAAGGTGCACTTTTCTTCATACCCAAATAAATATCTTTATTTTTCTGTCAATTAGCTCAATCCTTTTAGTCGTAAGTAATTGACTAAAGGAGAAACAATAGCATAAAAGTTAAAGTCCATGCTATATTGATTGTTATATAGTTAAATAGCATTAGAATAATATTATATCACGATCATAAATAAAATGTGTGTTAGTGAAAATTAATAAGGTTTTGTCTTGTGTGGTCATATTTGAACTTTGATTGTTTTATTTAATAGGGAATTAATTTAGAGTTGGGATATTTCAAACCAAAAGTGGGAGGTGGGGATCAAATTTCATGTATCCATCTTTAGATGAATTCAGGGACAATCTAAATGATGTTTTTCTTTTTCTAGGGTGATTTAGATAAATAATTATTTTTTAGGTGAAAAATGAGATTGTTAATTTGGATTTTTTAGGGGAGAAAAAGAGACTATTTCGTGTTATTTATTAATATTAGTGGAGAAGAGACATTTTTGGGTGTGGAATATAATGAAGGCACTAACAGGATAACAAATCACATCACCAAGGAAAAAGATGACCAAATAATTAACGAGAAAATGCGAAGATACATCATCACACACTTCTGCAAGGGAGGGGAATTTTGGTGTTGTGAGAGAAATTACTACTAATAATTTAGATGAGAAATTTGTATTCTTGTCGAAGATAAATTCATCGGGTGAAACGACCCTGTTGATGTAAAAAATTAGATTATCTCTAATTAATCAATCACAGATAAAATAAATAAAACAAAAGATTTTTAAAGTGGTTCAGCCTTGTAAAAATGGCCTACGTCCACTGTTTTTGTTATTGCTGACTGTTTGCTTGGAATTTTTGATAATGGATTTACTAAGAAATTCCCAGTCCCCTTCTAATGAGGAGGTTATAATGTATTTATAGCCTTGAGGCTGTCCATGAGAAAGGACAATGCTCTGTTATCTAGTAGACATATACATCTGTACGATAATAATGGACATTTAATGCGCAGTCGTCTCTTTGATTCTCTTGATTTGGGTGCGCTGTATGCTAAGCAGCTCGAACCTCTTAAGCTGCTCAGACCGCCTTAGTAGCTCGGCATGCATGAGTTGCTCGTGGCGCTTGAGTAGCTCGGTGGCAGTGAGTTGATCGGTAAAAATAGTTGTAATTGCCAATTTGGTTGACACGTGTCTTCAAATGATAGCTCCATGTCAGCGAATTAACTTTGGTATCAACAGAAGCCCCCAATGTTTCGTAGTTTGACGTTGAAGAAAATTATTGAACATTGTGCTTGAGAACTACATAGATTATTGGTCTGTATGGTTTTTAAGAAAGCATTCGTTGTACATAACTCCTTTTTGAGTGCACAGTATCAGGCCTCATAAATATTTTGAATTTTCATGACCGCTTCAATATTTGTGCTCCTTTTCTTCTTTTAGTCGCCGGATACGCAAACGTCCTCCTTTGTAATCATTAATTTTCTCTATTCTCGAGGTAAAGTATTTAAGCCCGACAGAAATCCTATCTTCTTTCACTTTTCAAATCTGTATCTTCTTTGAACTCTTCATTTCTTCTCTATCTTGTGCCTTCATTCCTTCCATTGTTCGTTGTCAACTGATTAACTCTTTTTCTGTAAGATTTTCTTCCCTTTCTTTTATTTACCTTGTTCATCATAGTTTACCTTGTTGAATCGCTTGGCAAATTTCATTCTGAATGTTCAATCCCTTCATGGGTCATTTTGGAAGAACTTTCTGAACCTTCTGATTATTTTTCTTTGGCTGAGGGACATTGGTTCCCAAGTCTCTTTGTGGCCGAATGTGGCTTTTATTTTCCTCCAAATCCCCTATGTTTGGAGTTCTGTCAGTATTTTGACATTGTACCTGCAAAATAGCTCCAAATACCTGGAGGATAGTTAATGGTATTCATAGATTGAATAAACTCCATGGAACCCATTTAGGGATCCTAGAGATTATGTATTGCTATAGATGGGTTGTCAGTGATTCCACATTCTATTTAAAAACTAGGTTTTTGAATAGGGCTTTAGTTGTTAATCTTCCAGATGCCAATAGGGATTATTTTGAGCATGGGGTTGTCATGAAAAATTGGCAACATGCTCCATTAAATGGAGATGACGTATATCAAGGTCCCAGGTGTCCCCCTTATGGCAACAGAATAGGTTGTTTTTTTTTTTTTTTTTTTTTTGTGTTCGATAAAATGTATCACTAACATTTGTTTTTTATTTGTTACAGTTGACAGTAAAAGAAAATCTCCCAAAGAAACATATGTTAATTTGAAGCATTTAAAACTTATCTGGAGTTTGCACCAATCTGTTGCTGAGGAACATATTAGGTCTGCCTCTTACTTATTGCAATACAAGAGCTACACTTTATCCTTCACTGCTCGCCCTCGTCCAGTGGTGGTTGACATTGGCCAAGTACCAGCTTCTGAAACTGGTGTGGAAGGTTCTTCCTCTAAGTCAAACATTCCCATCACTAATCTAATGAAGAAAAGAAGAGCTCCTGCTTTCTTTGATAAATATGCCTCTACCGATGTGGAGGCCAAGAGAAGTAAACAAGATGTTCCAACAGAAGGGACAAAAAACATTGATGCACCCCTTCTAGCTGCTGCCAAGAAAGTTGTTGAGAAGCCCCTTGTGGCTCCGAGCAAGGCTATTGTTATCTCTCCTCCTAGTGAGGTTATTATCATATCACCAACAAAGACAACGTCTTTGGTTAAAAATATTCATGCTCCTCCGAGGAGGTTAAATAAAAACTCTTGTAAGAGACCCGCTGACCCTATCTCTCAGCCTTTAAATGCTGAAAGTGGCGTTCCAACTTTTGTTCCTCCGAGCTCTGCTATGGGCTTGGTGAAGTCCTGGACTATCCCAGAAGTCCAAGGCATTGAAGACACTCTCTCTCGTGATAGAGTCACTACCTTGGCTGCTCAACACATTGCATCAGTAAGTATTATTATCCTGAGTCTTTTACTTTCTAATGTTATATTCCTGTACTGACTCAAAGTTATTTCTTTTTTCAGCCGGTGACGTGTTTCAATAGCATCTTGAAGAAGGATGAAGATATAAAGGCTTCAAGCTCCTCGGGAGGTGTAGATGAGGATTTTGTTGGCCCGACTCAGTCCTTAAAGTACTCTCATCAAAAGTACGAGGAAGATAAGGTTGCTTGGGAGAAGCAACTCAAGTCCATTAAGCTGGACAAAAATCAAGCTGAGTATGCCTCCCAGGAGTTGGAGAAGAAGTTAAATGAGTTTGAGCAGAGCAACAAAGATCTTGATCAGAGCAATAAGGAGCTTGAGGCTAAACTCAAGTCTGCTGAAAATGAAATTGTTGCTCTTCAAGATGTCGAGCGATAGAAAAAGGAAGTGGAGGAGAAGTTGAAGGTCGCCGAAGAGCTCCTTAGGGAAAGAAACTCCTCGGAGAAGGCAATGAGGAAAAAGGCAGTTAAGAAATCATTCAGTGCTGGTTGGGATAAGGGATGGAACAAGGGCCTGGCTTCCATGTCTTCACAAATGGAGTATGCTAGCCTCAAGTACTTTAGGGATGGATGGGTGGCTGCATTGGAAGAGATGAAAGTTGCTGCGAATTCTGAATTGTTCCAGCAACACACTCATGGCCCTCCTCCCTCTCCTGGAGAAGAAGAAGAGGATGAAGCTTCCTCAGAAGAATCTTCAATGATGGTGGTAGATCAGATTCCTATTGTTCCTGTTATTCAGCCTACCGATTAGCCCCAACCAACTAGTGCTTCTACCGAGCAGCTAATTTTGCCCTCCAAGCAACCAGTTTCTTCCTCAAAAACTTCTGAGGAAATCATTGGAAATAAAGAGAAGGTGTAGAGTTTCTCGGGTGTTTATTTTGTTATTTTATCAAATGTAATCTCGGATTTTATATTTTCCCTTTATGATGAAATAAAAATTCAAACTTTTGGTTGTTCATATTGACTTTCTTCTTCTTGCTCTGTCTTTATCATTATTGATTCTGTTTATTGCTTCTCTTTCCTAGTTTATGGCCAGGATGGAGCTATTATCAGCTCATGACACAGAATTGATGAAGAAATGCAATGACTACTTCAAATATGGTCATGCATATCTGAATGAGGCTCAAATCATTGATATATCGGGTTTAGATGCTTCTGACCGAGCAGTTGAAGCTTACCAATACCTGAAATGTTTGCTCGATCGTGCAATTGACAACAATGTGGCTTATTATGAGATGATTAAAGATCTCCAATGAACGATCGAGGAACTTCAGTTGCAGTACAAAGAGTCCTCCACACTTTTGCATCAGGGATGTGAGAGGAAATATCAGCAATTGAGTGCTGATAAAGGATATGATAAATTCATCTCTACTTATGAGAAGAAAGAGAGTGTTCTGAAGCTTGAGGTTGAAGAACACATACATATTGCTAAATTGTTGGAGCAGGAGAACATCACCTTGCAAGAAGAGATAAAACAATTGAAATCTGCTGCATCTTCCTCGGGAGCTTTGGTCCCTATTAATATAGAAGGTTTCTCTTTCTTGGAGGTAGAAAATGCCAACTTGTGAGATGAGTTGGAAACTTTGAAAAGAGCTGGACCTTCCACCTCTACTAGTGGACGAGCAATATCTTCTTCTCGGGGATGAGCAAGGGCTGGTCGGGTTTCTATTGAACAAACAAGAAATCAAGCAACCTTGGAGAATCAGGCCTTTCAGTTGGTGGCGAAGAACCAAGCTTTAGCAGAGATGTCCAAGAAAATCTTGAACCTCACGAACAACTCTCTACCCAAACCTCTGTCTTGGAAAATAAAGAACATCTGGTAAAGAATCTCCACGACCAACTGGAGAGGTTAACTTTCCAATTTCAAAACAACCCAGAGAGTTTTGGATGGTTGGATACAATGAAGCCCTTTATCATATTGATGCTCGGATCTAGCAATCAAATAACGAAGGGTACAAGCAGGGATGGTTGAATGGCATGTGTGTGCTTCAATTGGAGTAGGGTCATTACTTATGGGATTATTATGAGCTTGGAGTGCTCGATTTGCCCATGCCTACTTTTAAGCTCGATTTTAGTTGGATTCCTGCTCGTGTAATTCCTCGATGCTTGATCTCCAAGTATCTCGACGACTACAGTCTTCACGCCAACTTTGAGATATCTTGCCCAGAACATTTACTTGATCGTCCATCTGTAATAAATATTAGAATGCTGAGAGATGTAAATTTTATAAATTCTCCTTATGCCTTAGATGATCCTCCTGCTGGAGTAGAACCTGTTTAAAAGGCAGAAGGAAAGAAACCAATATAATAGGACTTTTATATAATGAAGTGTACATCATATGTAATTCTACTTGATTTAAATGAAGAAATTTTTAGTCGTTTGCCATTTTATTTGCTTCTAAGTAATTTGCAGAATGTCTTTGTTTGTGTTTGTTTTGATATGTACATTCTGTTTTATTTTTGGATAATAGAACTTGTCCTATCTATTATTTGATTAGAGTGACTTGTCACTTTTTGGGCCTAAGCAATAAAATGATTTGCATCCTATGTTCCTGCTTAATTTAACAAACCGAAGTTGATTATAATTGACTTACCGACCAACCGGAGTTGGTGGTAATTGATTTTCCGACCAACTTGAGTTGGAGGAGATTGATTCTCGACCAATCGGAGTTGGAGGAGATTGATTCCCGACCAATCGGAGTTGGAGGAGATTGATTTTCTGACCAATCGAAGTTAGAGGTAATTTGTTCCCGACTAATCGGAGTTGGAGGATATTGATTCCCGACCAACCGGAGTTGGAGGGAATTTGTTCCAAACCACCGGAGTTAGAGGAGATTGATTTGCCGACCAACCGGAGTTGGAGAAGACTGATTCCCGACTAATTGGAGTTGGAGGAAATTGATTACCGACCAACCGAAGTTGGAGGAAATTGATTCCCGACCAACCGGAGTTGGAGGGAATTTGTTCTCGACAACCGGAGATGGAGGACATTGATTTGCCGACCAATCGGAGTTGGTGGTAATATGTTCCCGACCAACCGGAGTTAGAGGAAATTGATTCCCGACCAACCGGAGTTGGAGGAAATTTGTTCCCGACCAACCGGAGTTGGAGGAGATTGATTCCCGACCAACTGAAGTTGGAGGAAATTGATTTACCGACCAACCGGAGTTGGTGGTAATTTGTTCCCGACCAACCAGAGTTGGAGGAGATTGATTCCCGACCAACCGCGACCAACCGGAGTTGGAGAAGATTGATTCCCGACCAACCACGACCAATCGGAGTTGGAGAATATTGATTCCCGACCAACCAGAGTTGGAGGAAATTGATTCTCGACCAACCGGAGTTGGAGGAAATTAATTCCTGACCAACCGAAGTTGGAGGGAATTTGTTCCCTACCAACTGGAGTTGGAGGAGATTGATTTGTCGACCAATCGAAGTTGGTGGTAATTTATTCCCGACCAACTAGAGTTAGAGGAAATTGATTCCCGACCAACCGGAGTTGGAGGGAATTTGTTCCCGACCAATCGGAGTTGGAGGAGATTGATTCCCGACCAACCGGAGTTGGAGGAAATTAATTTGCCGACCAACCAAAGTTGGTGGTAATTTGTTCCCGACCAATCGGAGTTAGAGGAGATTGATTCCCGACCAACCGGAGTTGGAGGAAATTGTTCTGAACTTAATGTGTAGTGTGTAGCACTAATACTCTGAAAAATTTCAACAAAAGAGAGAAACTGGGTAAAATATTCAATACTTTATTCATACTGAAGCAACTGCATTACATAGGACTTTCAATTACTGATAATACTTGCGTAGATGCTCTGCATTCCATCATTCTTGAATTATTCTCCTTCCAATGTTTCGATCCTGTATGTCCCTGGACGAACAACTTTCTGTTACTCTGTAGGGCCCATGCCAGTTGGCTTCTAATATGTTATTCTTTTGTATTACTTTCTTCATCACATAATCCCTTTCTTTCAAATCACACTTTTTCACGCTTTTGTTATAGAACAAAGCTGTTTGTTATTGATATGATGCGTTCCTGATTGCTTCTTCCTCTCTAACTTCTTAGAGCATATCCAGGTCTAATCTTCTCATCAAATCATTGACATGAGAATTGAAATTAAGCACCCTATGCGTGAGTAGACCTAATTTAGCAGGTATGACAGCCTCACTCCCAAACACTATCATGTATGGAGATTCTCCTATTGCTGTTCGTGGGGTGGTACGATAAGCCCACAACATAGAATGTAGCCAGTTAATCCAATTTCCTCTTGCATCATTTAGTCATTTTTTCAAACCGTTCAGCAACGTTCTGTTTGTCACTTCAGTTTGCCCATTGCTTTGCGGATGGCCTGGTGCAGAGTGGATCTTCAACACATTTGATTGATGATAATACGCAGCAAACTCCTCATTATCAAACTGGGTTCCATGGTCGGTAATGAATGCATATGGGAGACCATCTCTATAGATGATATTCTTCCAAATGAATTGATAGACTTTATCGTATGTCATATCAATGAGAGGCTCAGCCTCCACCCATTTTGTAAAATAATCCACAACAACCACAAGGTATTTAAATCTTCCCCTGGTCATTGGAAGTGGCCCGACCAAGTCTATCCCCCACATGGAAAATGGACAAGGGAACGTGATGGGTGTTAATAATGCTTGGGGAGTTCTTTGGATAGAAGAGAAACGTTGACATTTATCACACTTCTTAGCATAATCTACACAATCAGCTCTCATCATCGGCCAGTAATACCCCTGCGTTGTTATTCTTCGTAAAAGTGTCCGACCTGCCACATGGGCTCCACAAGATCCTTCATGAACCTCTTCGATCAAATTTTTTACTTCGGAGGGGTGGACACATCTTTGTAGCCCTGCTATGATCCCTCTTCCATATAAGATGCCATTCGTTCGTCAATATATAATGATCAACTTTAAACTTCAGTTTTTTGGCTGCAAGTTTATCAGTTGGCAAAGCCCCCTCTTCAATATAGGCCCTAATGGGTTCCATCCAAGATGGTCCCAAGTCGAGGGCAATAAAGTTCATCGTCAAATCCTTATTTATACTCCGATCAGCCAGGATTTCTATTGGGATTATTCTTCGTAGCTCGGTGCGTGTGGCTGATGCTAACCGAGTTAATGCGTCTGCTCTTGTATTCTCCAGTCTTGGTATTCTGATAAACTGAATTTTAATAAAACTCGATACAACCTCCATTGCTTTTGTATGATACTTGATCATTAATTCTCGTTTTGCTGCATACACCCCTAAAATTTGATTTACGATTAATTATGAGTCACTGAATACAACGACCTGCTCTGCCTTCATGGTTTTTGCCAAATTAAGACCCACGATCATAGCTTCATATTCAGCCTCATTAGTAGAGGCCTTAAATTGAAAGCGCAAAGCATACTCCACATCAATTCCATTCGGGCTGTTCAAAATAATCCCTGCTCCACTGCCTATAGTGCAAGAAGAGTCATCCACATATAAATTCCATATAGGTACTTCATCATCAAATTTTTGATCAAACAGAGTTCCTCGGTGGAATATCTGGTGCTTCCTTTTGTCCTCCTTCGGCACTTCTCACTGCTCGTCGATCATCCTCTCTTGCTCGTCTCCCGATGTAAGTTGGTCGGGGTTTAAATTTGATGATCTTGTAACATCCACAGTCTGTTCGGTATTCAACTTCTGCTCTCCGGAGGTGTCTTCTTGAGTAAACTCTGTAATAAAGTCCACTATTGCCTGCCCTTTGAGCGACGATCTAGGTTCATAAATTATATCATATTCACCCAGTTCTACTGCCCAATACATAAATCTTCCTTATTTCTTTGGTTTATGCAGAGCTTGCCTTAATGGCATATCTGTATACACCATTATAGTATGGGCTTGGATGTATGGCCTCATCCTTTTGCTTGCTTTGATTGGTGCCAATGCCAATTTCTCCAACCTTGGATATCTGATCTCTACTCCTCGAAAAGCCTTACTAGTGTAATAGATTGATTTTTGCACTCCATCCTCCAATCTTATAAATGCCGAGCTCACTGCATTTGCTGAAACTGCCAGGTATAAGTATAGTTTTTCTCCCATCACTGGTCTGGACAACAATGGCGGTGTCCCCAAATATTTCTTCAATTCTTGAAAAGCCTCCTCGCATTCATTCCATTCAAAAGTTTTTTGGAGTGTTTTGAAGAATGGTAGGCATCTGTCAGTTGCTCGTGACACAAACCTATTAAATGCTGCAACTCGTCTGGTGAGACTTTGTACTTCCTTCTTCGTCGTTGGAGATCGTAGCTCTAATAGAGCTTTGATCTTTTCAGGGTTCGCCTCAATTCCTCGTTGCTTAACAATATATTCGAGAAATATGCCTTCTCGTACTCCGAATATGCATTTGGTGGGATTCAGCTTCATTTGATATTTCTCTAGTTGATCAAATGTCTGACCTAAGTCAACTAGATGATCATCAACTTTCTTTATCTTTGTTAGCATATCGTCAACATAAACCTCCATGTTATGACTGATTTTCTCTGCAAACACCTTTTTCATCAGCCGCTGATATGTGGCACCTGCATTTTTAAGTCCAAAAGGCATAACATTATAGCAATAAGTTCCCCTAGGGGTGATAAACGAGGTACTCTCCCTGTCCTCAAGCTTCATTTTAATCTGGTTGTACCCAGAATACGCATCCATGAAACTCAACAATTTATGCCCCGAAGTAGCATCTACCAGCTGATCGATTCGAGTCAAAGGAAAATGATATTTTGGGAAGGCTTTATTAAGATCAGTGAAGTCCACACACATCCTCCACTTGTTGTTTTTCTTCTTCACCATTACTACATTTTCTAGCCAATCAGGATATTTGACATCCTCAATAAAAGAGGCTTTTTGTAATTTCTCTACTTCTTCCTGTATAGCTTGGTTCTTTTCAGGATTGAACACTCTTCTTCGCTGCTTTACTGGCTTAATTTCCTTATTCACATTGAGCTCGTGACACAAGAAATTCGGATCTATCCCTGGCATGTCTTCATGACTCCATGCAAAAGTTTGCTTTCTACACCTTAGAAATTCTATTAGTTCTTGCCTTATCGATGCATCCAGTGAAGCACCAATTTGAGTTATTCATTCTGGATGCTCATCGTCCAGAATAATATTTTCAGTAGCTTCTATGACCTGGTCTTTAATGAGCTGAGACTCATCTCTAGGGTCTAAAGTTTCAATCTTCGCATCTTTTATTTCATCCACCTGATAAGTAATAGTCTTCTTCCTGGATTCTTCACGCTCCTCATGCCCAGCAGATGAATAGTAGCATTCCCTAGCTACTTTTTGGTCACCTTTCACCACTCCTACTCCAAAGTTGGATGGGAATTTTAGACATTGATGCATAGTAGATGGTACTGCTTTGAACTTTTTCAAACCTACCCTTCCCATGATGATATTGTAAGCTGATTGGACATTTTTATCCATTACGAAAAAGCGTACTCTTTCTGTTCGACAAGCAGGCCATGTACCGATAAGCATATCCAACTTGATCGTAGCAAGTGGAAAAACTTTCTCTCCAGTAAAACCAAGAAGTATGGCTCCAACTGGGTTAGTTTCAGATTCAAACTGTCAAAACATGAATAAAACATGATGTCTGCCGAGCTACCATTATCCATCAGTACTCGCGAAATCACCACTTCCTTAATTCTCATCTTGATCACCAATGGGTCATCATGAGGATATAATACCCCTGCAGGTCGTTCTTAGAGAAACCAATGATCAGCTTGTCTTTATTCACCTTTCTCGGGCGATCATCTTCAGTCAGATTTATTCGCTGAATGTACGAGCAAGCTTGAGCCTCATTGAGGTAAGCTTTCCTCTCTCCAGTCATATCCCCACCTCCTGCATCTCCACCTATAATTACATTACATTCAAATGATCCAAAATGTATTGAAAATACCTCATGTTCTAGATGCTTTGGTCTTTTGGGGAGATCAGGATCATCTTGGTCATCTTCTGGGTCTTCTTCATGACTTATCTTTTTGTCTTCTTTTGCTCATCGAGGAGATCTAGACCTCTGCCTTCTTCGATCATTGACCTTTCTACCATTTCGGCGATCAACATACTTGGTTAATTTCCCCCACCTGATGAGCTCTTCAATTTCATTCTGGAGAGCTATGCAGTTTTTGGTCATGTGACCATGGTCTTTATGGAACTCGTAATATTTCGATTTATTCCTCTTGTCAGGATCCGCCTTCATTTTTTATGGCCAATTTAACTCCTCGCTGTTCTTGATCTCTTCCAGAATGTGGTTTATATCTACCTTCAAAGGAGAATAGTTTCCAAATTTCTTCAACTGTTCCAATGCTTGCATTGATTTCGACGTCCTGTTGCCACCATTATTCTTCTGATCCTTCTTTTCAGTCTTACCATCTTTAACCTTGACCTCCTTATTGTCTGCATTCTTCTTCGCAACCATAGCTTCCTTGGCATTCATGATTTTGGCTACTTTTTCCATCAGTTCCGCCATGGTTCTGGGTGGATCTTTGGCTAAAGTGTAGTACAATTTATTTAGCAATATCCCACTCATCAGAGAAGTAATTTCTGTTTTCTCCTCATAATCATACACCTCGAGCTTCTCATTATTGAAACGAGTAATATAGTCCCTGGTTCTTTCACCTGTCTTCTGTCTAACACTCAGCAAGTGCGCTACTCGTTTGACTGGTTTTGCTCCAAAATAGAAGTTCCCTATAAATAGCTCTGCCAGTTAAAGGAAAGTTGCAATCTTCCCCTGAGGAAGGTTGTTGTACCATATCTGAGCTGATCCGATAAGAGTTCCTGAGAATGCTCTACATCTCATCTCGTCTGGAACTGCATAAATGTCAACAGCAGCCTGGTATTGTTCTATATGAAGGACAAGATCAGTTTTTCCATCATACTTAGGCATTACTACAAGAGCTTTGAATTTTGACGGTGTGGGAAAATCCACAATTGCCTGTACAAATGGTGTCCCTTGGACAAAAGTTCTTTGTAGAGGATTCTTGGCCTTAGCCATTTCCCCTAGTCTGTCTTCCAACCTCTGAATAGAGCCTTTCCATGCATTATTTCCCTCCTCGGGCCTATTTGTTCGAGCGACTGATCGCCTTGAATTAGCCTCTTGGGATTTTTCATTACGAGCAGTTGGTCGTGATTGGGTAGAGCCTTCTCTTAGATCGGATGGTCATTGAGAGTTCCTCGACACAATCCTAGGGGGACTTTTATTTCTCCTAGGGCCCAAACGATTAAAAGGAGAGACTCTACTCAACCTTTCAAGAGCACTGGTCCTTTTTGGAGATAAAGTGATATTTTGCTGAGTATTTGTAACTCGTACTAAGGAAGTTCGACCAGGCTGATAAGAAGGATCATTAGATCTTTCAGTTTGATATGAATTAGTGCGTCTGGATCGAGATTCCTCAGGGAATAATGTTCTCCTAGTTCGCGAAGAGGGTAAACGAGTATTTCTGTGAACACTTCGTTGTCCTAATTGAGCCAGCGCTCCGCCTTGAACAGTTTGTATAAGTTGTCACATGGTTTCTTGCATGGCCGTTTGTCCTTGGGCTAAACTAGCCATTATGCCAGCCAGATCTGACACATTTGGGGGAATGGATGAATTTGGAGGGATCCCAGCGTTTCAATTACTAGATTCCGGATTATCAGCCATTGATGATTAATTATTTTGGTGAAAAATGATAAGTACAGTCGTTTCCCACAGACGGCGCCAATCTGTTGATGTAAAAAATTAGATTATCTCTAATTAATCAATCACGGATAAAATAAATAAGACAACAGATTTTTAAAGTGGTTCAGCCTTGTAAGAATGGCCTACGTCCACTATTTTTGTTATTGCTGACTGTTTGCTTGTAATTTTTGATAATGAATTTACCAAGAAATTCCCAGTCCCCTTAGAATGAGGAGGTTACAATGTATTTATAGCCTTGAGGCTGTCCATGAGAAAGGATAATGCGCTGTTATCTAGTAGACATATACATCTGTACGATAATAATGGACATTTAATGCGCAATCGTCTCTTTGATTCTCTTGATTTGGGAGCGCTGTACCCTAAGCAGCTCGGACCGCTTAAGCTGCTCGGACTGCCTTAGTATCTCGGCATGCATGAGTTGCTCATGGAGCTTGAGTAGCTCGGTGGCAGTGAGTTGATCGGTAGAAATAGTTGTAATTGCCACTTTGGTTGACACGTGTCTTCAAATGATAGGTCCATGTCAGCGGATTAAATTTTGTATCAACAGACCCTTTATGTTGAAGAGGAATATGGTTATGTTGATTTGGTTAAGGCTATGATCAAGTACTAAGATCTTATTGCTACTTCTATCAAAGAAAAAATGGATTTGATGTACTTCACATTGTTTCCAGATAATAAGATTTGGGTATGTCTACTTAATGAATTGCTCTTCTTTTTTCTCTTCGTTATTTCCTTTACGTTGGCTTCCTGTTTGGTTAGAGATTTGTGTTTTTTGCAGTCCCAAAATTTATAAATTCACACATAAAGTTTGATCTTTAGGAAAATGATTGATTTCCAATAATTCAATCTCTTGACATAAATCAATTCCGACTTTTATCGAATCTAAAGAAGAGGAACAACCATTCATACTTAAAATTTGATTTTGTTTAGATAACTTCTATTTATAATTTATTAAAGCCATATTCTTATTATTCGTAATAGATAACCTCAACCACAATGTATTATGCATTCAGAGTACATTAGAAGGATATATACTTGCACCGAAAAATTATTCAAGTTCTACATCAAATTAAAAGGATTAACGAACTCCGCTCGCAAGCTTGGATGTTTTGTTGTGCAAAAAGTAGAAGTTGTTGAAACAAGCAAGTGTAACAAACGTCAAAAGAAAAAAATTGAGATACCTAAACTTTGATGCCCTTTGAAATTATTCATGTTCTTGATCTTCTGCATTCTTTTTTTTTACTTTATCCCTACTTAAATTATGGATTTAAATAATTTTGAAACTATATTTCAATTCAGTTGTACATGAATTTATTTGGATCACAATATTGTTCACGTATTCGCTATTGTACCATCGGTATGGATTTTTTTAGTAATGCCTTGTTCCATACTATTAATGCTTAAATTGAATACTCGAATTCGGTCACACGTTCCATGCACATGTCCACACCTAGTTGTAATAAATACTCAAATATAGTTGCAATAAAAAGTCATCTTACTACCATCAGGCTCATGATGGTCAAATACGCAAATACAGTTGTACTAAATATGCAGATATTCTATAATATTTGTAGATGAACTCACTTTAGTGAATAATAAAAGATGGTCAAATGTATGTAAATGATGGAAATTACATGTGGAATGTAGTTAAAGTCTTCCTATCTGGTGATTCACAAAGATCACTTAAAAAAACCACTTCAAACTAACCAGCATGTTGTCATCATTATACCTAAATTTATATATTTATGAGTTTGTTTCCAATAATTTTTATTATATGACATGTTATTATGTCATGTTGAGGTAAATATATAAAAACATTTCTTCCAATATTCAAGTTACACAAATAAAACAGTACAAACATAATATATGGTTGGTTGGTGCAAATAGAAACCATCAATGCGGAGGTTGGTTATAAACTAGCATAGGTGAGGTTGGTTCACATAATATCCAATATTGAGTGTATTCAAGGACGAGAATCATTCTTCATAACTTCTTAGATCTATCTTATAAACCCACTTTAGTGAAGATCAAATTATATTCAACATATTATTTTTTTTATTCAAAGAGGCATTAATTTACAATCTCTAAACTTGGTTTTTAAACCATTTATACACTCTTATAATCCATATTTATATTTCTCCAAAAAATGAGTTATTCACTTAATGTGACTCTTTGAGCTTCCACCTTGCAAACATGAAAATATTCTCGGCATTTTTTAAAATTTCATTGAAGTTTTCTATAAGATTTTTCTTACCTTGGCATTATAAGCAAAAGGTTTATCATAAGCATGTTGCAGACCACAATATTCTTAACCATATGATTCATCGTTAAAATACATGAAGAAGATAAAATTTCAATATTTGTGGAACATTCATCGTCATAAGATGAATATTGACACAATTCTCATTCATTTTGTAGGATGCCATTCGAAGAGTTTGAAAGACGGTAATGATGACATAAAACATCATTGTGTTCCATACTAGTCATATATATATATATATATATATATATATTATTTTCCCCATTTAAACACACAATATGATCTACCTCTAGAAGGATAAACCTAATTGAAGAGAAAAGACTTTGATACATGTTAAGGGTGCCTTATGCATTCAAAATACAAAGATACACCAATTAAAAATATTTCCAAATTTTAATAAAAAATGATTTAAACATCCTATAGGTCTATGTATCTAAATATTTCATCAAATTTAAATTTCATTCTTGTTAAAAATTTAGATGAGAAGTCATGCGAAAAAGATGAATCAACACATAGCCAAATGTATGGTGGATTATTCACAAATGAGAAACAACAGCGGTCAAAATAACAATATCACTGAAAATTAATAAAGACTTACAATGGGAATAACCTCCTAGTTTCACTTTGGCTTTACTTCTAAAACCAATTATTTCCACCAAAATTAGGAAGAGGCACTCTACATTATAGGTCATCTTCTCAACATCACAATGTATTGATTTTTTATCAGCCTGGTCGCTCTTTGTTCCAATAGAATTAAAAAACTTCTATTGTGTTAAAATAATATTTTGACCAAAAAATGAATCGCAAGTGACCCACATTGATCACTAACTCTTGTGGAAATAAAAATCGAAAGTGTATTAGAGGATAAGTGATTAAAATTATTTTGGCTCTAAACAAATGAATTTTTATTATTTTTTATTGATCAACCTAAAAAATATGAGGTAATAAAATGCAAGTAATAAAAGATGATAAAGAATAAAAAGTATTAGTTTTAGCATTATATCTTAGCTTTTTTAGATGATAAGATATGATATCAATCTTAACACAATATTACCTAGACTTAGCAAATAAGATTGCTACCAAAAGACATATATTCAAAAAACAAACAATGAAAAAGCCTAAAATACCATCACGAAGATTAGCTAGTGGTTACCATTAGTGTTATAGTAATCTAAAGGACTGTTAGGCAACTTAATGTTCACCCATTTGGGGAAAAAATGGGTTTAGGGGAAAATAAATTTTATTTAATTTTCATGCTTTTGTTTTTATATATTCTTTTTAAATATTATGTTCAATGAATTGGAAATGAAAGATTATATGTTGACCTTACTTGAAATTATTGAAATATTTTTTTGTATTGTCCATAATTTAAAAAAAAAATCTTTTTGTAATTTTCATGTTTAATAAATTTTATTCTCGCGTTATCTAATTTTTTTATATTTTTCAATAATTTCCACATTTTTTAAATATATTTTTGAAATTTTCATATTTTAAAATTAATTTTTTAGAATTTTTAAAGCGCATATGTGTATATATATATATATATATATTTTGTGTGTATGTGTGTGTGTGTGAGAGAGAGAGAGAGAGAGAGAGAGAGAGAGAGAGAGAGAGTCCTTAAAGGTATGTTAAAAGAAAGAATATTTTAAGAAAATGTAAAAAGAAACTCGCGATGACTAATGGTTAAGTGATTTTGGTGCAATCCCAAATGAACAACTATCTAGAAATGGTCTAGTAGTTGTGAAAAATTGGAGTCCAGTCTAATATTATATAATCAAACTCGTATTTTATGAAAATGACTTTTTATTCCAACATTAAATGCTAAATGATATATTTGACTATTGCGTACCAAATTATCGTGTAACTTGAAACGAGTCTAACCCTGCCTATATAAAATCGAATGCCCCATCCACATCTTTACTCACAAATTAATTGTTCTGAATGTAAGACCATAGAACTAAAAAATCTCAGTAGTTACTATATTTCAGTAATGTTTTCCAACAGAACGTAGAGGAATTTAAGACTTGGAAGGTGTAAGGACATGTTTTATCAATGTCCATATGAAATCTAGGAATTTCTATGTTGTCCTAGATGACAGTTAGTTGTCGTATATCATTACATCTCGGCACGTCTTCACATGTTCTACCTTGACGTCCATCATCCGAATCTTGAGAAACGGCGTCATCAACATGCATCCATCATTGACATCGTGCTTCTTCAACTGGCTCTATTCCCAATAACTTCACTATGCTAAAAGGTAATATGTTTAATTGGAGTTATTAATGTTTATGTATTTATTTGGGATATTTTTATAAAATGTTTTTATCAAAATTGAGGCGTTTTTCTAAGTAAAAAATTTATTTTTAAGACCTGTAGGTGAGACTTTTTAAAGTAATATTTTTCGATTGTGTCGTTCAAACGACATAGAAATGTTGTTCAAACGACATTGAGAAGTCGTTTGAATGATAACTTCTAACGACATCCCATGTCGTTTGAAGGGTCACTTGAAGGTCATTTTTAAGATGCATTAAACGAACTCGTATTATTTTGATTTTTTAAGGTCGTTTGTAAGGTCGTTCAAAGTAGCTTCTACAACATTAGATGTTGTGTAAACGACATGCAGATGTCATTTGAACAACATGCGTCGCTTCAACCTTTTATTCAACCTAGAAATACCTGCTTTGAAGTTAGGTTTTTCAAGTCTTTCAAAATTCTATTTCTTCATATAAAATGCAATTAAAGACATCATCTTTTAGGGTTTTAAACCCTTTTTGATTCACTACAAAGTCCCAAATCATTTATGTGAATCAATCTTGACTTGATTACTTATTTTACTCATTCTAAAGTTACCCTTGTGGAGAAGAAGGCTATCTTCATTGCTGACCAATTGGAGCTATTGTGGGATATCTTGTTGAAGACTTCAAACTGACAACTGAGGGTATTTCATCGTCACAAAAATGTTGTATTTATGCTATATAATTGTAACTTGGATATTTACAGTTTATAGAGAAATAAAAGATTTTACCCCTGTTGGGGAATTTTCCTCAAATTTGTGTTGTGATTATTTGGTCGTGCATGATAGATAATTCATATTATTGTCAATCACAAGTAGATGCATGTTTTAGGGATTTTATTAAAATCTAGGCATAAAATTGGAATTTAATTAAACAAGTTTAAATGTTGAATGCAAGCGTACTCTTAAATTGGTATCAGAGCCAATTACACAATTAGACGATGTAAATTTTTTGCAAAATATTTTCTGGATATCAATTTTTTTCTAAAAATGGATTTTTGAAAATGCATAAGTTTAATGGAAAACTTATATAATCGTATGCCAATTTTTTACGGGACTAATTATGCTTATTAAAAAGCCCGTATAAAATCTTCTTTATAGGCCATTGATGAACGTGTCTAGGTTGTATGTGAAAGAGGGTGGAGTCCTCCCTCTATCACCATAGATAACGTGACAAACCTTAAATCGGTGTTTGACTGGACTAAGAAATAATTTAAATGGAGCACATATAACTCTTGTGGGCTAAGTGTAATTTCTGGAGCTGTCACACCCGACGAGTTTCGACGCATCATGATGTGTACCACATCAAAATAAGCATGGGATGTTTTTCAACTTATCCATGAAGGCACTAATCCAGTTAAAGAATCTAAATTGCAAATTTAACTACTCAATTTGAAACAATTACCATGCTTGAATCTGAGTGTTTTAATGAATTATATGCTCGCTCATCTGATATTTTCAATCTTGGTGTATTCCTGATGCATGAGTAGTTAAAAAGATTTTGAGATCATAGCCTAAGCGTTTTATCCCTAAAGTCACTGTGCTAAATTCAATATGAAATTTGAGAAATCTTAAATTAGAAGAACTGGTAGGAGACCTCCAGACATATGAAATTGACATGTTTCCTAATTCGGTTAAATCCAAAGATAAAGGGATAACACTTAAAGCCTAGGCTAGAAAAAGTGAGAAGTCAGCTTGAAAAAAGGGTGAGTTATCTAAACGGAGAGAGGAAGAAATGTCAGATTTTGAGTTTGATTTTGATTTAGATGATTTGGCACTGTATGCAAAAAATTTCAAGAAATTTTATCATATTAAAAAATAATGGAAATTTCAAAGATAAAAAGAATTTTGAGAAAAATAAATTTGGCAATAAGAATGATAAAGATAAAAAGGTCACTCCTAAAAGAGACGAAGAGATATGTTATGAGTGTGACGGTAGAGGTCATAAGGCTTTTGAGTGTCCAACTAGGTTGAAACGTCAAGGCAAAGGCAAAGCTGCTTTAAATGCCTCCCTTATTGACAACAGTGAGGTCGAGTCGGTGGATTCTAGAGACGATTCATCACATGAATGTAACTTCCCCACATTCATGGATAGTCATGTGAGTAAAGATAGTTCACCCCACGACGACGAGTATGCTACTTCATAGGGACACCTCGACAGTGAATGCAATGTGAGTGAGGGGGAGGATGCGACAAGTGAGAACGAGAGTGACCTACAATGCGCCTACGCCGATTCGTATGATGATTCATTTAAAACTAAAAAGTGTAACAAAGGGTTGGCTCTTAGGATCATCGCATTAGAAAAGGAATTTGGAGGGATGGGGGAGAGAGAGAGAGAGTCCTCCATTAGCATTTCCTTAAGAGATAGAGAGAAAGTTAATGTTGATAGAGGGAGAGTATGTGTAGAGAGATAAAGACTATTTGGAGAGAGAGTAGTTTTGAGAAAGAGAAAGGGGACTTTACCAAGTAAGTGGCTAGTCTTATGAGTGAGCTCCTTGCATCCGTGGAGGATTGAAATAAACTTGAAGCCCTTGTATCCTAACTCACTCATGACCTTGAGAAAGCCCGGGAGGTCAAGGTAAAGATAGATGATCGATCTGGAAAGATGGAAAAGATGCTCCTTGCCCCTGATTTTGGGTTTGGTGAAAGGCAGGGAATAGGTTTTGACGGTTCTTCCACTTCTCATATTTCACCGAAACCTATTCCCGAGTTTACAACTATTCCATTTTGGTCATCATCCAAAACCCCAAAGAAGAGTTTGGCTAAGAAAAGAAAACTAAGGTCGGCCTAAGAATGTGTACTTTTATACCTGTTGGAAAAGAAAAGGCCACCTTAGGGAGTTTTGCTATAGTTTGGTTAAGACACGACGTACACATGCTCCATCACCCCACATTAGTGATTTTACTAGTCTTATAGCGAGTAGGTTGAGTTTCTAGTCGCCACTTCTCACAACTTGATGAAAGAATTCCAACGAATGTCATTGCCGTTAGTGGACACTTCCAACATACCGGCTAGAACCAATAATGACAAGGGAAAACATAAGGTTACTACCTCTTGGGTACCCAATAAAGATGTAAAATCCCTTATTATTCATGTTTCTCTTAAATCAGACAATACCTTGTAGTGGTATTTTGATAGTGAGTGCTTTAGGCACATGATAGGCGACGTCTCATTTTTTACCTACCTTGAGGATCGTAAGGAAGGTAAAGTCACTTTTGGAGATGGGAGCAAGTCTATCATAGTAGGATGAGGTACTGTAGAGATACCCGGGTTTCCTAATCTAGATAATGTTTTGTACGTCAAAGGTTTGAAATCAAACCTTTTCTAGCTGTGCAAAGCTAAATTTGTAGCAAAGTTTGACCGAAAGGAGTGTAATGTTTATGATCAAGATGGTAAACTTCTATTGCTAGGGGTGAGGACAGAAGAGAATTGTTATAGTATTGTGCCCAAGTCCTCATTTGTCTGCAACAGTGCCACAATCACTCTTATGGATCTGCGGCATCAACGTCTAGGTCACGTGAACTTTAAAGATTTGGAGCGCTTAGCTAAAAAGGACCTAGTACGTGGCTTTTCATCACTTAAGAAGACAACTTCCGTGGTTTGTGGACTTTTTCAGTTGGGAAAATAAGTTTTTAGTCCCTATAGGAAGTTGAATTCCATTACCACTTCACGAGTTCTTGAGTTGATTCACATGAATCTTATGGGTCCTACTCGTACTGAGAGTTAGGGTGGTAAGAGGTATATCCTCGTGACGGTAGATGATTTCTTACATTATTCTTTAGTATCTTTTCTGAGAGAGAAATTCTATGCTATAGAGTTTCTTACGACCAAGTGTCATGTCCTATAAAATCAACAAGGTGTCTCTATCAATAGAATGCGTAGTGACAACGAGACTAAATTTAAAAAAGCAAAGGTGGATCATTACTGTGATAGCCTCAGAATCAAACATGGGTTTTCATCCGTAAAGACTACTGAGAAAAATGGGATTATTGAGAGGAAGAACTGAGTAATTTAGGAGATGGCTAGATTTATTCTTCTAAGTCGTAGAGTTACTAGGAGATTTTAGGCAGAGGCGGTGTCTACCGCATGCTACACGGTGAATAGGGTTTATTTTCGTCCACACACACTTCAGATGCCTTATAAATTGTGAAATGGAAAAAAGCCTAACCTTTCATATTTTTGTGTTTTGGGGAGCAAATGCTACATACTACCTGATAGAGAGCAATTAGGAAAGTTTAAGTCCTGGAGCAACGAGGGAATGTTATTAGACTATTCATCAACGAGTAGAGCATACCGAGTTTTTAACCCGAGTAGCTCTAAGGTTATGGAGTCAATAAATGCTACTGTGCAAGATGATGAACCGTCGACCTTTATTGATCCTAAACTTTTGCGTGAGGATGACGCACTTTCTAGTGATGATGTTTTAGTCCCTCACGTACCCAAGGTGGACCCTAATCCTGATTTAGGGAACATGACTACTTGGGTTCGCAAAAGTCGTGATCATTTTTCCATACTAGGAGATCCCATTTTAGGGGTCAAGACTCGTGCTCAGCTAGAGAACATTGTTAGCTTTCTGTGCTACACATCCAAAGTCGATCCTAAGAACCATAACAAATACTCAAAGACAAACACTGGATCTGCTATGCAGGAAGAGTTGCTTCAGCTTTGAAAGAATGGTGTGTGGGAACTTGTCCCCCGACCTAGTGAGACGAACGTGATTGGTACTAAGTGGATCTTAAAGAATAAGATGGATGAGAATGGTACCATTATCTGAAATAATGATAGGTTGGTCATTCAGAGCTACACACAGATTAAGGGTGTAGACTTTGAGGAAACATTTTCTCTTGTTACGAGGCTCGAGTCCGTTCGTTTACTGATCACCGTCACATGTCATCTGCGCTTCAAGCTATATCATATGGATACCAAGAGTGCCTTTATGAATGGAATTCTACAGGAGGAGGTTTACATGGAATAACTAAAAGGGTTTGAAGACCCTAAGCACCCTGAACATGTCTATTATCTGAGAAAATCCCTGAATGGTTTAAGGGAAGCACCCCGTGCTTGGTACGGGAGATTTACTTCCTATCTCTTATCCCGTGGCTTCAAGAGAGGGGGAGTTGATAAGACGTTATTTATTAGGAGAGGAGATGGTGCTATTTTGGTTGCCCAGGTATATGTAGATGGCATAATCTTTAGATCCACATGCTCCCACCATGCTCATGACTTTAAGGAGGAAATGAAGAGTGAGTTCGAGATGAGCATGGTTGGTGAGATTACATTCTTCCTTGGTCTCTAGGTTCATCAGCTAGATGATAAGATGTTCATCTCCCAATCCAAGTATGCAAGAGATATTATGAAGAAATTTGGTTTAGACTCCACTAAGCACGTACGTACCCGTTGAGTACCTCAACTAAGCTTAGCAAGGACACTTCAGGCAAGGATGTAGAGCAAATATTGTATCAGAGTATGATAGGTAGTCTTCTCTACTTGACTTCTGTCATACCGAAATCACCTTTAGTGTTGGAGTATGTGCACGATATTAGACATCCCCAAAAGAGTTGCACTTACTCGCTCTTAAACGTATTATCAAATACGTGAGTGGGACTCTCATACGATATTTGATATTCCTTTGATACCGATGTCATTTCTCCACCTATTCGGATGCCGACTGGGCCGGGGATGCAGATGGATGTAGGAACACTTTTGGTGGGTGTTTCTATTTTGGTTCTTCTCTTATCTCTTGGTTGAGCAAGAAGCAAAACTCCATCTCTTTGTCCACTACGGAGGCTGAGTACATAACCACCGGAAGTTGTTGCATGCAACTTCTATGGATGAAGTAGATACTGGAGGATTATAAGATATTATAGGACACTATGACTATTTTCTATGATAACACGAGCGCGATACACATATCATGTAATCCAGTCCATCATTCGCGCACAAAACACATTAGGATACGTGAGCACTTTATCTGTGAGTTAGTAGAAGAGAAAGCCATGTCCTTGAGTTTTGTGTCCACTGACCTTCAGTTAGCCGTTATCTTCACGAAGACTTTAGATGCCCTTAGATTTGAAAGTCTTAGGAAGTCTTTAGGAATTTGCACACTTGACTTAGGGGTGATTACTATGTCTAGATAAAATGCATTTCCTTATGTTCATATCACATGAATCGTATTGATAGACTGTATAATTTGTATCATTTTTGCAATATATTTTCATTTTTTTTAAATACAAAAAGATTTTCTATACTTTAAGAAAAATTAAAAAATCCAAAAAGATTTTGTTTTTGATAAATTTTTTGAAAAAGACAAAAAAAATTCTTTTTTAAAAAAAAAATACAAAAAGAGTTTTGTATTTTGTTTACACCTTCTATGGATGAAAATTTAAGATGACCAAAGTCACATCTTCATTTCCATATTCCATGTGACTTTTTGATAGTGATTTGAAAGGCTACATCATTTCATCCATGTGCTATAAAATGTTTGGGGTCATTAAGATGCAATTAGTGATATCTTTCTACATGTTTGGCTCCCTATATCCTTTAATGCACACATGCATGACTTTATTCAAATTTTGTTCTTGTTTATCACATGTTGGTTTCAATGTTTTCATCTCAATTTTGTCTATATAATGAACCGAATGCGATCAAATGAGAATAGTAATAGTAGTGCATATAAGAACTGTTACCCGTGAGAAATTTATTTCTATATGATGAGTGAAAACGGGGAAGGGCAATGAAAGATACTCATATCCTTTGCGATTAAGACACCGTTTAAATCGAGTAAAAAAGTTTGGCATCGTAAAAAGTATCCAAGACCCAACAAATTTAAAAGAGCCAAAAAAGTGTGGCATTGATATAAGTATCCAAGGCCAAACTAGTTTAGATTGATATGATAATTCAAAATGTGGTATAAAAAAAATATCACAATAAAGGATCTACGAAGAAGAATCACAATTCAACAAGAAAGAATATAATCGCACACACAACACAACTATGTACATGGTTCGACAACTTGCCTACGTCCATGGAGAGGTCCACTATTTTATTAAGTATCTCTCAATATGCTCGGTTACATGCCCCGATGCCCCAGGCCAGGGGTTAAAATTTATAGATGTAGAATTTCAATTGTTCAAGTAACTTCACGACATCCATCATGATTCATGAATCCTTTAAATATATGCACGAGATTATAGGGGATTGACTTGGTTTTGGGGCATTGTGGACTGCACATACTCGTAGCTTATTCTTATGATTTGGGCCGGGCAGCTTTCTAAATTTGTTGGGCCAGGTCAACTACTCTCATGGGCTGAGAATAAAATTGGTCTCCACAATTTCCCCTAAAATCTTTAGGACATTACTTGGGCCGAAGAATTTTAAATGTGGCTAAGGACATAACACTATATGCAGTGGTATATTCATAATTTGCTGAAGTAGGAGGGGCATGCTCGTCTTTCTGTAAGATATTAAATCGACAGATTTTTCTCGAGAAGTATAAAGCGTCATTTGAGGGTTTGAAACTGATTTATTAAAAACTTAACCATCAGTTCATTGTCTTTGGTCGTTTTTGCGTATAATCTGTTCTCAGGCTTCATTCCTTACTTTCTCTCTTCAAAATCAAGATTTTCTCAACTTTTGAAGCCTCCTTTTTGTCTCCTAAGTTCCATCTTTTTTTCTTCTTCTTCTTCTTCTTCTTCTTCTTCTTCTTCTTCTTCTTCTTCTTCTTCTTCTTCTTCTTCTTCTTCTTCTTCTTCTTCTTCTGTGAATCATTCTTCTACTATAGCTAAGGTTTTTGTGCTTTTTCTTATGGTGATGATTCATAATAACTCTTTGCCTAAGTTTAGAAAATGTTATAATATTCCTGATTGGGTAGACATAGAGTGTACTTCAGTCCCTAGAAATGTTCGCAATCTAGAAGATGGTCACCGGATTCACGTTTTATTGGTTTCCCAAGGGGGTTTAACGTTTCCCCCTAATCCTCTACTTTTCTATTTTTCTAATACTTCAATGTAGTTCCTGCTCAATATTCTCCAAATGTGTGGAAGATTGTTAATGGAGCTCATAGGATAAACCAACTCTATGGCACCAATTTAGGATTAGCTGAGATCCGCTATTGTTATACTTTCTCTTGCACCAGTGGGGGTCTTTTGTACTTGAAAGCAAGAATTCCTGATAGGGTGTTGGTAGTAAATCTACCTGATTCCCATAAAGACTATTGGTCTGAAGGTTTTATTGCTAGAAATTGGCAATATCCTCCCCAATCAGGGGGTATAAGGTACAGGGGACCTAGGATCCCTACCTTTGGGGAGGAATACATAGGTTATTATCACCATCTCTTTTATTTGCATGCCTCTATGTACTTTCCCTCTGATATTTCCTTCTTTTTATTTTATAGCAAAAGATAAAAATCAAGAGCCTGCTCCTCACAAGATTCGAGATGTTGAACTTTTGAAAGCTTGGAGGATAAGGGACACTGTTGCTGAGGGGGAACATCCTCGGTCTGTTGCATTCTTGTTGGAAAATAGGAATACTACTTCCAACTTTATTGCTCGCCCGGTAGATGCAATCCCTAATCTAGACATTCCAAAAGAAGGCGCTAGTGGTACTTCTGAACCCATTAAGGTAGAGGACGATGAAGAAATTAGCTCGGGAGAGGGTCTGATAGAAGGCATTGAGGAAGGAATTAGTGAAAGTAGGAGCAGTAATGAAGAGTCCAGTGAAGAGGAGTCTAGTGAGGAAGAGACGGCTCCTCTGAGGAGAAGAAACTTGATTTAGGATGATGATGATGATGACCTACTATCCAGTAGGATAAAGATCCTCAAGTATAAGGTTATAGATTCTATTAGTAGTCCAAAAGTGGTGGTTCAGGAGAAAGAGGTGGAGAGAAAAAAGAGAGAAGAGGAGGAAAAGCGAGCGAGAGAGAGAGAGAGAGAGAAGCAGAAAAGAGATGGTCATAAGACTCAAAGGCCTCGATAGTGCCTTCTATTTTTGCTATTGAGGGGGACTCAGTGACTGTTGCTCCTCAACTTACCTCTTTGTTGTTGGAGAAAGCAGTGCTCACGATCGACTGCAAGCTCTCATTGAGCATGGGGGGAGACTAGTTTGCCCTTAAATCTGTCAAAGGGCTTACTTTTATGGGTACTCCTTTCTTTATACTTGTTTATTCTTCATTTTCCTCTAACATCTCGTTATTAACCCGTATTTCTTCTATTTTGTAGTTTGTCTTTGACTATACTATTTTGCTCTATGGTCGAGCTAAGCTGTCGAGGAGAAACTTAGAGCTGGACGAAGCTCTAAAGTCTTCTAAGAAGCATCTGGCTCACATGAAGGCTTCCTTTGTCAAGGAGAGGGAAACGTCTGCTAAGGAGCTGTGTGAGCTCCAAAAAGCCTACAGTGTCATGATTACATACAAGTTGGCAGTGGTAGAGGTGAATAAGTGATTGGTCATGAAGGTGGAGTAGTTAGAGGAGGAAGCAGCAATCGTTTGAGATAACGGGTATAATGAAGGTTGGGAGGCAGCGTACGATGACGTCGAGCACCAGATTACTTATCTTTGGCGAGAATGATTCAAAAAAGGCTGGGACCAAGCCTTGACTGCTGCTGGGGTTGCTTCTAATAAGGGAAAGGGCCCCTCCACGTTTGACTAGGTTGAGGTCTCCTAGGAATTCAGGTTATATTCTTATTTTTATTCGTGTATTGTATTTTTTCTTCCTCCTTTCATTTGTACTGGCTTGTGCCTTTTGATTAAATGAAAAGAAAACTTTTTGTTTCATTACTAATTCTTGCTACCTCTGTTGCTTGTGGTTGTAGCTCATTGATTTAGATGATTATATTCCTACTAACTCCCGTCTGGTCTAGATTCTTGGTCTGAACATAAGAGCTCAAGCGCACCGAGCTTTTGTAAAGATATATAAATCCCTGAGGGCAAGAAACCAGGATTACAAAGATCAATCTAAGGTAATCGCTAAGCTCAAGCATAGGCTTGAGGATATGGATGGAATTGGTGCCTCTATACAGGAGGAGATGGATGCCTTGAAAGCAAAACTTCTGGATGCGTCTAAAATCAACCGGGTAGGGGAGTTTTTGCAAAGAGAGAATGATGCTTTGAGAAGAGAAATTGGGCATCTCAAATAAAATAATCCATCTGGTCCTCCTTTGTGATGTGAAGATCCTCCTCCTTATCTGATATAGTTTCTCAAACTAACAATCAAGCTTCTAGGAGGGAGATTACCGAGCTTAAGGAGGACGTTCAAAGAGCTTATGTGATCGCTGTCGGTCTCCAGAGGTATGTCACACAATTAAGACATTTATTCCAAAAGGGTCCTTGATAGGTCGGGGTTGATGGTTATGAACAAGGTTGGACAGATGCCCCAATAAGATTGAAAGAGGCCTAATAACTTCCTTTTGCTTGGGGATAACTGACTGTTCTTAAGGAATTAAAATTTCCTAAGGAATTCGCCCGGTGGTATAAATATCAGACCGTTTGTTCCTCTACTGTGCGAAATCCCTTCTCGATAGATGACCATTGGACCCTAATAAATGCTATTCCTGCGCAGCTTTTAGAGCCATGCCCAGAGGGCATTAAAGAAGACTTAGTTCCTCATCTTGATGATGGTCAGAGAGTTCGAGTAGCGGACTACCTTGCTCGTCGTGCTTGAGCCATTGTAGGTCTTTAAGTATTTCTTGGTCTTTTGATGTAAATGTAATCATATGATTCTTTATGACATATATAATTGATTATTTATGTCTTGAGAATTTGCTGACTAAATATGTGTTAACCTTATTTTTTGATTGCTTGACATCGGTGTTTGACCGATAAGGTATTTGATAGATTTGATCATAGTATGAATAATTATTATAAGAACTTTTAATCATTTTAGGCTTTTTAACCGAATAAATCATGTTGAGTTTTTTGTTATCCCATGTTTGAACATTCTCCCAGTCCAATATGCCTTAGACATATCATTTCGTCCAAGTCATCACACTTCCTTAGGCCTAAGCAGGGCAATGGAGAGAATGTACCTGGTTAATGGGACATCCGCCCGAACAGGATTTTTTAATTAACTTAAGTTGGCGACCAACCTTGAGTTGGCTTTATTGCCTAAGGATCCCCGGTAGGTCTTTTATTATTATTGGAGCAACCCAAGAGTCCACTTATGTTTTCAATACAGACTTGAGGAAGGTTAATTATAAACCTTGCTTCATATATTTTAGCTTTAAATGGCACAAGTCCAGCACACTATTGTAACCATAGGAGCTTTATTCCTTGACTGAAGCAAGTTGATCACCTTGCTGCAATCCCGGGACTTTGTTATGTTTTAAAGGGAGCATACTACTTAGAAAAGATGCGTATTGAGATTGGATCAAGGGATATTAAACAACCAAGATGTTTATAATGCGAGGTCCAATCGACCTTTATTGATAAAAATGATAAATGAAAGGCAACATTAGTTTGTAAATGAAAATTTGCCTAAACTAATGATGTTGAAAAATAAAATATATAGAAGTCTAGAAGTAGAACTTCTTAAGGTTGGATGCATTCCAGGACCATGGTATCTCCTTTCCCTCCAGCGTTTACAAGTGATATGCTCCCTGTAGGTTGTCTCTTATTATCTTGAAAGGTCCTTCCTAATTTGGTCCTAATTTTCCATCTGATGGTCTTACAACACTAGCGAGGACTTTCCTCAGGACGTAATCCCCTATTAAAAATTTCCTCTGATTGACTTTTTGGTTGTATTATTTGGCCAGTGGTTGTTGGTAGGATGCTAACTTAATGAGTGCCAGTTCTCGTTGTTCATCAGCTAAGTCAAGTTCAGTGAGTAATGCTTCATCATTGAGGCCTTAGTCGACTAAGGTGGTCCTCATTGTAGGGAGTCATAGTTCCAATGGGATGACTGCCTCTATTCCATAGGCGAGCGCGAAGGGGGTTTCTCCCATTGCACTCTCGAGAGTTATACGATAAGCCCATAAAACGTGGGTAGTTTGTCTACCCATGCACCTTTGGCTCTTTCTAACCGTTTTTTTAGTCCATCGATTATTGTCTTATCAAAAGCTTCAGCTTGCCCATTTCTTTATGAATATGCTACAGAACTAAAGTGGTGCTTAATTCCATGCTCGTCGAAAAATCCTTGAAAGAAGTCACTTTTTAACTACATGCCATTGTCAGTAATGATCATTATTGGTGTCCCAAAGCGGGTGATGATGTTCTTTTATATGAACCTCATCATATTAGAGTCCCAGATGTTTGTGAATGGTTCTGCCTCCACCCATTTGGTGAAGTAGTCAGCGCCGACCAACAGATACTTACGATTTCCAGATGCGATAGGCAAAGGCCCTATAATATCCAAGCCTCACTGGGCATAAGTCCATGGGCTGCTCAATGACATAAGGTCGCTAGGTGACTGGTGGACCATAGGGGAGTGCTTTTGGCACTTTTCACACTTACAAACGTAAATTCTAGCATCCTTTTACACGTATGGCCACCAGTAACCGTCTTTGATCACATTAAAAGCTAATGATCTTCCTCATACAAAACTCCCATAAATGCCTTCATAAAGTTCCCTAAGAACCTTCTCGACATCTTTTGGGTGAACGCACTGGAAGTAGGGGCCAGTGAAAGACTTTCTGTAGAGTTTCCCTTCAGTAGATATGTGAAAGAGAGTAGCCTTGGCTCTTATCTGGTGCTCCAATCTCTTGTCGCCTGGCAGTGGGTCTCTCTATAGATAAGTTACGATGGCATCCATCTAAATGGGTGCCTTCTCTATGTGGAGGACATGCTCTATGACTGACTGGTTCATGCTTGGTTTCACGAGGAATTCTATCTGAATGGTTCTCCTTAAATTGGAGTCAATGGAGGAGCTTAGAGCTGTTAAGGCATCGGTGTGACTTTTCTGCCCCCTGGGGAACTACTAAACATCAACTCTATTAAAATTTGCCATAAGTCCCCTTAAAACAATGATGTAAGCTTCCATCCTCTCATCCTTGGCGCTGAAGTCTCCACTTATCTTCTTGAACACTAGCGTTGAATCGCCAAATCCCAAAGGCCTTTTTCCCTAGCAATTGTGCTTTGCGTAGGCCGATGAGAAGCTCTTCATATTTTTCTTCGTTGTTGGAGGCTTCAAATCCCAGCATGATCCCTTGTTCGAGCACAGTCTTCTCTGGGGTAATCAATAGAATTAATACTCCTTCCCTATAGAGTTGGAGGCTCCATTAACATAAAGGGTCCAATCAAAGGATTTTGCTTCCTCTTATGTTGCTTGCTCAATTTCTAACTAGGCAGTAGGATGATTCCCCGTGAACTTAGAGATAAAATCTGCTAAAATTTTCCCCTTAATTGTTGTTCTTGGTTGAAAGTGGCTATTAAATCTTCCAAGCTCTACTGACCATTTTGACAGTTGGTCAGAGAGATCAACTTTCCTTAGAACAGCTTTAAGGGTATGTGAGGTGATCACGATGATGGAATGAGCCTCAAAGCAATGTTTCAGCTTCCTTGAGGCTACTATTAAGGCATAAGAGAGCTTCTCTAGGGGCAAATAATATTGCTCAACATCCAGAAGCGTCTTTCTTGCATAGTAGATCGGGTGTTGGCCTTCTTCCTTATGGTCTACCAAGGCAGAGCGAACAACATGGTCTAACACGGTAAGATAGAGTTATAAAGGGTCATCTTCGCTTGGAATCATTAGCAAGGGTGTCTTGTTGAGGTAAGACTTAAGTTCTTTTAGGGATTTGGACCACTCGTCATTCCATACTAGGTCCTTATCTTTCTTCCACATTTGGAAGAATGGTCGACAACGCTTTGAAGATTTAGAGATGAAGCGGTTGAGTGCGATAACCATGCCGGTAAGATTCTAGACATCTCTTATTATCTTAGGGGGGCTGGACTTTTCTAATGGTGTCGATATGATCAGGGTTTGATTCAACCCCTCTTTTATTGACCAGATATCCTAGGAAGTTTCCTGACTGGACACCGAACGAACACTTACTAGCATTAAGTTTCATCAAGTATTTCTTGATGATCTCAAAGGTTCCTTCTAGGTCTGAGAGATAGTCTCCCTTGAGATTAATTTTGACGAGCATACCGTCAATGTATACCTCCATTGTTTCTCCCATTTTCTTATTGAACATCCTAGTGACTCATCACTGATAAGTCGCTCCTATATTCTTAAGGCCGAACGACACGACTTTGCAATAATATAACCCAATAGGAGTTATGGAGGAGGTCTTATTTTGGTCTGGCTCATAAATTGGGATCTAGTTGTATTCGGAGTACGCATCCAGAAAGCTCATTCTTTCATGCATTACAGTGGCGTCGACCAGTTGATCTAACTTTACGAGAGGAAAACTATCTTTTGGAGAATCCTTATTGAGGTCAGTAAATTCAATACACACTCTCCAGCTTTCATTGCTTTTGGGTACTACAATTAGGTTGGATAGACATTTGGGGAACTAAAATTCCCGAATGGAACCTGCATCCAGTAATTTTCCTACATATTTCTCTATTGCCTTTGCCTTTTTAGGGGTTGTTCGGTAACCTTTTGAATGACAGGTTTGAAAGCCGGATCGACGTGCTGTTGATGGCATGCAATAGTGGGATCTATCCCAGGCAGTTCATACGATTCCCAGATGAAAACATCCAGATTTCTCGAGAGGAACGTGGTTAGCTCATACTTTTCTCAATCAGTGAGAGAGGTACCGATCAGAAATTTCCTTTCAGGCGAGTTGCCTTCGGCTGTAACTTCTTTCAGGTCTTCGATGGCCCCACTTAGGGTGTGGACCCTGGTTTCCTCCACCCCTGGTCTATCGTACCGTAATTGCTATTTGGAAGGCAATACCCTTTCTTGTGCTTCCTCCTAGACTTTCCTCTCATCCTTCTTCTTCTTGTGCTTGGGTGGATGGCTGCAATAAAGAATTTTTTAGCCATAGTTTGATCGCTACAAATCTCGACCACCCTTAATTTGTAATGCACTTGAGTTTTTGATGATATGAGGATGGTACAACCTTCATAGCATGGAGCCATCCTCTGCTTAGGATGGCGTGATAGGGGATTCGATATCTACTACTAATACTCGATCATCTTTGAAATACTTCTCGCCCTCACTGGCAGGACTGTCTTTCCCAGTGTTATGGTTATCTTTCCTGCAAAGCCAACCAATGAAATGGTGGCGTCTTTGAGGTCGGCGATATTCAATTTCAATTTGTGGAACAAGTGTAGGTACATCACTTCGGAAGAGCTACCTTGGTCGATGAGCAACCTGTCGATGTCTTAATTAGCTATCCTGAGTATGATAACGAGTTCATCATGATGTGGTGTCCTTACCCCCAAATAAGTTATCTTCAGTAAACACAATGTGTTTGTTGTAGTCAACATATTCTAGTCGTCGATGATTTATGGCCTGAGCTTAGCGGGGTCTATTTGAAAAGCTTGCATAACATCAGTAATCTTCTTAACTTCCATTCGGATAGTGTTTCCTTGTACTTGCTTGAGGTTTGATGCCCCATGAATTACTACAAACTCGTGGCCCATCACGTCCTTAAGGACTTTGTCTGGCTTCTGGTCGCCATTGGCTACAACCTTATCTGCCTTCTTATCTATGAACTCATTGAGATAACTAGCTTGGGCCAGCTCCTTGAGATGAGATTTGAGTGCTTTGTAGTGTTCAGTCATGTGACTGCCTTTTTTATGGAATGCACACCTCAGTGAATTATTACGCTTCGTTGGATCTCCTCCCATCTTCCTGGGCCATTTGACAAATGGCTCTTCCTTGATCTTGGCGAGGATTTTGTATATCGGTTCTTTGAAGACTGTGTTAACATCCCAGAACAATTTTGAGGGGTCATTCTTATTGTCATTTTTTGAGCCATTCCTTCCCCCATTCTTGTTTCCTTTCCCGTGGAATCATTTTTCTCTGTCCCTTTGTTCATCTTTGCATGACCATTATCCCCTGCATTAAGATGGATTACATCTTTAACTTTGGCATATTTTTTAATACGGGCCATCAAGTCGTCGATGGAAATAGCCTCCTTCCTAGTTAGGGATTGGTGCAATAAAGAAGTGCTTGGCAGTCCGATCTTAAAGGATGCTACGGTAACCTGCTCTGAGCAGTCTTTGATTTCATTAAAAATCTCTGAGTACCTCTTGTCATATTTCCTGAGTTTCTCCTATCATTGTTTCTTCATTGTGAGGAGAGCATCTATCCGCTTGGGGTAGGAGCTACTGGTTATAAAGCGAGCTATGAATAATTCAGCTAGAGCCTTCAAGCTGCTGATAGACCTATGTGTAAGCCTCTTGAACTATTTATGTGCAACATCATGTAGACTAGAAGGGAAAATGCGACAAACCAATGTGTCGTTGTGGCTCCACAAGGTTATGGCTTGCCTGTACTGCCGGACATGATTGATAAAGTCAGTTTTCCCGTCATAGATCTTGAATCTAGGGATTGCAAATTTCTTAGGGGGCTCCATTTCTTCTATTACCCTTGAAAAATGGGACTTCATCTGAGTGTTAATAGGTGTTATGTCTAGCTCTCGTGTGGATCTGGCTCCTCGGTGGGTTGGGTGCTAATCTATCTCCCTACGGACCAAGCTCTTGATTTCATCATTCTGTTCACCAGGATTACCACGACGTCGAACTGGTTGTAGTTGTTCTGATCGACCATCCTTTGACCTGCTCCTCTCAATTCTCCATAAGTCGAGCCTGGGGATCCTTCCTCGGCTGTGAGATTCACTCACCTAAGGGCTAAGATTTCGATCATAGCATCGTCTTGTATTTCTGTGGAGATCTCTCTCCATTCTTTCTAGTCTCCTTTTTAGGCGAGCATTTTTCTCTTCTTGGAGACGCATGGTTTCTTCTTATTTAGAATACTAATCACATAAAATGATACAATTTATGTGAACACGGTTTGAGAAACTTAAAGAAAATAAAGTAAGTGGATGCTAAGTGTAAAAGTAGTAAACACATGAGTGTTCAAATGTATAATACTGAAAAGTTAAGTCCCAAAGTGAAATAAAAAGAAAAGATACGAAAGAAAAATTATCGATTTGTAAGACAAGTCTTGAAATGTCAAAAGTATGGTGTTTGGGCCAAAAGTATAATTTTGTGAAAGTTTGGACTATGTAGTAGCATTTGCAAAAATAATTATTGTTTGGAAAGTTGGTTTTAAAAAAATAATATGAAATGATATAACAATGAGAAAAGGGGCAGAAAATGCAAGTTTATAAATGTGTGTCTATAGTGAAATGCACATTAAAGTGTATAAATGGATGGTTGAACTTAAAGGTTAAGTTTCACAAGAAATGGTAGTTATAGTTTTTTTCAAAATGGAAAAGACTGAGTCTAAGGTAAAATGAAAACGGAATTTTTATACAATGTAAAACTTGAAAATTTAATAAAGTGTGTTGGGACTTGTCTCGTCCCGAGTATTTGACCGCATCTAATAATAAAAAGAAAATAAAGGAAAAGTCTTAAAAGCAGATAAAAAAAGAAAGGAAAAATGGTTACAAACATGTAACAATTAAATGACACTCTGAGGTAACCGGGATATTTAAGAAGGTCCTGAAGCACTAATGTGCAGCTTAGTGCTTGGACCCTGGTCCACTGATCAAGGGCATATTGTAGCATGCTGACACTCGGAGAAGGGTCGTTTTACACTCATGGGTCGATACCCCGATTAATCAAGTGAAAAGATGATTTTGAGAACGTTCTCATTAATGTAAAGTAAAATTTATGAAACAATTTGAAAATTTTGAAAGTACATTAATGATTAAATTGACATGATACATGTAGTATAATACTAAATATTAGGTGTGAATGGGCTCATCGCCTAGGTTGTATGGTTATAACGCACATTACATGGTTATAATACCTCTTGTATAAGAACACTTAATGAAATGAGGGATGATTTCATATTTATGAAATACATATTTTATGTGTAGATATTCTTTATACAATATATAATCGGCTAGAATTTCTCCTCCAGGTGCACGCTCATACCTCGCTATTTTCCAAACGTCCCCCTGGTACTTCAGGTAGAGGAAATAACATGGATAATGGGAAAGAAAAGGAGAGTTGTCCACGCAATTCGATTTCTATCCCTATTTGTTTTAAATTATGCAATTCATTTTAAACCATGATTTTTACCATTGGAACTTTATTGCAACTACTTTAAGTTTAGATTGTAATAATACAAGATGGTATGGATTTTTTGGTAATTATTATATTTTTACATGAAACTTTTTATTTCAAGTGTTCCTATGAATTTCATAAGCTCGACAACATTTCATTAATTAAATTAAATAAATTTTATGATACAAAATTTAAAGCGAGTTTTTATTTCAAAAGAGAATTTTCTTAAATGAAATTAAAGTATAAAAAAGATTTTTCGTATTTGAACTCAGAATCGGGGCATCACATCTTGGTATCAGAGCATAGGTTACGTAGGGTTTTAAGTTGAAGATAATCTGTAAAATTAGTTTTTGATTTTATAATTGTTTATGTACACGAGTGAAGCATCAAGTTGTTCGAACATTAAGTAAAAATAATTTATGGTTATAGAAGGTCATTCCACCGATGGTCATGCATGAGCTTAATAATGCTATGAAAATTGTTAGTGTCAAGGACATGTGACATAATAGAATGATTTAGATGGACCTTTGGATATAAAGTACATATATAGGGACTCGACACAATAAGTGTGTTAGTCTAAACATAGGTTTTAATAGTTAAGCAAGTATACGATAGTGTAAAAATCTTAATTAGTTGGAATAAGGATAGGTATGTGATATAAGAACAAGAATGTAAGTTGTCTCTAGTCATTATGACCCACGGGGCATGTTGAGATGTGAAAGCCCTCCTTTTAATCGCAATAAGTATCGAGAAAATATTGGTCTTGTTTGTTAGGTGAAATGAGTGAGTTTATGGTGTCTAATGACAAAAAAAATTTAATTGGAGTTTAAAAAATGGATCTTTGGTGTTTCGTCCTTTTCAAAAATAGAAGTTAGTTCTTAATGAAAGTGTAATGAGGGGCTTAATTTATTGTCAAGTATACCCCATTGTAAAGAGTTTAGTATACAAAGGCAAGGTATGCATTGCCCTGTGGAGAAAAAATGTGAAAATTTTGGATGAAACAAATGATTTGTAGTGATGACTAGGTGGACAAAAATTGTGTTAAGACTTAAGGAAAGGCTTTCAAACAATTGTAGTCATTAACAACCAGAGTTGCGAACAACGTATAATGGTTTGACATTTCCATTAGCGACTTGGATTTGTGTGAAACACCTTAACAAGATATCTTTCAAACACATTAGAATCTACCACTCATAGGCTAGTTGCGGTTGTAGTAATATAATAACACGAGTAAGACCCATGTGTCAAATCAACATATATACCTTAGGTATAGATTCACCTTTGAGATACGCTGGATTGATTAATCTATTGATTGACTCTAGTAGCGATGTTTGAATAAAAACACATTTTGGTAATGTTTAGGTGTATTGATTCCCCTGGGAGTAAAGGTCAGTTAGTGAAAATGAACACTTAGCCCTAGTAGGGGAATAATGACAGTAACCCTATGAAAATAGTATAATAAGTAATTTAAGTGTATCCAATGGTGCTCAATGGGAAAATGTTAGTGGCATCTTAGGATAATGATTATAAGTTTATGTATGAACATTTGGGGTTAAAGAGGTATGACAGACAATACTCGTGGGAGTTAGCATTAGTGTTCATTTTATGTTGTAGCATAGCATGATCAATAAAGATAAATGAATATATATTACCTTTAATGAGGGAAGCATCGTAGTGATTGGCAACTACATTCCTTTCTTCTAAAGCTTATCATGTCACCGTTAGACCTAAGACGATGGTCTAGGTTGATGATCTCAGTATATTTGGGAAATACCTCCGTCGTAGGTAAGGTATTTCAGTTTCAAAATTTTACAAGGGTATATGTTCGTGGTCCCGAAGTGGATTAAGACTAGGGTACATAGTCTTCGTGTCACATGTTTAAATAGTACACACGATTTTTTGTGATGATAAACAACTATTACTATTGTATTGTCTATAGCAGTAAAGACAATGTTAGTCCAATGATAATTACAGAACAGTGTGTGAATAGATATATATTAAAGTCTATTAGATAGTCCAAGATGATGAGTTATATAAATAATAAATTGTTTAAAGTGCTTAAACGATATAAATTTTTCATTACATGTGATGTGTTGGTTGACTTGGGTTAAATGGTTTGCGATGTCTCAATCAGTGAGACGATACATAGTTGCTCTTAAGGTTCAGAGTAATTAATTGATTAAGATTAGTATTCGCACTAAATTGTAGGTTGTCGTATTAATGGGGCAAACGAATAATCATGAGTTATAAATTGGGATATATGTAATGATCATGCATATTCATATTTTGAGTTTAGGAGAAAATTAATAGGCCTTGATGAATAATTTATTTCATGACATGAGAAGTTTTCATGAGTGTTATTCTTGCATAATAATTACATGGTTGCATGACATCATGATGTAGACAATGACTTGCCTAAGTTTAAATTTAGGTGAAGTTGAGGACTTAGAATATTTAATTATATAATACATTAGTTATAAGAATGTATAAATAATCAAGGATATTTATCAGTATAAACAAATTAAGTAAAGGGAATTTGAGAAAAAAGAAATAAATGGAATGTTGTGGATCAATGAGTAGGTTTACATTTCCTGCAAGAGGAAGATAGACTCTACTTGTTTAACAAATAATGCAATTAAATGATAAGCATTGAACTAAGTGGCTGTCAAATTATAAAATACTGCAAGTACACAGACTATTATAGAATAATAAGTGTAAGTACGGGTCGAACCCATGAAGATTTTTTAATTTTAACATTTAAAATAATTTTAATTGTCCAAATAGACTAACGGGTTTTTGGAGATGTGATGGAAATATTAAACTATGCTAAATAAAAGCAACTAAGAATAATGAGAGCAATACATGAAAATTGTAAAAAATATGGAAATAATTAGGATTCGGGGTCCATTTATCACGTAACAAATATTACATACTAATTTAGTATTATCAAATTAAACTTACTCTCGTCGCCTTTAATTCAAAAGATATAACAATTATGTTAAAAAAAATTCATATCTATAATAAACGACAAAAATTCCCATTTTCTTATAAAATACAACTTTTAAAGTTTCCAAATGTATTTAAGCATGGACTATCAAAACAATCAAAGTGAAAGCATAATCCATAAAATTATTGTTTTTAAAGATCAAAACATGATTTGACAAAACAGTTTTGAAGGTTTTAAAACACACTCTTATGTCGTTTTAAAATAAATACCGAATTTGTGATAACAATTAAAACGATTAGGGAATAAATAATAATTAAATTAGCGATACAATATTAGCTAACTATGATAAACTCCATCCTAAGCCTAATAGAAGAATTAAGCTATTATAATGAAAGATAAAGATAAATTACAAGAATGATAGAAATTTTCATTAATAAATCAAACTTGCAATAAGTTCTCTTACAATAATCTTCAATCCTCTCAAAATGATAAAAACTTGCCCCTGAAATTGAATCCACATTGCTTCCCGAAATTGTGTGCAAAATTGTGAGCATAATGATCCTTTTTATAGGATATGAGGTGAGGTGTTTGGGTTGCAGTGAAACTTTCTTTAATTGGATGAATGGTATTTGTAGCAAACACTCCACCTTTTTATTATTTGGATCGGAATAAGGTACTCAATTTCTCTCCATGTGGGGAATCTTAATTTTATTTTCCGAACACGCATGATGATTTACGTTCAATTCAGAGAATAAAAATTAATAGCTTTTTTCGAACGATCGTAAAATGAACCTTTTACGCCTTTCTCGAGTTTATTGCCAATTTGCACCAAATTCTTTCTCTGCCTACAAAATTTTCACTTGGCAAGATTTTTCACAAATTATTGGGATTAATTAAAATAGATTATCTTTGTAATTAAGGTTAAGGATAAAAATTCAAAAAAGTTGCTTATCGTGTTACGCGTCTTAATTAAGTTATTCATTTTAAATCGAATTAAGGAAATTATAAGAAATGAATTATATGATAATATTATTAAGATAAATAAAGAATTAAAAAAACATTAGAATAAAAATCATTTATGGTCGAGGGTTATTGATTCGGGCTAGGGCCGAATCGATTCGGCACCTATAGAACGCCCTATTTGAAATTGTCAAACTTTTAGAATGATTGGAGAGCAAAAGGGACTGACTCTCCCACATTTTTGTAATAACCCGTCCTTTTGGGGATATTAGATTCCATAATTGGGTATAAATTGGAAATTTGAGGAATTTCTTGGTATAGTGATTTTTGGGATTTTCAAGGATTAGATGATTTTCGATGGGTGTTGTATTTACTTTTGGGATTAAGTAAATATGTCAAAGTATTTTAATTATATGTCACCATTGAGTAAAGTGACAAAAGGTAAGATTTTTAATTGGAAAACCCGCAGTGAGATGTAATGGGTTAAAATAGTGAATTGCGGTCAAGTGCCTCGGATGGAAATTTCGACTGCACGGTGAGTCTCGGAATGGCCGAGATAGTCAGAAAAGAGTGTCCGATGGTCAAAATTGAGTTTCGGGAATTTTTAAACGAATAGGGACTCGCAATTGAGTAAACGAGTCATTTTTGAGTTTTAAGGGGTATAAACCCTTTTCTCCCTATATAAGGAGGGTGACGGGGAGAGAATAGAAAGAAAAGAGAGAAGAGAGAGGGGAAGGAAGAAAAAGAAGAAAAAAGGGAGATTTCGTGCCAAACTCCATCGGACTCAACTCGGGATCGTCGGATTTTATCCACGAGGCAAGTGTTACTTGCTTTATTTACTTTTGATCATAAATCTCATATCGTAGTTTTGTAATAACAAACCCTAAAGATTTTGGGTTGGGTTTCGTGGATAAAATGGGTTTTTGGGAGTTAAAATGAATAAACCCCAATAATTTTCCAATTCGAGAAACTTAGGATTTAATTGAAATTTATTGTTGGTTTCGGGTTCTAGGATGTTTAGAACCCTTGTTATATTTGTAGATGTTGTTGGTTGAGGTTGTAGGACGTTAGAGACGGAGATAAAATCTTGGGAGAAGCTTTAATGACCGAAACAGCTTCTCGGAGAACAAGCTTCCCGATGTGATCGATCGATCGAGGGTAGAGGATCGATAGATCGAACCATCGATCGATCGAGGGCCATGGGTCGATCGATCGACCCTTCAGGAAGTTTGACAATTTTTCCTAGGGTTAATTGGATGGGATGAATTCCAATTCTAATTGATTCTAGATTATTTAAGAAAGGAAATAAGTAATCTTTTAAGAGTAAATAATCATCCAATGGAGGGAAATTATGGGAATTAAGTGAGTGTTTTATGTGTGTGACACTAAAATGTTATTTTCGAGGAAAATAGATAAGTTGAGGAATTAGAGGGGTGGGGTTCCTAAAATAGGGTGGGGACCTCTAAACGATTATTTGGACAAGATGTAGTCCTTGGGTTTGTGGGAAGGAAATCCACAACCTATTCAATTTTAGGGTATTCGGGGTCGAATATCAATTGGGATAGTTTCAGTGGCCATTTTGGCCTATATGATTATACGTGCGGGATAACATAATTTTGTTGATGATGGTTGAGGGAATCCTATGAGATTATTAGGATGAATTGGAGAATATACTCATTTAGTTAATGTAAATTGGTATATTTGGAGATATCCACTAAATCCTTAGATGGAAATAAGGTATTTATAATTTATCAAGTGAGGGAATACTTTCGGTATGGTATCGTGAGTATGTGAATGTATGAATATAATTCTTTGAGAGAATATTTGGGATTATTGGTCATCGCTATGTGTGATTGGAAATTATGGCCATTTATATATGTATATTCGAGGAGGAATATATAGTATATATATACTATGTGATTAAAGTATATATATTATGATACGAATACATATGTATCTATATGTGATGGTATATGTGTGCTTAGAGGCTGGTTTCCACGGGCTTCCCCTTTGAGTATAGGGTTAGAACATCCAAATTATATATATGCTCTAGTGCGATCCTGGGAGGTTGCGCGATGTGGGTGAATCCCCTGGCTCGAGGAGCCGGGTGAGTATAGTCCCTAGGTCATTATCGTCCCGTGTTCGAGTGCGATTTATGTGATTCCACTTGCAGGGGGAACATGACCGTCTCCACCGTTGTGTATATGTTTACCATAACCATTGAGTAAGTCTGACTTGATACTGTGGTATAGTGAGTAAACCCGGATTTTGGATCGACACTATGAGATCGCATCCTCGAGTTATAGCTCGTTAGGATGGTTATTATGCTTGTGTGTATGGTATGTTACTTGTGCATGAGAACAATGTAATATATATATCTCTATGAGAGTAAAGAGATTCTCAGTCCGGGAGATAGATCCGGATGTGTATTATAAATATGAATATAAAGTAAACCTCAGTCCGGAAGATAGATCCGGATGTGTAGTATAAATATGAATATGGAGTAAAACTGAGTCCAGGAGATATTATCCGAATGTATATTGAATTTTATATATTAGAGTAAGTATGTTATGTATATCATTATATAGTATGTATATATGTTGTGTACTGAGGGTCTAATGGATTTTGACGATCAACCTTGCCGCGTAGTAGTGTATAGGGGGTTCCTTATTTTAATTTCTCTCTGCGAGACACCCCACGTATGAACATGGCATAGTGTTAAGACTGGGTATAAGTTTAGCCCTTTGTACTTGGAATAACTAGGGTGGTTAGAAGATGGGTGACAGATTAGTTAGGCAGCGTAGCTTAACTAGGATGTTAATAGGGATGCACTAGGTGTGCACTATTAGAAGAGAGGTGAAGGGTATCTCATGGGAGTGCGATACCAAATTTAAATATGAGATCAAACCTATTTTTAAAAATAAAGCATTTATGCACTTGCTAAATATTTTTCACACTCGGGCTCTGACCCGTTTATCTACTTTTCCCTCTCTTGATATATATATATATATATATATATATATATATATATATATATATATATATATATATATATATATATATATATATATATATATATATATATATATATATATAGGTGTCCAGACACAGGGATGCCTAAATAACACTTCTTTTGAGTCAGACGTCTGCTGCAACAGTTGTGGATGCATGCAGGTTTACCATAGACGCCTCTATCCTTGTAATTTAGATAGGAGGTACTGTATAAATATTCGGTCCAATGGCCCAATTGCATTTATTTATTCTTTTACCACCTTTTAGTGCGGCATTAGATTTGGTTGTATCATATTTGAACCGAGTGTTCGGTTATTTTATTTCTTTCCAGTTTCATTTATATAAACTGTGTGGATGTTTTTAATCGTTTAGTTGTTTAAAAAGAGTAGTTAAGTAAAATTTTGATGCCAGCCTAATAGGTTATTAGTAATTATATTGGTTTTCGACAGTGATGCTAAGAATGATCCATATGCGACCCCTGTTTTAATTTGATATAGGAGTGATCGCCCAGTATTTTATTAGTCGGGGTGTCACAGATGGTATCAAAGCATCAGGTTCTAGTGTCCTTAGGAATCTGTGCGGACATACTACGCTTTCAGCCTTGCTCTCGATTTGATATAAAGCCTCAGGATTAGGATTGTTGGTTTTTCTTGCGAGATTTCATTCTCCTGCCATAGCATAAGATTATGTAAATCTTTTGCGTGCTCGTTCAAGATTCGTGTGCGGGGCTTGGATGGCAGCAGGAGGCGGGGCTTAGCTGGAGCAGTTGGTAGAAGTTAGGGACGAGGACCGTAGTAGAGGTCACTTCCTTTGTAGTGTTTCCTAAGGATTGTTGCAACGACTACTAAAGTATAGAAGTTATGAGTACCGCAGTACCGACATAGTAGAGATTGGTACTAAAGTTGAATTTGCCAGTGATGATAAGGATTCGAAAGGGATCTTACGGATAGTTTTAACCATGAGTCCCCATGATTCAGCAGGAATGAGAAGAATGCAGTTTCTGAATTATTCACATAAGGATCGGCCAGAGGCCGACAGTGAATAAAGAGTAATATGGAGAAGTGAACCTTGTACCGAGGTAAGGTAGGTACAATAAAGAATGAGTCCTTTCGAGGAATGATAGGCTCACTAGAGAAGTGTTGCTAACACTTATGGAGAATGGGTATGTTCGTGGACCCCATTGGTGGACATCCACCCGGGGAATTTGTTAAAATGGGGTTGATGAGGTCGGTAGTGGAATCTCCTTCTAACAAAGAAGAAGTTAGGGGGAATTAGTAAAGTGATTGTCAGGATCGCAATAATAGAGTCCAAGATACTGATAATTTTATCATAGTCAAGAAGGTCAGTGATTAAAATAATGATGTGGAGTGAGGGGCCGCACGAGTGTCCTTTCCCGATAGGAATGAATGACAAGGTTAGGGTACCTAGATGGGGCATAGAGTTAAGTAATTTTGGTTCAATTAGGATAAGTGTATTAAGCTCGGGAGCCATTTGGAGTAGCCTGAGAGATTGGCGAAGTTGTTATTATGAGTTTTACCTCAGAAGGAAGAAGTATAATTGGCATGGCTAGATGAAGTCGCGGTGTTTCGTTAGACCTCAGACTCGTGTGTGTAAATTGAGCTTCGTGGCGATATCGATAACATTATGTAATGTAGGCCTATGTGTTTTCCGCGGTAGAGGAGTTTAATTTTCCTTCATTCGCTATAAAGGCGGGTGTTGATATTTTAAATACATATATATATCTGGCTTATGATACTCGTCTTATATGTTTATACGAGTATGGTAATATTATGAGTATATTATATTCTTCGTTGTTCGGAGGATAGGAGGCTATTATGAGCAAGACTATCGTGACCGCGGTTTCAGGGTGGAACGGGTTGTTGTTGCAATATCTCACCTGGATACAGGTTGAGTTCGCCTTTGTTAATGTGGATATGTGGAACTCTGGTAAGCAGATGTTTCATTATGATGATTTGAGTGCGTGGCGACCTTATAGCTGTGATTTAAGGTATGCAGGGATGATTGTTGAGCTGTGAGTTTAAGCTCATTATTTATTGTGCAAGGACTGAGTGGGGTGCGAGCGCTTAGTGGTATGGCTCCTGGATAGAGATGGGAGTTCAGACCACATTTGGTTGAAAGAGGGGATAGGATTATCTCGGTTGCATATTCGAAGATAACGGACCTCCATGACCGACAAAGTTAAGTTGTAGTGTGTTGGAGGGGTTCCTTATTTGGATTTCGCTTTGCGAGATGCTCCACACATGAACCTTAACGACGTCGGGAGTGGAGAGATGTTATAGGATGCGAGGATCTTGGTTTTATTGATAAGTCATATAGTGTGAATGAAACACTATAGACTATGAGCCATGTGATGATGGTATGCTTATGGAAATATTGTGCTATGGAAAAGCACTAAAGTGGTACTCTCATCACAAGTGGGTGGGTGAAGTAGGACTTAGAGAAATTGATTCGAGGATTATTGCCAGGCCTTAATGAAAAGGAAAATTTTGAGGAAGTATATTTTGGGTATGATAATCGTAACGCTTTTACAGAGAGCGGACACTTCGATTAGTTAGATTTTCCCTTTCGCTCAGGTGGGAGGATAGAATAGTAGAAATGCGTTCGTAGGTTAGCGAGGTAGGATTTAGGACGTCCCGCTGGTGTGCCTTAGGTCGCTATATCTCGATGACCGACAATGCGAGGGAGTAGTGTAACGGGAGGGTTCCTTGTTTGGATTTCACTTTGTGAGATGTCCCACGCATGAAACCAAGCAAATGTCGGAAGTTGAGAGAGGCCTTGGGCACTAGGGATATACTTAGGATTGCACTCGTTTCGCGTAGGTGGGGCAACGCCTAGATCGTAGGTTTATTAGAGAGTAAGTTCAATAGAGTTAGTGGCGCCGATATAGAAAGATTATGGTAAGTAACCACAAGAAGATTGGTTTATTAACCCCGAGGAGAATTGAATTTCGCGGGTTGGAAGGACCTATATGTGAGTATTACACTGAGGAAGGGAGGCCCTTATTTAGAGAGAGTGTTACGTGTCGAACGTTTGCAATGGGAGAGCAGATGTGCACGGGTTAAAAAGGTGTATGGGATCCTTAGTAAGTTGGTTTTATATATTACCCGAAACAGAAAAGGCTTAGTGTATAGAGCTTAAGTTTATGCCGAGAGGCAGTCATGATTGGATTTGAAGTGTGTTGGATGTAACATCGTGCCCAAGATAAGAAAGGACACTGACAAGAGTGGTCGAGCGATAGAGTAATTTCTTTTTTGGGGGAAATTAGATATCCAGATATTGACGAGAGAACGTTTAGAATCATGTTTGGACGTTAGAGCGGCGACTGTAGGCTTGTCTTTCTACGTGGGGCACAAGAAATGATGGGTGCAATGTGATGTTGTTGGAGTCACTTTACGACCGTGGTAGCCATATAGTATATGGTTAGGAACCATTGGGTTAGTGTCGTTCCCCTTGAGGTATTAGGATTTGGAGCGATATTAGGTTAGTACTGGTAGCATCGGTTGTATCTGAATTTCGAGGACAAAATTCCATTGTAAGGGGGGAGTATGTAACAACCCGTCCTTTTGGGGATAATTAAATTCCATAATTGGGTATAAATTGGAAATTTGAGGAATTTCTCAGAATAGTGATTTTTGGGATTTTCAAGGATTAGATGATTTTCGATGGGTGTTGTATTTACTTATGGGATTAAGTAAATATGTCGAAGTATTTTAATTTTATGTCGCCTTTGAGTTAAGCGACAAAAGGTAAGATTTTTAATTGGAAAACCCGCAGTGAGATGCAATGGGTTAAAATAGTGAATTGCGGTCAAGTGCCTCGGATGGAAATTTCGACTGCACGACGAGTCTCAGAATGGCCGAGATAGTCAGAAAAGAGTGTCCGATGGTCGAAATTGAGTTTCAGGAAATTTTAAACGAACAGGGACTCGCAATTGAGTAAACGAATCATTTTTGGGTTTTAAGGGGTATAAACCCTTTTCTCCCTATATAAGGAGGGTGAGGGGGAGAGAATAGAAAGAAAAGAGAGAAGAGAGAGGAAGGAAGAAAAAGAAGAGAAAAGGGAGATTTCGGGCCAAACTCCACCGAACTCGACTCGGGATCGTCGGATTTTATCCACGAGGCAAGTGTTTACTTGCTTTATTTACTTTTGAGCATAAATCTCATATCTTAGTTTGGTAATAACAAACCCTAAAGATTTTGGGTTGGGTTTTCGTGGATAAAACAGGTTTTCGGGAGTTAAAACGAATAAACCCCAATAATTTTCCAATTCGAGAAACTTAGGATTTAATTAAAATTTGTTGTTGGTTTCGGGTTCTAGGATGTTTAGAACCCTTGTTATATGTGTAGATGTTGTTGTTGGTTGAGGTTGTAGGACGTTAGAGATGGAGATAAAATCTTGGGAGAAGCTTTAATGTCCGAAATAGCTTCTCGGAGAAGAAGCTTTCCGACGTGATCGATTGATCGAGGGTAGAGGATCGATCAATCGAACTGTCGCTCGATCGAGGGCCATGGGTCGATCGATCGACCCTTCCGGAAGTTTGACAATTTTTCCTAGGGTTAATTGGATGGGATGAATTCCAATTTTAATTGATTCTAGATTATTTAAGAAAGGAAATAAGTAATCTTTTAAGAGTAAATAGTCATCCAATGGAGGGAAATTATGGGAATTAAGTGAGTGTTTTATGTGTGTGACACTAAAATGTTATTTTCGAGGAAAATAGATAAGTTGGGGAATTAGAAGGGTGGGGTTCCTAAAATAGGGTGGGGACCTCTAAACGATTATTTGGACAAGATGTAGTCCTTGGGTTTGTGGGAAGGAAATCCACAACCTATTCAATTTTAGGGTATTCGGGGTCGAATATCAATTGGGATAGTTTCAGTGGCCATTTTGGCCTATATGATTATACGTGCGGGATAACATAATTTTGTTGATGATGGTTAAGGGAATCCTATGAGATTATTAGGATGAATTGGAGAATATACTTATTTAGTTAATGTAAATTGGTATATTTGGAGATATCCACTAAATCCTTAGATGGAAATAAGGTATTTATTATTTATCAAGTGAGGGAATACTTTCGGTATGGTATCGTGAGTATGTGAATGTATGAATATAATTCTTTGAGAGAATATTTGGGATTATTGGTCATCGCTATGTGTGATTGGCAATTATGGCCATTTATATATGTATATTCGAGGAGGAATTTATAGTATATATATACTATGTGATTAAAGTATATATATTATGATACGAATTCATATGTATCTATATGTGATGGTATATGTGTGCTTAGAGGCTAGTTTCCACGGGCTTCCCCTTTGAATAGAGGGTTAGAACAACCAAATATATATATATATATATATATATATATATATATATATATATATATATATATATATATATTTATGAGATAAAACCTATTTTTAAAAATAAAGCATTTATGCACTTGCTAAATATTTTTCACACTCGGGCTCTGACCCGTTTATCTACTTTTCCCTCTCTTGCTATATATATATATATATATATATATATATATATATATATATATATATATATATAGGTGTCCAGACAGAGGGACGCCTGGATGACACTTCTTTCGAGTCAAACGTCTGCTGCAGTAGCTGTGGAAGCATGCAGGTTTACCATAGACGCCTCTATCCTTGTAATCTAGATAGGAGGTACTGTATAAATATTCGGCTCAATGGCCCAATTGCATTTTTTTATTCTTTTACCACCTTTTAGTGAGGCATTCGATTTGGTTGTATCATAATTGAATCGAGTGTTCGGTTATTTTATTTCTTTCCAATTCCATTTATATAAACTGTGTGGATGTTTTTAATCGTTTAGTTGTTTAAAAAGAGTAGTTAAGTAAAATTTTGATGCCAGCCTAATAGGTTATTAGTAATTAAATTGGTTTTCGACAGTGATGCTAAGAATGATCCATATGCGTCTCCTGTTTTAATTTGATAAAGGAGTGATCGCCCGGTATTTTATTAGGCGGGGTGTCACAATTTTTAGGCCATCATATTTGGATTCCTACCCCATTATACTGAGTGGGTATATTATTGAGTGATGGGGGATCATTAGAATAGGATTTTGGACAATTATATGAGAGATGAATGAGTGACTTTGTTCATTCATTGTCTTAATTCTACTAAGAGTAAATCATCCCCCAAACCAAGGCTTTTGAGTATTCTTCCTCCCCTATTCTAGTAGCCTAAAGTACCCATAAACCTCCCTATACATCAAGCTTAAAATACCACCATTCCATCCTCTCATTATCAAGGGTTAAAGAGGGTATTGAAGGTGCTATTTTGGAAGAAAAAAGATTACAAAGGAGCTAGTAATTATTATTTTTTTGTTTTAGCCTTTTCATCAAAGGAATTAATATCTTCAAGAGGTAGGGTATCTACGCTATTTTTAAATTTGAATCAAGCATGCTAGATATATTTATGTGTGTATGTATATGTATATGTATATGTATATGTATATGTATATGTATATGTATATGTATATGTATATGTATATGTATATGTATATGTATATGTATATGTATATGTATATGTATATGTATATGTATATGTATATGTATATGTATATGTATATGTATGATTTACATGACCATTATGCTTATCATCACTACATATGAATATATTGTGACACCCCGCCCAATTAAATATCGAGTGATCAATCCTTTATAAAATTTATAACATAATGTTCGGTTGGTTCATTCTTAGCATCATTGTCGAAAACTTCAATCCAATTAATTACCTAACATTTAATTAAGCTAGTGTTAAAATATTTTTCGATTTAATTTGAAACCAATTAATTCAATTAATTTTTGAACATTGAATTATAAACCACACACCAGAAATGAATGCTGATTGAAATAAATACTGAATAATTAAGACTAGATAAAACCTTCCAGTTCAAATTCACAAACAAAAACATATAAATACTCAATCCAACATAAGTGAACTACAAAGGAACTGGGAACAATCCCGCTAATGAGTATGGCCGACACATGCCCGAACTGAAATATCTGAACTAGTAACTGAATAAAATAAGAGAAGCGTCTAATCTCAATGACTCGCAACTTCCACAACAGCTGCAGCTCGGCAAACCATCCAAGTATATAGAACCGGTGTCCCTGTGGCTAGGCACCTGTACTAATACATATATATATATATATAGCAAAAGAGAGAAGAAATATAAGAAACGGGTCAGAGCCCGAGGTGTAAAAATGTTTTAGCAAGTATTTAAAACTGGTTCTTAAAACAAGTCTCATACGCATGTTAGTTATCGAACTCTCACATAAGTTTCTCACCTCTCATATATTGTGCTTGCCTAACGTACATCTAATCTTCCCTTAGTTATACCTCCCAGTCTAACTAGTCAGAAACCATACTAATACTAACTATGCTCTTTAGTAGTATTTTTGTATCGCCCGTACAATATGTTATTAAGATAATTTATCTCACATACTAAGTTTCATTATTCACCGTTTGAATGGTTAATCTTTTATCTACTAAGATTATTTCATTTTTCATTTCCATTTTATCTACTATTCTCATAATTAGAAAGTTACCCAAGTACACTCATACATATATATAGTCTCATCATCCTTATATATATATATATATACACACTAATCTTGCACCCTTAGGTTGAGACCACTTGGTGCAATGTAATGATTATTATTATTACCCAGTCTACTAATTTCACACAGTAGAAATATTCACAAGTTCATATATATATATATATACTAATCCTGCACCTAAGACCCATTAGTGCACCTATCAAGAAAATCCTGCATCCCTGGGTTAGCACCCATTAATGCACCTATCAATACCCAGGCTATCGCCCATTAGTGCGCCTATCAAGAGAATCCCGCATCCTCGGGTTAACACCCATTAATGCACCTATCAATCATAATCCAGCACCTCCGGGTTATCACCCATTAGCGTGCCTAACATTAATCATCCTTGTACCCCCGGGTTATCACCCATTAGTACACTTAACAATAGAGTTTCTTCACCCCCGAGTTATCACTCATTAGTGCGATTAGCTATAATATTCTTGCACCCCCGGGTTATCACCCATTAGTGCTCTTAACAATAATATCGCACAATAGGCATACACACATCCTATTAAAATTTATAGGTATTTCCCTAACCTACATATATACTTCTCATACGTATTTTAATCACAACTTACGTATAGTATAAATATTTAGATTACTATCTCTCTCATAATATCCAAGGTATATTCTCTCTCTATAGAAATAATTAAAGTATTAATTCTCACATACTTTCTCGAAATTTGGTCTTGTTTAAGTTTACTATCTGGCAGTTTCTCTGACTCCAATAAACCGGTAAACTAAAAGATGGTCCTAAGAAAATTTCCCAAAAATTACCTACGTCGTTTGAACGATTTCCACGTGTCATTCGAGTGACTTCGCGCGAGATACAGTCTCGCTCGAATGAGACTTCGCGCGACGCGCACTGGTTCATCCCCTTTTTCCAGAATTCAACATTTTTCACCATTTTTGAACCTAAAAACCTCTAAGATTCAACACCCAACACCTCATCATCAATACCCATCAACACATAACAGGTTATAACTCATTCCTAACATCCTAGGACAATTAATTCGTCAATAATCATCATAATGATATAAAATCCCCAAATTAATTCATATGAACCCTAGTTTCCAAATTTTCAATTAAAGAACCTAATCAATCCAGATTCGTTCATCAATATATAATTCAATTTCGTGATTAATCCTCTACATACATGAAGAAATTCCAACCACTAATTAACCCAGTCCTTAATCATAATTTAAATCTCCAATTTTCACCCAATTACATGTAAATCATGATTAATTTCACCGATTCTAACATGAGTATGATTATTGCTAAAAGAAAGCAAGTAATAAACACTTGCCTTGAATATGAAGGTAATATCCATTGGTGATGTTGGTATATACGCGTTCCTCTCTTCTCGATCTACGCGTTGGTGGTGGTGGTTGTTCAAGGTGGTGATAATTTGGCCTTCCCTCTTGGAAATTGGTTCTCCCTCACACCCTCTATGGACGTTCTTTCCTTTATGTGTCTCACAACCCTAAAGGACTTTTCTTGGCTGATAAAATAACTTCCTATTTTCGTCCATTATTTAAACCCAAAAATAATATTTACCATAATGCCCTCTCGGGACGCCGATTAGGCCTAAAATTGCCCGGGACCCAAACTAAACACCCGGGTATACTATTTTGACTATCTCGACCCTCCCAGACTCAATGGCGCACTCAAAATGACCATACGAGTTAATAAAAATAGATTCTCTTTTTATTCCATTCAATTAGTCCTGACACGACTCACATGCGTGTCAGATTTAAATTACCAAACTGCCGTATTTCTCATTTCTGACAATTTATCAAATGTTATAATTCCATATTACATATCACACAGTAATATTCAATAATTCTGAACAATAAGTATTAACCCTTGGCACGTTAGTTAATAATTATTTTAATCCGGATTAATAACAAATTAATTTCTCGCCTTTTAATTTAATTAATCCAACAACAATAAGTAATTACATACTTATTCCCACAATAATAATTAATCACCTAATTATTTAAATCGTAAAAAATATGGTGTATTACATATATATTGAAAAGTATGTGATAAAATGGATAAAAGTTAAAGTTTGAAAGAAGTATAAATTTTAAAACGATTAAGAAAATTATTTCTTACATAAATCATGTTAAACATGTGAATTTCATGAAAAAAATATTACATTGAACTTATGATGAAATAGTAGGATACATATATTATGTTTTATTGGCATAAAAGCTAACTTTCATGAAGATAAACACATGTAGTTTAGATAAATGGGTTATGTATGTTGAAATGAGATTTTGCAAATGAAATGATAAACTTGAAAATTTTCTAACACTAATCACATAAAATGATACAATTTATGTGAACAAAGTTTGAGAAACTTGAAGGAAATAAAGTAAATGGGTGCTAACTATAAAAATAGTAAAAGCACAAGTGTTCAAATGTATAATATTGGAAAGTTAAGGCTCAAAATGAAATAAAGAACAAAGATAACAAAGAAGCATTATTAATTTATAAGACAAGTCTTGAATTATCAAAAGTATGGTTTTTAGGCTAAAAGTATAATTTTGTGAAAGTTTGGACTATATAATAATATTTGCAAAAATGACTATGGTTTGGAAAGTTGGTTTTAAAGAAAGAATATGAAATGATAAAATGATGAGAAATAAGGTAGAAAATACAAAATTAATGTTTTGAAAGGTAAATTCTTCAAATAACAAAATCAATATTTTAGAACAAAAATGTCATTTTATGTGGAATATGGGCTTAAAAATAATTTACCAAACCAAGAGGAATTTATTTAAAAAGTTGGATTTTATGTGGTAAGAACTCATGTTATGTAAGGTAAAGATGAAAAGAAGCATTTTCGACAAAATCTATACAATGCAAGTTAACAAACGTGTGAAAATAGTGAAAAGTTCATTAAAGTGTATAAATGGGTATTTGAACTCAAAGGTTAAGTTTCACAGAAAATGGTAATTAATGCTGTTTCAAAATAGGAGATATTGAGTCTAAGGTAAATTGAAAACAAGAATTTTATAAATTGTGAAACTTCGAAATAAAGTGTGTTGGGACGTGTCTCTTCCTGAATATTTGGCTTCATCGGTCGGTAAAAATAAAAAAAAGAGGAAAAAAAAGGTTAAAATTGAATAAGAAAGAAAAAAAATGGAAAAAGGGTTACGAATATGTAACAAGTAAAAGATACTTAGAGGTAATAGGGAAATTTAAGAAGGGATCGGAGCCTTAGGATGTGGATTAATGTTAGACCCCATACCACTGATTAAGAGCATTGTGAGACATGGTGGTAGTCGATCAAAGGCCGTATAACACTCATGGATTGGTACCCTGATTAATCAAGTGAAAGGATGATTTTGAGCATGATGCTAATTAATGTGAAGGCAAGTTTATGAAATAAATTAAAAAATATGAAAGCACATTAGTGGTTAAATTAATAGGATATGGATAGTATAGTACCAAATATTAAGTGTGAGTGGGCTCATTGTCTGGTTTGCATGGTTATAATGCACATTGCATGGTTTCGATGCATCTTTCATAAGAACACTTAATCAAATGAAGGACGATTTCATTATTTTTAAAATACACTTTATATGTATAGATATTCTCTGCATGATATATACTATGCTAGTATTTTTCTTATTGAGCGCACACTTATACCCTACCATATGCCCCTCCCCCCTCAGGTACTTCAGGTAAAGGAAACAAAAAGGATAACGAGTCAGGAAATGAGAGTTGCCCATGCAATTAGAACTACGTCCCTACTTGTTATAGATTGTGTAATTCGTTTTAAACAATGGTTTTGACCATTTGAACTTTAATGCAAATACTTTAAGTTTGGATTGTTATAAAAAAAGATGGTATGGAATTTTTCGTAATAATTATTTATTACATGAAACTCTTTTATTTCAAATGTTCATATGAATTTCATAAGCTCGACATCATTTCATTTATTAAATTAAATGAATTTTATAAAACAAATGCAAAAGCAAGTTTTTATTTCAAACGAGGATTTTCTTAAATGAAATCAAAGTATAAGAAAAGGTGTTCCAAATTGACACATGGAATCTGGGCATTGTGACACCCTGCCTAATTAAATACCGGGTGATCAGTCCATTATTAAATTAAAATTAAGGTGAACGGTTGGTTCATTCTTAGCATCGCTATCGCAAAATAAATTTCAAATTTAAACACCCTAAATAATTAAGCGCTATGTCAAAATAATTTAAAACCTTATTTCCATTTTATTTAAATCCAGATATAGAATCCTTTTTAATAATTAACAGTTTAAGAATCACATAAATATGAAGAATGGTAGTAAACACCCAAGAATTTAACCATTCGAATAAAGCAATACCAAGTTTAAAAACTACAAATGAAATCATCCAGATACGAATTAAATCCCAAAGAGTACCAAATACTGAAAATAAATGAACACAAATCTCTGACAAATCCAACTGAATAGGGAAACGGGCGACACACGCCCTGACTAATCAAAACTAAATTAAGAGTAGAGTCAACAACGAGGTCGTCAAAGCAATGGCCTGCAACTCCCACATAAACTGCAGGGAGTCCGTCCTAAGGAATCTAAGCATGACGCCCTTATGGCTGGGCACCTGTAATACATACAATATATATACAAGAGAGAGAGAAAAGGACAGGAGACGGGTCAGAGCCCGAGTGTAAAACAGTTTTTAAAAATAGTTTAGCAAGTATTTAAAGTCCTTACCGGCTAATGCAACAACCATGCTAGTATGCGACATCTTGATAATTTTCACCTCTCATCTAGTGTGCACGCCTACCGTACTAATAAATCTCATAAGTTTCTGTAACTTATTCTCCATAAGGTTTTATCAGGTGAAAAGCGAGGTTATGATATTTACTTCGGGAAATCACTCTCTTCAAGATTTCTTACGTTATTTAGAACAACTCATTTCCATTATAAAGTTCCTGAACACTTATAATAAAATTGATGCATTTATTCATTAATTATCTACTTATACGCACAGTAGAAAGATCCCATATAGATATACGTATATATATTAGTCACACATATAATATATATACTAACGGCACCCCATATAAAATCTATGGTGCTGGCACACTCTGCTATCAAGTTCCCGTATCACACAAACTAAGGGAAATACTAGTCCGGAATCACTCTCGAACTATATTAACACAATACACAAACAAATGGAGGCGAAGCCTAGTTTCAGGTCCTAAGAGGTCAGCACATACCCTCACGTCTCTTAGAACATCTGACTATCATTTTCAGATAGCCTGTATCGAGGATACTATCTTCTAGGGTACAAGTCAATATCCCCCATAAAGGTCCAATCGAGATAAGACTGTCCCGGCGCAGAAACCCCAGTGATAGCAAGTATCCCAGGTATGATTTTTACACAGATATATAATATGCACAATCACACAGTCATATACAAATAAATATTCACATTTCTAAGTTAGGTGCGCCCACGACCCATAATATTATTCTAGCCATGCGTAACATATCACGCTAGAGTTTTACGTATAAGTAAATCACTCCTTTTATTATATTAGGTATAACAAATCCTTAAGTACTTCTCAACTCTCGAAGTGTGTCCTCTCAAAATAATATAAAATTAGTAGGTGCACCCTCACTACTTTACTAGTCTAAGTCTTCCTTAATCCTCACAAGATATACCATGACGTACACACAATTTCTCACTAAATTTATATTCCCTAAACCCCACGATTAAATCACATATGAATCGTATCGCCCGAACCTTACCTACAACCCTACTGGTCTTTCCCAAGTTCCATTATGGTAAATAAAATATGTATAAGAGTTCCCACAAAGTGACACAGGGTTCATCTTTAGGAATAAAGACCAAGCTTCAAAATTCAGAAGAGGTCGATCGATTAAAGGTAGGGGGTCGATCGATCGATCCAGTCGATCAATCGACATTCAAGGTCGATCGATCGATCGCCCAGATATTTCCCAGATTCTGCATATACTATCCTACGGGTTTCATCACCAAAACTCCTCAAAACCTCTATCAATTTTGCCCAAACTCCCAAACAACATTACTAATGGCACTATGTACTTAACTACATGATTTCCTACATAAAACACGTTCAAATTCATCAACGATATCGAATTAATGGGGTAAAATTGACATAATCCTAAAGAACCCTAATTTTGGAGGAAACCTACATTCTTCTAATTATTTCCTAGATTTCTTGTTTCTAAATTCATACTCATTCGTAGGTAATCCTCTACATGTGATGGGTATGTCCAGAATATATTAAATTTCTCTAAACATGCGATTTAAAGACCCTAAATTATCAATTTCTTTTTTAAAACATGTTCTTGATAATCCTAAACTAACATTGGTGAGACATTAACTAAAAACAAAGAAAGATAGATAATTTCCTAAAATTTGAGTTTATGATTTGTGGACGAACGAGGTATTGTTGCGTTCCTCGTCGCGCGATCTTTGCTTTGGTGGCGGTGGCGGTGCAAACGGGTGAATCTTTGGCCTTGAGTTGCTTGGAAAGTTCTCCAACTCCTTATCTAATGGTCGTTCTTTATTTTTGTGTTTGTTAACCCTAGAAGACAACTCCTAAAGGTTGATATATCCTTAGGAAATTCGTGGGTTTAATTGCCCAAAAATGCCAAACGTCTAATAATACCCTCCCGGGATGCCAATTAGGCTTAAAAATGCCCCGAGACCCGAACTAAACCCCAAGGTACATTATTTTGACTATCTCGACCCTTCCGGACACATTGGCGCACTCAAAAAGACCATACAGAAAACTTATAATTTATTCACTTTTAATCATGATAATTTAATCTCGACATGACACAGGCGCGTCCTGACTTAATTTTCATAATTATCATATTATTCTCCCGTGACAATTTTAAGAAATTCAATTCTACAGATTACTCTACTCAATAAGTAATATTTAACAAATCAACAATTTTTCAATAATTACTAACTCTCGTGACACTAGTAAATATTTAAAACAAATTTCTGAATTAATTTTAAATTAATCTATCTCAATTAAATTTAATAAATCCCTAAATTTAAAAGCCATAAAAATACGGGGTATTACATACTTCCCCCCTAATAACGAAATTTCATCCCAAAATTCGGAAAATGAGGCCTATCTGGTAAAACAATTTTGGATACCTTAACAGTACGCAAACTATCTACGCAGTAAATCGCTCAATCACTATAGCCCCCGCCTCACAGCAAACTTGTTTAACACTTTCATTAAAGAGACTTCACATTGGGCTCCTATCCGACAACATTCGCATAAGACACACTCATACATTATTAATTCCCATTATTTCAATATCATTGGGAGGCCGCACCTCACTACATGACTAATACTCGGATTTATCTAAACACAAAACTCCTATTCTGGGAGAAACCATATAAACATCTGACCACTCTTGTTCTCCTAAAATAGTCGTGGAATTCCACCATAGTCATCGGACTCTAACTCAACCGATCCAAAATTCTGATTATTCACTCATCTCTTAATATTCAGAGTGAGGAAAGTTAAGGTTTTTCCACACCAAAACCTCAATAAGCATCTTGTTCACAATAACAGGTACGAGTGCTCCCACGGAACCCTACCATTAGGTAATATCCTACCCCAATTACCTAACTATACTCCACTTGTTAGCTATAACCGTTGTGGAAAAGAAACGATCATAATGAATTCAAAATTACTTCCACACTTCTCCGTAAATTGTTAATCACCGCTTGCTTACTCACCGAATTATGGGTGATACAACTTGCTTAAAATGAAACTATATCCCCGCTGCTTCTTGAAATCCCATATTGAATGTGGGATTAAAAAATCTCAACCTAATTCAGAAAAATATCATGTAGGACCACGCACCGGCGTGATCCTTCCTTTCAAAGGAAGACTGGGGCACACTAGCTAATGTTGTAAATCACCCCAAAGGAATGTCAATCACTTCCTTCTTGGGCATCTTGTTCCCCACGTTCAAAGGAACTCTTGATCTTACCTTGAGGTTGTCAACTCATCCAAGAAACTCTAATGACTTTATCGGTCTCTTCCATTATAGGAATTATCGATAGTCACAAAATTCTCTGGTTGCTCTCCTTGTTCCAACCGATTTCTATTGATGAGTAGTGCCCGCGGAGACTACTCACTATGTCTCGCTCGACATCGACTTCTACTTGTAATGCCTCACGTTAAGTGACACTTAATACTTCCCTCCTTTCCTTTGCATATACTGAAAGTTTCATCCGTGCACTTTTCTCAACGATGTGCACTTCTGGACCTTTTATACCATACTAACATCTTCACTCTTTGTACGCATCAGTCGCTCTCAACATTTGACTAATTACAACCTTGCTCCGAGTGTTCTCCATAATAATTACATTCTACCCTTATCAAGGAATACCCCTTTTTAAATGGCTTCCCTCAACCTTCTAACCAAATTCAGTGTGCTACTCTGAACACAAATATATGGATTTATCGTCTTTCACAATGTGATCAATCCACTCTACTACTTCCACTTCGTTATGTAAATACCACAAAATTTATTCCACACGTCTATTCCCACGTCCCTTCAACTCAAACGATTTTAACATCAGCTAACCAGGATGCCCACACCCTATAAACCGTGCATACTAGCGTAAGCATAGCCTACGATTCACACATAACACCCAATTATTTATTTTCCTTGTTCTCACAACGTGATTACAACCCTTGGGTACTCTTAATCACCCTAGAAATTGAAATTTTAAATCCTCCTTATCATCGTTCCACCCCTTAACTCGTGATGATAAGACAAAATTTCAATGCCTTCTTACCACACCACTGGATCCATTGGCCTTAAATCATAATTCAACATCTAACTTACAGATATAATTACCCGTTCCTACTACGATCGTGGTACCAAAATCATAGACTAATGACCAAACATCTTCCTACTTCCAACCTTACGCTAAGTTTCATGCGTGGGATGTCTCGTAAAGCGAAATTCAAATAAGGAACCCCGCTTATACACTACTACCTAGCATTATCGGTTATCAAAATCCGTTAGGCCCTCCATCCATAACATGTACCCCTTTATTCCATCTATTGACAGAAAAAGTTACATCTCGTCCCGTAATTATGCTTAACAAAGAACATTTCGCAAGTTGTACAATTGTTCAGTATTGGTGGTAATCACATTCCATAATCCTCGAATACATCAATTGGGGTTCTCGAAATCCTGTCCCCAAACATATGGGTACCAATCTTAACTCTCACATCTCTAAAGGATAGATATATCAATGAGCTCTTCCTAACAGCAAGTCCTGAGCGCTAAACATAATAATGAGTTAAATCTTTTTGCTCAACAGTAGACCCAATACATACTGTATCATAACAACAAAGTCACTACACACACCGGGATCGAATATCTCGGGACCACTATCCCCTCCGAAATCTCTGAAATAAATAATACAAGTGCGAGTTCGGCCCTCTCGCAGGTGAGGCCTCACCAGAACAAAACATGCTGCACTAATGCAACCACTCTAATAGCCTTGAAATCATTGTCCACTGATTAGGCACATATTCTTCACATTTATCCCCTTAATTTCGGTATTTTTATGATCCCGTGCAGTTTATTTAGCTTGGATTTGTCTCGTATTTATGCTACTAACCTTTTTTGGCAAGTATTTCTTGTTTTGTGTATTTCTCATGTGTTTTACAGGTATTTCATGTAAGTTAGTGCGAAGGAGAACTCAAAACAGTGAAAGAAACCAAGAAATGGAGAGTTGAAGGGCATTTTCGTAATTTTTCAGCCTTAGTCCGGAGGTGGGGCCAACTAGAAAGTTGAAGATCTCTAAATTAAAAGAATACTGGAAAAAACGGCACCTCAATCCGAGCTACGGTGAAGAAGTTACGATGTTTTGAAGTTGCGCGATAATGAAGAGTCTGGATGTGCGAATTTCTGTCATTAATTATGCATTTAATGCAGTGCAACTCTTGGAAAGCTTGTGCCACAAGCGAAATTTGATGCCAAATTCGTGCAACTTGGTGCTATAAAAGACCAAGCCCTACCTCATTTTCAAGAGGAGTTGAATTCTAGAGAGAGGGAGTCAAATTCTAGAGGGTAGGAGTAGGATTAGAGAGAGAAAGTTAGATTGTAGTTTTCTTTGGTAGAAGTTTTCATAAACCCTAGTTGTAAGTTTGAAGAAGAAGTTTTGCTAGATTCAAATTCATCTCTTTCTCCTCTTGTTAAATACAAGTATCAATTTCTATTCTCTATTTTATTTTTTCATTCAATTCTCAATTGTTTTGCAAATTGTTAATAATGTTTGTTAGAGTTTTCTTTTTTTTTTTCATCATGTTTAGCTGATTTTTAAGGGTTGGGATGCATGAACCCATCCCGATGTAATTTATCAACGTAGGAAATAGAATTTAAATTTAAATTTGAAAGAATCGTGTAAGAGAAGTTCACAATCATCCTAGATCTTTTAATCTCTCTTGCCCTAGGTACTTGGGATATTTAAGAATATGATGTGCGTGTAATTATTTAACACCTCTTTATATTTATCTTTGATTTCATATGATGCGGGCTTGAACCTCATATATGTAATGCTTAGGATCTATAAAGACTGGATTCATTCAAATTTATAATTTACAATTCTAGTATTCTAATGGGTAATTACTAGGGATTGGGGGATTGTATTCCAACTTATTTCCTCATTCATTTTAATTAGTTATATAGATTTTTTTTCCATTTTATTTCCCCTTGTCAAGCATAATCATCTTTTTCACTTTTATTTTAGAAATAATAAATCAATTAAATTCTATAAAACATTCCCTGTGGATTCGATACCCAGACTTACTACTATACTCCATAAAAGTGTAGTTAAAAGTTTAGGTTTTTTTTGTATTGAGGTTGGAAGTCGATAACAACGACTAGCGTATTACACGGACGCTCGGTTTTTCCACTCGATCATAATGGCGCCGTTGCCGGGGAGTGTTTGTTATAGATTATAATTGACTTACTACTTCGTAAAAAAAAGAAAAGAAAAAAAAGTAAATAAAAAAATTCAAAAAATAAAATGTGTGTCACGTTTTTTAATTGCCCAATTTGATATATCTTATTTTAACTCTTTTGGTGGCTTTAATTGTTATGCTAATAGTGAGGAAGAGGAGGCACTCAAGACTTATGAACATTGGATCAATATCACTAAAGATGATTATATTAAATATAAGCCTAGTGCTGAGAAACTCCAAATTTATCAAAATCAATTGCTTGAAGAAGAAAGACTTGAAAAAGAATATCGCGAAAAAAATCGTTATTGGGAGCAAGAGTTAGATGCATTATTTGAACCCAATGAGGATTTTTTTTCCGATAGTTTTGAAGATGAAGTAAGTTTTCAACCAAATGAGGAATTCGAGGTGCTAGAACCTAGAAAGCCTACTTTGGAAGAACTCTTGCTTGATATAAAAAAGCAATCTGATGACTTTGTTGTTACCGAGTTGAAAATTCTAACAACTTGCAAGGAGTTGAGTGATTATTTGGACAACTTAGAGAAGGAGACTTGCGCTTCACCTAATACTTTTGAGAATGAAATCATTGATAGTGATCCAAGTTATTTTGAATATCAACCTCTTATAAGTATTTCAAAACCTATTGAGGTTGAAGATCATTTGTCTCATTGTGTCCCCACTATTATCGAACCATTAAATCCATCACAAGAATTGGATGAATGTCTTAAGGATGTTGATCCGCTTCTTGTATGGGAATGTTATTTTGAGATGCTTCATCTTACGGGCCATACACTTAGACGTGTCACTCCACCAGATCCAATTGACCATTTTAGAGGACAAGATCTTGAGAAGATTCCACGGGACATAGGAGAACACTCCTTGGGCGTTAGCGAAAGAGAAAATTTAGAGGGCATCAAGAGAGATTCATTGGGTTACCTAGAAAGTGAATGGCAAGACACGATAGATATATTTCTTCTAGGTGAGATAGAAACAAAGCAAGAGGGAGACCTAGAAGATTTGAGCTTAGCGGCATTTGAGATAGAATTCGGATCGGTGAATGAGAACATCACTCTTGAAATTGAATCATTTTGGGCCTCACTTGGTCACTTAGATGAGAGCGAGTTGAATGACAGGATAGATAAATTCTCTGTTTCTGAACATGCCCCACCTCGAGGTCTCAGTGAAAATTTTTGGGGAGAATATTTTGAGGACAAGCACTCTATGCTTAAATTATTTTCCAAGATGGACTCTTCCCTTTTGTATGCCCCTCTTCCCATTCTACTTGAACAATCTTTTAGAGGTGATTCTATTTTTCTTAGATCCCAATGGTACTTGTCCCCCTGTGCACCCAAATTTTTAATCCCTCTAAAATTTTTAATTGGTGATGGTTCATTTTTTAAAATTTGCACATGCCTTCCGTTTTTCAAACGGAATTCTTATTTTTCGGGAGGCATGCATCCTAGTGAGGGCACACCATTAATCCCTCAAAGTCAAATTGTATTTTGGGTGGACCCTCAAATTTTTCGACTTTTAGTGTATGATTTATTAGCCGTTCAAATGTTAGGTTGTAAATAGTTAGTTTTTTTTTTCTTTTTCTTTTTCTCTTTTATTATAGTCTAGTTTTGAGAGTTAGAGTTTTTGTTATTATTTTTTCTATGCTTGGTTCTAACATGTTTTGTAGATTCAATGGACTCGCACTCATCGGGGATTGCTCCATTTGGGTAATATCTTTCTTTTCCTCACTTTATGTTGTGTTCTTGATTCGCATTGAGGACAATGCAACATTTAAGTTAGGGGGTGTGGGATATTCTTCCCATTTATTGTTTAGATTCATTGATTCGATCACATGTTCTTTCCAAGTGTGTGTTTTTTTAGAAAATTTCAAAATTTTTTAAAAAAAAAGTTGAAAAAAATCCAAAAATATTTTTGTTCAAAATAAATAAAAATTGGAATTTAAATTTTTCAAAAATATCACCGTTATTCTGTTTGAAGTCTCAAATTGTTAAATCTCAATTGCACTAAGCCAAAATTGACCAAAGATGGAAATTGAAAGAAAATTGACGACTTAACGAATAAGTGTGGCGATTGATCAAACCTGGTGAGATTTAGAGCCTATCTATCTTTATGAGTTTTTAAATCAATCCAAGTTTATGATTAACTCAAAGTTCTTTTCAGCGTTTTAATAAGTCGTTGATGATCTCAATCCTTTGTTTTGATCGGTTATGGGAAATGTGTGAAATGTTGTCTCAAAATTCGTGCTAAGTATATCTTTAAACTTAATCAATCTCGAGATGCATATGGTAATGTGATTAGCAATTTGGACAATGAAGTAGGCCCTCGTTTGTTACCCAAAAATATTAGCCATAAAAACGTTGTGAAAAATAATCCCTTTGTAACCCAAATTGAGCCGAATAAAATTTATCTTTTCGTTTGATAACCCCAAAAATCCAAATAGCCCGGAATTGTAAAAATTGAGAAAATTCATCAATTAAGTCCAAATTGTGTAATAAAAAGGAGCAAGAGAAAAATAGAAAAAAAATAGCAAGAAAAAAAAATGAAAATAGAAAAAAAAAGAAGAGAAAATTGAGCAAATGCCCGAAAAAGCACTAATGGACATCATAAAGACATTTTCCAATTCCGAACATTCCATCCATTCCCATTTTTACCCTTTACACCTTTTAACCCCAAAAAAAGTCCTAACCGAGTCCTAATGGCGAAATTGGTTACCGCGTGGAGAGCTAAGACATGAAAAGATAATATAAGAGATTAAAATGATGTGAACTAGAGGCGATGTTCCCGTTTCCTAATAACCGTACTCCGATGATGAGATCTTTTCACCATAAATTTCGTTCTTTTCAATTTTGTATGCATGAATTTGTGTCCATTATATTTACTCTTTATATCATGCATACCGAGAGAAAATAGTCACAATCCGAGTGATTCGTTTGTGAGAGCATTCCATAAGAATTTGAATCAAAACAAATTTTCGGAAAATAACGTAATGCTCAATCGGTGGAAATTTGAGGTTGAATTTTTGGCTTTGCACACACACACACTATGGTTTGAGACATTTGAATATGAATTTATGGTGATTATTTTTTAGAAAAGTTTAAATTGTACAATTTTTAAGTATTTTGATCTTTATTTGAGTCAATAAAGAATTTTGTGGGTGTATTCACTGCAAACCCTCACGAGACAAAACTCGTCCTCCTAGGGTAACCTAGGGGTTTAAAGGCTTGTTGCATACGCTAAATGCAATCGCTTGCCCGCGAAAAAGGTATTCTATCCCAATAAAAGAATTTTCAAGAGTGGATTTTTAGTTAGATTCATTTACATTGCTCGAGACGCGCAAAGTTCTAAGTTAGGGGGTGTGATTAGGCACATATTCTTCACATTTATCCCTTTAATTTCAGTATTTTTATGATCCCGTGCAGTTTATTTAGCTTGGATTTGTCTCTTATTTATGCTACTAACCTTTTTTGGCAAGTATTTCTTGTTTTGTGTATTTCTCATGTGTTTTACAGGTATTTCATGTAAGTTAGTGCGAAGGAGAACTCAAAACAGTGAAAGAAACCAAGAAATGGAGAGTTGAAGGGCATTTTTGTAATTTTTCAGCCTTAGTCCGGAGGTGGGGCCAACTAGAAAGTTGAAGAGCTCTAAATTACAATAATACTGGAAGAAACGTCACCTCAATCCGAGCTACGGTGAAGAAGTTACGATATTTTGAAGTTACGCGATAATGAAGAGTCTGGATGTGCGAATTTCTGTCATTAATTATGCATTTAATGCAGTGCAACTCTTGGAAAACTTGTGCCACAAGCGAAATTTGATGACAAATTCGTGCAACTTGGTGCTATAAAAGACCAAGCCCTACCTCATTTTCAAGAGGAGTTGAATTCTAGAGAGAGGGAGTCAAATTCTAGAGGGTAGGAGTAGGATTAGAGAGAGAAAGTTAGTGTTGATGTAAAAAACTAGATTAATCCAATTATTTAATCACAGATAAATAAATAAGACAAAATATTTTAAACTGGTTCAGCCTTATATGAATGGCCTACGTCCACTGTTATGTTATTGCTGAGTGTTTGGGAATTCTCGATTACAAGTGCTATCAAGAAATTCCGGTCCCTTTGAATGAGGGTGATACAAGGTATTTATAGCCCTTAGGCTGTACATGAAAGGGTGTTACAATAAATGATACACATATGAAAGGGTAATTCATTTAATGTTCTTCAAACGTGTGCGTCAAGATGATAAGCATTCAATGAATAGTTGAACTGTTGATTATCTGGCAATTAATGTTGTGGTCGAGATGCAGCTCGAACCGCCTTAGTTGCTCGTCGTCCAAGAGTTCCTCGGAGCATTGGAGTTCCTCGGAAGACTGGAGCTCCTCAGAGTATACTTGTTGCTCGGAGTGAGTATGTTGGTCGGGGAAACAATCTTCCTCGTTGCTATTGTGCCACGTAGATTGACACGTGTCTTCTTATTATTCGTCCACATCAGCATACTAATTTTGGTATCAACAGAAGCCCCCAATGTTTCATATTTCGAACTTTGAGGAGTATGGAACATTCTTTCTCGGTATATGGCTATATTAAATGACCTTCCTGGGTTTTAGGAGCCTTTTCTTCATATTTGAATTTTCTTCCAAATTCGCAGAATCCACCTTTTTGCATTTTTATAGGCGCTTCGATCTTCGTGCCCTTTTTGTCCTTTTAGCCGCCGGTAGCATAATAGTTTCCTTTTTGTAATCATTTCTTTCGCCGTTTCCCAAGGCAAAGTATTTAAGCTTCAGAGGCAATCCCATCTTCTTCTACCTTTTCAATTTCTGCTTTCGAGTTTTCTATAGCTTTTCTCTCTCCTGTGCGTCCATCCTTATCTTCGTTTGTCTGTCAACAGATCTCCTTTTTCCCTGTAAGCTCTTCTTCCTTCTTCTTTTATTCATCATGGTTTACATTATTGAGTCTCTTGAGAAATTCCGTTCTGATTTCTCTATTCCATCTTGGGTAATTTTGGAGGTTCTTTCTGAGCCTTTAAGTTATTTTGATTTGGCTGAGGGACATTGGTTCCCTAGCCTCTTTATTGCTGAATGTGGATTTTCTTTTCCACCAAACCCTTTATGTTTAGAGTTCTATCAGTATTTCGACGTTGTCCCTGCAAAAATAGCCCCCAACACCTGGAGAATAGTTAATGGGGTGTATAGGTTAAATAAAACTCATGGAACTCATATAGTAATTCCTGAGATTATGTACTGTTATAGATGGGCTGTTTTAGACAATGTTTATTATTTAAAAACTAGATTTTTGAATAGGGCTCTAGTAGTCAACCTCCCTGATGCCAACAAGGATTATTTTGAACATGGAGTAGTTGTAAAAAATTGGCAACATGCCCCTCTGGTTGGAGACGAAGTATATGAGGGTCCCAAATGCCCTCCATATGGCAATGGGATAGGTTATTTTCATCTTATTTTGTTTTTTGAAATTATGGTTTCATTGTGTTTGACAAAATGTATGACTGATATTTCACTATGTCTTTATTTGCAGTTAACAGCAAGAGAAAAACTCCAAAAGAAACAGAAGTTAATATCAAGCATTTAAAACATATCTGGAGTTTGAATCAGAAGGTTGCAGACGAGCACATTAGGTCTGCTTCATACTTGCTGCAATACAGGAGCTACACATCCTCTTACACTGCTCGTCCTGTGGCTAGCATTAGCGAACCATTGCCAGCTTCTGAAGATTCTTCACCAGACTCTCACATTCCTCTGAGTCAGAAGATGGGCAAGAGAAGAGTTCCTGCTCTCTTTGAAGAGACCTCTTCTGCTGGAGATGGAAAGAGAAGCAAAGCCGATGTCCCAAAGGGGACAAAGAAAGTTGATGCTGCCCCTTATGCTGCTCCTCAGAAGGTCGTCGAGAAGCCCCCTGTGGCTCCTGTACAGAAGAATGCGCCAGTGGAAGTAATCACTATCTCTCCAACCAAAAATTCTTCTTTGGTTGGGGTTGTTGAGAAGACACCGAGGAGATTGAAGAAGTCTTCCTCGGTTAATTTTTCTGAAGTCATTCCCCAGCTCCAAACTAGTGGAGCTAGTGTTCCAACCATTATTCCCCCGAGCTCTGCAATGAGCTCGCTAAAGACTTGGATCATTCCTGAAGTCCAAGGCATCGAGGAAAACATGCCTAGGGATATGCTGACACCCCTAGCTACTCATCACATCGCTTCAGTAAGTTTCTTCTTATCTTGAATTCTTATTTCCTTCTATCAATATATGTATCTCGGCACTAACTCATCACTACCTTCTTTTTTAGATGGTGAGTTGCTTTAACACCATTGTGAAGAAAGATGAAGCACTCAAGGCTTCAAGCTCCTCTTCTGGAGTAATGGCTGCATTCGAGGGTTTGGCCCAATCTCTGAAGGAATCCCGTCAGAAGTACGACGAGGATAAAGGTGAATGGGAGAAGAAACTGGCTGCATCTGAAGCAGAGAAGGTGCAATTGGGAAATAAAGTGAAGGACTTGCAGAGGGAAAATAAGAAATACTCTGAGAAGCTCACCACTTTCGGGGAGCTTGAAAATAAGCTGAAATCAGCTGAGGAAGAGCTAACCATTCTGCGCGAAGCAAATCGTCAGAAGGAGGAGTTGGAGGCCAAACTGAAAGCCTCCGAGGACCTTCTATCCGAGAAGCTCTCCTCGGAGAGAATGAAGAGAAAAATAGCTGTGAAGAAATCCTTTCGAACTGGTTGGGACAAAGTATGGGATAGGGGAGTAGCGGCAATGATGACCCAGGTCAAGTACGGAAGTTTAAAATACTTCCGAGATGGTTGGGTTGCTGCCCTGCAGGAACTGAAAGTGAGCGAGGATTCTGAACTATTTCAACAACATCTCCCTGGTCCTCCTCCAGCTATTGAAGATGAAGAAGGGGATGAAGCTGCATCCGAGGAGTCTTTAGTGATAATGGGTGATCAGGTCCTTGCTCTGCAGTCCGATCAGACAGCCACCGAGGAGATTTCTTCCATGCCTACTCCTTCTGAACAAGTCCCAACTTCTGCCAACCAAATCGTTGTTCCCACCGTGCAACCAAGCTCCTCGTCCCAGCCTCCCGAGAAAGTCTTAGGAGACAAGGAAAAGGTGTGAAGTTGTTTGGTACTCTCTTTCTGTTTTTCTTTTACTTGTACTTTGTATTCTGAACGATGTACTCTTTCTGATGATGTAATAAAATCACTTCTTTTTGTTCCTCTACATTGTTGATGCTCTGTCTGCTTCTTTTTTATTAACTCTTGCCTTCTCTTCTTTATTAGTTTATGGCTAGAATGGAACTGATATTTTCCAATGATACAAAGCTGATGCAGCAATGCCATGAATATTATAAGGCTGGTCACACAGACCTGAGTGTATCAGAAATTGCTGACATCCTTGGCCATGATGCTTCAGAACAGGCAGTTGAAGCTTATCGGTACCTGAAGGATTTACTTAACCGAGCTGTGGACAATAATGTGGCATACTACGAATTGATCGAGGAGCTCCATTGTACCCTAGAAGATCTTCAGAATTAGCACAATGAATCAATTGCCTTGTTGCATGAGGGATATGAGAATAGGTATCAACAGCTTTCTTCCGAGACAGGCCACAAAAAGATCATTGTTGGGTACGATGTCAGGGAAAGAACCCTAAAGGGTGAAGTTGAAGCCTGTAGACAAATTGCTGAACTGCTGGAGCAAAAAAATAATAATTTGCAGAAAGAACTATCACAACATAAGTCTGCAGCCTCTTCTTCAACAGCGGTAATCCCAGTGACCGAAGAGGGATTTTCTTTCTTAGAAGTTGAAAATGCCAAACTAAGGCAAGAGTTGGATGTCCTGCGAAGATATGGTACTTCTACTTCTACTCGGGGATGAGGAAGAGGTTCTCGTGGGGTGAGGAAGAGTTGCCTAGGATGTTGTCGAGGAACGAAGTACTCCAGTTGCTCGGGGTCGATCAAGAACTCCTCGTAGTATTGAAGAAGCTCCTACTCTGTCAACATTGGAAACCCAAGCATACCAGCTGAATGCCAAAGATCGGGCTTTGTCTGAAATGTCTAAGAAAATCCTAATTTTGGAGGATCAACTTACTGCGACGAAGTCTGCTTTAGTGAATAAGGACATTTTTGCAAAAAGCCTTCACGAGCAGTTGGAGAGACTGACCTTCCAATTTCATAAGAAGCCCAGGGAATTTTGGATGGCTGGGTACAACGAGGCATTATTCCATTTAGATGCTCGTATCCAGAATGACACTAATGAGGGCTATAAACAAGGCTGGTTAAATGCCTTATGCGTGTTGAAACTTGAACAAGGGCACTACTTGTGGGACTATTATGACCCCGGGGTGCTTGACCTGCCTGTGACACCGTTCAATTTGGATAAGGAATGGATCCCAGCTCATGCCATTCCTCGGAGCTTAATTTCACAATACCTCGGTGATTACAATCTTCATTCTCAGATCGAGGTATCTCCTCCCAAGCATCTATTGGACACTCCTTCAGTAATGAATGTCAGAATGTTGAAGGACTTGAATTTTATCAATTCTCCTCAGACCTTAAACGATCCTCCTGCTGGCGAGGAACCTATTTCAAAAGTTGAGGGAAAGAAACCAATAGAGTAGGGATCTCAATATAATAGTTAGTATGCATGTAATTTGTAATTCATTTTGAATTTTAATGAAAGACTTTCATTTTCTGTTTGCAAATCTGTATTGCTATTGTTTTGTACGTGTCTAACACTTATATATTCGTGATCGCGTAACAATACTTTGTGGTTCATCAACCAATCTAGTAATAAAAGGTTACAAGTATAAAAAATGTTGCTCGATCACTTAATAATAAAGTAATGAGTATAAAAATGTTTAAAATTTTTCCAACCAATCAAGGTTGTTAAATTGTGCTCGTCGACCAATTATAATTAGTGAGAGTTTTTATCCCCGACTAACCACACTTGGTTCAGTTTGGAATATTTTGTATTTTCTGGAATAGTTTTACCTTCCGACCAACATAAGTTGGCATATTTTGTTTCTTAACCAGCCGAAATTGGCATTTTTAAGAATGTTGTTCTTGCCCTTTTACCAACCGGAGTTGGTCATGGGTTTGAACTATCATGTCCACTAGTTATTTTACCAACCGGAGTTGATCACGCTAGTGTATGCCTCCTAACCAAAGGAGTATAGTTTGTTCTCACTATTTTACCAACCGAAGTTGATCACGCTCGAACTATCAGTTTCCACTAGTTATTTTACCAATCGGAGTTGATCACGCTAGTGTATGCCTCCTAACCAAAGGAGTATAGTTTGTTCTCGCTATTTTACCAACCGAAGTTGATCGCTCGAACTATCATGTTCACTAGTTATTTTACCAACCGGAGTTGATCACGCTAGTGTATGCCTCCTAACCAAAGGAGTATAGTTTGTTCTCGCCCTTTTACCAACCGGAGTTGGTCGTGGGTCTGAACTATCGTCTTCTTTTTGCTGTCGAGCAGCGTAGTGTTGTACACTAGTATTCCCCGAAAAACTTTCAATAAAAGGAGAGAAAATGGTGAAAACATCATCGTTTTATTCATATCGATAGAACTACTTTACATTTTACATTACTGATAATACTTGCGTAGGTGTTCAGCATTCCATGCATTCTTGAATTCCTCTCCTTCTAGAGTTGCTATTCGGTAAGTTCCTGGTCGAACAACTTCTGTAACTCGGTAAGGTCCATGCCAATTTGCTTCCAATTTATTGTGCTTCTGAATGACCTTCTTTAGCACGTAATCTCCTTCTTTTAAATCGCATTTCTTCACCCTCTTGTTGTAGAAGAGAGCTGTTCGTTGTTGATATGCAACATTCCTAATAGCTGCTTCTTCTCTAACCTCTTCGAGCATGTCCAAATCTAATCTTCTCATCAAGTCACTGACTGGGGAATTGAAATTCAGCACTCTGTGTGTTGGGAGACCCAATTCAGCAGGTATAACAGCCTCACTTCCAAACGCCAGCATATATGGTGATTCTCCAGTTGCTGCTCGGGGAGTTGTTCGGTAAGCCCACAATACTGATTGTAGCTCAATCCAATTAGCTTTAGCCTCATTTAACCTCTTCTTCAAACCATTTAATAATGTTCTGTTCGTCAGTTCAGTCTGTCCATTGCTTTGAGGATGGCCTGGTGCTGAATGAACCTTCAAAATGTTTGACTGATGACAATAGGTGGTAAACTCCTCATTATCGAATTGTGTTCCATGGTCTGTGATGAAGGCATGAGGGAGACCATATCGGCAGATGATGTTCTTCCAAACGAATTGGTACACCTTCTCGTACATCATATCAATCAGAGGCTCAGCTTCTACCCATTTAGTAAAATAATCCACTGCGACGACGAGGTACTTGAATCTTCCTCGGGTCATTGGCAGTGGTCCAACCAGATCAATTCCCCACATGGAAAATGGCCAAGGGAAAGTTATGGGTGTCAATAATGCTTGTGGAGTACGTAGGATGGAAGAAAAACGTTGGCATTTATCACATTTTTTAGCATAGGCTATACAATTAGCTCTCATCGTTGGCCAGTAGTATCCTTGCATCATCACCCTTTGCAAAAGTGTTCGACCTGCTACATGGGCTCCACAGGACCCTTCATGGATTTCTTCAATCAACTCTTTCACCTCGGAGGGATGTACACATCTTTGCAAGCCTGCCAAAATTCCTCGTCTATACAAAACACCATTAGTTAGTACATACCGAGCAACTTTAAACTTCAATTTCTTGGAAGCGATCTTGTCCTCCGGTAATTCTCCTTCCTCGATATATGCCCTGATGGGATCCATCCAAGATGGTCCTAAATCAAGGGAAATAACATTCATCGTCAAGCTTTTATCTATGCTTCGACTTTCTAACACCTCAATTGGTATCATTCTTCGTAACTCGGTACGAGTAGCTGATGCTAGTCGGGCCAGTGCGTCTACTTGTGCATTCTCCATTCTTGGTATTCTGATCAACTGAATGGCATCAAATTCTGCCAACAACTCCATTGCCTTTGCATGATACTTGACCATTATTTCTCCTTTAACTGCATACGTTCCCATCATTTGATTCATAATTAATTGAGAATCACTGAATACCATCACTTGTTGCGCTTCCATAATCTTTGCTAAATTAAGACCTACTATCAAGGCTTCATACTCAGTCTCATTATTGGAAGCTTTGAATTGGAATCGTAAGGCATATTCCATGTCAATCTCGCCTGGGGTGTTCAAAATAATCCCTGCTCCACACCCTGTTGTGCAATATGACCCATCTACATATATTCTCTATGTAGGTAACTCGTCTTCAAATTTCTTATCTGACAGAGTTCCTCGGTGAAATATCTGCTTTTTTGTTTCATCCTCCCCTGGTATTTTTCGCTCCTCGTCGACCATCTCTTCTCCCCCTTTTACCAGCTGGAGTTGGTCTGGGTTTGAATTTGATGATCTTTCTACATCCACAAGCCCTTTTACCAACCGGAGTTGGTCTGGACTTATGTCTGTTGATCCTGTAACATCCACAGGTTGGTGAACGAGCAACTTTTATTCCTCGAGGGTATCAGTATATGTAAACTCTGCTATAAAGTCTGCTACAGATTGCCCTTTTAAGGATGATCTAGGTTCATACACAATATCATATTCACCGAGCTCTATTGCCCAGTACATCAGTCTCCCTGACTTTTCTGGCTTATGAAGGGCTTGTCTTAATGGCATGTCGGTATACACGATGATGGTATGGGCCTGGAAATATGGCCTCATTCTTCTACTTGCCTCAATTAATGCCAATGCCAATTTTTCTAACTTTGGGTACTTGATCTCTGCACCTCGGAAAGCCTTACTTGTGTAATAAATTGGCTTCTGGACTCCATTCTCCAATATGATTAATGTCGAGCTGACCGCATTTTCTGATACTGCCAGGTATAAGTACAAATTTTCTCCCATTACTGGTCTGGATAGCAATGGAGGTGTTCCCAGATATTTCTTCAAGTCTTGAAAGGCTTTTTCACATTCATCATTCCACTCGAAAGTTTTTCGGAGTGTTTTGAAGAATGGAAGGCACCTATCAGTTGCTCGAGATACAAATCTATTGAGCGCTGCAACTCGTCCTATAAGACTCTGCACCTCCTTCTTCGTCGTTGGAGATCGCAACTCTAAAAGAGCTTTGATCTTTGCTGGATTTGCCTCAATGCCTCGCTAGTTGGCGATGTACCCGAGGAACATTCCTTCTCATACTCCAAAGGTGCACTTCGTCGGGTTGAGCTTCATCTGGTATTTATCCAGTTGATTAAAGGTTTGACCTAAGTCAACTAGATGATCCGCAGCTTTCTTGCTCTTTGTCAGCATATCGTCGACATAGACTTCCATATTGCAACTGATTTGTTCGGCAAAAATCTTGTTCATCAGTCGCTGGTATGTCGCTCCTGCATTTTTCAAACCAAAAGGCATAACATTATAACAATAAGTTCCCCTAGGGGTAATGAAAGAAGTGATTTTCCTGTCTTCAGGTTTCATTTTGATCTGGTTGTATCCAGAGTAAGCATCCATGAAGCTGAGTAGCTCGTGTCCCGAGGTAGCATCCACTAGTTGATCAATTCTGGGCAGTGGAAAATGATCCTTTGGGCATGCCTTGTTGAGATCTGTGAAATCAACACACATTCTCCATTTATTATTTTTCTTCTTCACCATCACCACATTTGCCAACCAGTCTGGATACTTCACATCTTCAATGAATTGGTCTTTCTGGAGCTTCTCGACCTCCTCTTGTATGGCTTGATTCTTCTCGAAACTAAATACTCTTCTTCTTTGCTTTACAGGTTTGATCTCCTTATTCGAATTGAGCTCGTGACATAAGAAGTTTGGATCTATTCCTGGCATGTCTTCATGACTCCACGCAAAAGTTTTCTTCATGTTTCTCAAAAAAGCTATCAACTCCTGTTTTATTGAAGCATCTAACGACGAACCTATCTGGGTTACTCGTTCAGGATGCTCGTCGTCCAGAATAATATTTTATGTAGATTCTACCACCTGTCCTTTCACAAGTTGGAATTCATCTCTAGGATCGAGTGTTTCAATTTCTGTACCTTTATCCACCTGAAAGGTAGTAGTCTTTTTCCTTGATTCTTCAAGCTCCTCCTGCTCGGCAGATGAATAATAGCATTCTCGAGCTACTTTTTGATCACCTTTCACCACTCCCACTCCGAAGTTTGTTGAAATTTTAAACATTGATGTACTGTAGATGGGACTGCTTCAAACTTCTTCAAACCAACTCTTCCCATGATGATGTTGTAGGCTGACTGCACATTCTTATCCATCACAAAGAAGCGTATTCTCTCTGTTCGACAAGCAGGCCAAGTTCCAATGAATATATCCAACTTGATCGTCCCAAGTGGAAAAACTTTCTCGCCAGCGAAACCCAGAAGAGGTCTGTGATAAGGATCCAATTGAGATAATTTCAAATTTAAACTGTCAAAGCATGAATAGTACATGATGTCTGCCGAACTGCCATTGTCTACCAGCACCCTTGAAATCACTACTTCTTTCATCCTCGTTTTGATCACCAAAGGGTCATCGTGAGGGTAAAGAACACCTGCCAGGTCATTTTTTGAAAAGCCAATAACCAGCTTATCTTTGTTTACCTTCCTCGGAAGATCCTCCTCGGCCAAATTTATTCGTTGAATGTACGAGCAAGCTTGTGCCTCTCCGAGGTAAGCTTTTCTTTCTGCAGTAAGATCTCCTCCTGTAATAACATTACAATCAAATGAACCAAAACGTATGGAAAATACCTCTCGTTCTGGCTGCCTCGGTTTCTTGGGAAGATTGGGGTCATCCTCGGTATCATCTTCATGATCCCTTTTCTTTTTCTCCTCTGCTCGACGAGGAGATCTAGACCTTTCTCTAGTTCGGTCATTATTTCTTCTTTCGCCTCCCCGATCAACATACTTTGCTAGCTTTCCTCTTCGGATGAGTGTTTCAATCTCGTTCTGAAGAGCTATGTAATTTTTAGTCATATTTCCATGATCTTTGTGGAACTCGCAATATTTATCCCTGTTCCTCGCCTCAGGATCTGACCTCAATTTCTTCGGCCACTTTACCTCCTCGCTATTCTTGATTTCTTCCAAGACATGATTAATACCCATTTTCAAGGGAGTATAATTATTGAATTTCTTCAGGACTTCCCATGATGACTTATTATTTCTGGAATGCTTGTCACCGCCATTTCCCTTATGCTCTTTATTTTTAGATTTGTCGACGTCCACCTTGGTGTCTTTATCCGTATTCTTCTTTGCAGCCATAGCGTCCTCGGCATTCATGATTTTGGCCGCTTTTGCCATCAACTCTGACATAGTTTTAGGTGGATCTTTCGCTAAGGTGTAATACAAATTATTAGGCAACAACCCACTCATCAAGGCGGTGAATGTTGTCTTCTCCTCGTAATCTATGACTTCCAGCTTCTCATTATTGAAACGAGTTATGTAATCTCTAGTACTCTCACCAGATTTTTGTCTAACACTTAACAAGTGTGCTACTCGTTTTACTGGCTTTGCTCCAAAATAGAAATTGCCGATAAACAACTCGGACAACTGAAAGAAAGTTGAAATCTTATCTCGAGGAAGATTGTTGTACCATATCTGGGCAGCTCCAGTAAGAGTTCCTGAAAACGCTCTGCATCTCATCTCGTCGGGGACAACATAGATATCGGCAGCAGCTTGATATTGCTCTATATTAAGAACATGATCTGTCTTTCCATCATATTTGGGGGTCACTACTGGTGCTTTAAACTTTGACGGTGTAGGAAAATTAATAATGGCCTGGACAAAAGGTGTTCCTTGAACAAAAGTTCGTTGTAGGGGATTCTTCGCCTTAGCCATTTCTCCCAATCTATCCTCCAACCGCTGAAGGGATCCTTTCCATGCTTCATTTCCTTCCTCGGGCCTATTATTTCAAGCAATAGATCGTTCTGAAGTAGCCTCCTGAGATCTATCTTGACGAGCAACTGGTCGTGATTGTGCTGATCCTTCTCTTAGATCTGATGGTTATCGAAAACTCCTCGACATGGTCTTAGGTGGACTCCTATTCCTCCTAGGGCCTAATCAACTGAAAGGAGACACCCTACTCAGTCTTTCTAAGGCACTAGGTCTTTCAGGAGAGAGAGTGATACGTTGATCAGTATCTGTAGCCCTTATTGACGAAGTTCGCCCAGGTTGATAAGAGAAATCATCAGACTCCTCATTACGATATGACTCAGTATGCCTGGATCGTGAAGAAAGTAAATAAGTTTGCCTCTGACCACTTCGTTGTCCTGAACGTGCAGGTGCACCGCCATGAAGGGTTTGTATGAGTTGCCTCATTATTTCTTGCGTAGCAGTTTGTCCTTGAGACAGATTCGTCATAATCCCGGCCAGATCTGGAGGTGCAGAGGGATTGGGAGGATTTCCAGTATTTCCAGCGTTTCGATTGCTAGATTCTGGATTATCCGCCATTGATGATGAATGATTTTTGGTGAAAAACGATAATAACAATCATTCCCACAAACGGCACCAATCTGTTGATGTAAAAAACTAGATTACTCTAATTATTTAATCACAGATAAATAAATAAGACAAAAGATTTTAAAGTGGTTCAGCCTTATATGAATGGCCTACGTCCACTGTTATGTTATTGCTGAGTGTTTGGGAATTCTCGATTACAAGTGCTATCAAGAAATTCCGGTCCCTTTGAATGAGGGTGATACAAGGTATTTATAGCCCTTAGGCTGTACATGAAAGGGTGTTACAATAAATGATACACATATGAAAGGGTAATTCATTTAATGTTCTTCAAACGTGAGCGTCAAGATGATAAGCATTCAATGAATAGTTGAACTGTTGATTATCTGGCAATTAATGTTGTGGTCGAGATGCAGCTCGAACCGCCTTAGTTGCTCTTCGTCCAAGAGTTCCTCGGAGCATTGGAGTTCCTCGGAAGACTGGAGTTCCTCAGAGTATACTTGTTGCTCGGAGTGAGTATGTTGGTCGGGGAAACAATCTTCCTCGTTTCTATTGTGCCATGTAGATTGACACGTGTCTTCTTATTATTCGTCCACATCAGCATACTAATTTTGGTATCAACAGTTAGATTGTAGTTTTCTTTGGTAGAAGTTTTCATAAACCCTAGTTGTAAGTTTGAAGAAGAAGTTTTGCTAGATTCAAATTCATCTCTTTCTCCTCTTACTAAATACAAGTATCAATTTCTATTCTCTATTTTATTTTTCCATTCAATTCTCAATTGTTTTACAAATTGTTAATAATGTTTGCTAGAGTTTTATTTTGTTTTCATCATGTTTAGCTAATTTTTAAGGGTTGGGATGCATGAACCCATCCCGATGTAATTTATCAACGTAGGAAATAGAATTTAAATTTAAATTTGAAAGAATCGTGTAAGAGAAGTTCACAATCATCCTAGATCTTTTAATCTCTCTTGCCCTAGGTACTTGGGATATTTAAGAATATGACGTGCGTGTAATTATTTAACACCGCTTTATATTTATCTTTGATTTCATATGATGCGGGCTTGAACCTCATATATGTAATGCTTAGGATCTATAAAGACTGGATTCATTCAAATTTATAATTTACAATTCTAGTATTCTAATGGGTAATTACTAGGGATTGGGGGATTGTATTCCAACTTATTTCCTAATTCATTTTAATTAGTTATATAGATTTTTTTTCCATTTTATTTCCCCTTGTCAACCATCATCATCTTTTTCACTTTTATTTTAAAAGTAATAAATCAATTAAATTCTATAAAACATTCCCTGTGGATTCGATACCCAGACTTACTACTATACTCCATAAAAGTGTACTTAAAAGTTTAGTTTTTTTTTTGTATTGAGGTTGGAAGCCGATAACAACGACTAGCATATTACACGGACGCTCGGTTTTTCCACTCGATCACCCACTATTTCTTTAACCATTTTTTTTATAAAACCATAATTAGTATAATATCATACTCACATACCACATCACTAATACGAGAATTCTCAATAAAGAATATAAATCACTAACAGTGTACCCATTTGTCCTCCGCAGAGAGCACTAAAGACAATCCCACTTTACTAGGGAAAACATACACATAATAATAATTCTATAGATACACGCACTAAATTCTTCTCGCTTGCGAATCTAGCAATAAACAAAAATATAATGACTCGCTCGTGTCACATAAAACACTCTTCATCCTCTGAGGATAAAACTCATACTTCTACTTTGCCAATCGCCTTGGCTACTTAATGGTCTTTCGGACATAACGTATAGCCAAATCGAAAATTATATTAACCATTTCCCTTGTAAGCACCATACCCTTGCACTTATTCTCTCTTCGAAATTTTTTAACTCATGTGGTTTTACTTTCCATAAAATACTTCAAAACATAACCCACTTATCTCCTAAAATACATTCGGAAACCCACGAACGACTGGAATCGAATCCAGGAGAATCACAATCTACTTAGAGGTATCCTTCTTTATGTAATACAAATGGGTGAAAGATCCTCCCTCTGGGCGAGGCATCATCACCAAAACATCTCCTGCCCCGTAATGGCAAAGATAATACTCCTACCGAAACTATTTATCATGGCTCTATACGCAGTGAGCCCATCCATGCCAATAATGACGTCGTGCTCACGTATGACTAAAACTAGTATGACTGCAGGTAAAATCAAACTACCAAACTATATACCTACACCTCGGCGTATAAAGAAAATTAAAGACCCTTTTCCCAATGATGAGTCTACGCATGACACTGTACTCTCAGTAGTGTGTAAAAATCCTAAGGTCCGTGCAAAGTGAGTATCTATGAAACAGTGTGATGCCCCAGTATTGAATAAAATTTATCCTATAGTACTAGAAGGAAGGAACGTACCATCAATGGCCGATGATGGATGCTTAATTTCAATATGCTGGACGTCGTACACATATTCGTGCGGTTTCTGCCCCTGCTGCTAGGGTATCTTACTCTTATCTGGGAAATCCTGCCTCTGGTGACCCATCCTGACACAATTGAAGCATCTACCTCTAAACTATTTCATTGTACGGCTCTGTTGGTTTTGGTCCGATTGTACAGTTCCACTTTTTCTTGGCCTTGTTGGCCTTATTGAGCATCTTGATGAAAAATGACATCTGGTTGAGCACAGTCCCTCCACTTGTGACCCGTTTGTACACACTTATAGTAGAGTCCTGAAAGTTCTCGCTGGTCGAGTTGGAGTTACTCTCCAGTCTGATCCGAATAAGTTTGACGTTCATGACCTTCCATTCCACATTTGAAACACCTCTTTGTGACTTCACTCTAACCTCTGCTTCGTTAGCCCTAACGTTTTGGGTTTCCCTACACAATTTGTTACCTTCATGGATTTTATGGTCTTGAGGAGCTTGTTGTTGCGATTTTAGTGTCTTCGCACACTTGTTATTTATAGTTATGACAAATTGACTATACTCTCTAGATATTTTACCCCTATAAGATGTGTGATGCATTCTTGATACTGTAAGACCGCAGTGGTAACTGCCTATGCCACAATACCTGCTAACTCAGCGGTTGATACTCTCTCTGGGGACACCTGAGGTGTGAGCTGACCTTTCTCATTGACTCCCCTAACGGCATTAGCTTGTTCTTCTTGACGATCCATCTGAAAATTTAAATAATATGGATGAGTTCATTATTCGCATAAACAAATCGCAAAAGCATGAATTACCAACGCATAAAGATGAATACAACATTCCTAATATTAGGGCTCTAAATCAAAGACGCTAAGATAGAAATGATATAAGCTGTACAAATCCTAAAGGACACTAGAACCTGATGCTCTGATACCACTTGTGACACCCCGCCTAATTAAATACAGGGTGATCAGTCCTTTATTAAATTAAAATCAAGGTGAGCTGTTGGTTCATTCTTAGCATCACTGTCGCGAAATAAATTTCCAATTTAAACACCCAAAATAATTAAGCTAAGTGTCAAAATAATTTATAACCTTATTTATATTTTATTTAAATCCAGATATAGAATCCTTTTAATTATTAACAGTTTAACAATCACATAAATATGAAGAATGGTAGTAAACACCCAAGAATTCAACCATTCAGATAAACCAATACCAAGTTTAAAACTACAAATGAAATCATCCTGACACGAATTACATCCCAAAGAGTACCAAATACTAAAAATAAATGAACATAAATCTCTGACAAATCCAACTGAATAGGGAAATGGGCGACACATGCCCTGACTCATCAGAACTAAATTAAGAGTAGAGTCAACAACGAGGTCGTCTAAGCAATGGCCTGGAACTACCACATAAGCTGCAGCGCATCCGTCCCAAGGAATCTAAGCATGACGCCCTTGTGGTTGGGCACCTATAATACATACATATATATATATATATATATATATATATATATATATATATATATATATATACAAGAGAGAGAAAAGGATAGAAGACGGGTCAAAGCCCAAGTGTAAAACAATTTTTAAAAATAGTTTAGCAAGTATTTAAAGTGCTTACGGCTAATGAAACGACCATGTTAGTATGCGACACTCTCTTGATAATTCTCATGTCTCATCTAGTGTGAACGCCTACCGTACTAATAAATCTCATAAGTTTTTGTAACTTATTCTCCATAAGGTTTTATCAGGTGAAAAGCGAGGTTATGATATTTACTTTAGGAAATCATTCTATTCAAGATTTCTTACGCTATTTAGAAGAACTCATTTCCATTATAAAGTTCTCTAACACTTATAATAAAATTGATGCATTTATTCATTACTTATCTACTTATACGCATAGTAGAAAGTTCCCGTATAGATATAAATACATATATAAGTCACACATATAATATATATACTAATGGCACCCCACATAAAATCTATGGTACTGGCATACTCCGCGATCAAGTCCCCCTATCACACAAACTAAGGAAAATACTAGTCTGGAATCACTCTCGGACTGTATCAACACAATACACAAACAAATGGAGGTGAAGCATAGTTCAAGGTCCTAAGAGGTCACACATACCCTCACGTCTCTTAGAACATCTGACTTTCATTTTCAGATAGCCTGTATCGAGGATACTATCTTCTAGGGTACAAGTCAATATCCCCCATAAAGGTCCAATCGAGATAAGACTGTCCCGGCGCAGAAACCCCTGTGATAGCAAGTATCCCAGGTATGATTTTTACACAGATATATAATATGCACAATCACACAGTCATATACAAATAAATATTCACATTTCTAAGTTAGGTGCGCCCACGACCCATAATATTATTCTATCCATGCGTAACATATCACGCTAGAGTTTTATGTATAAGTAAATCACTCCTTTTATTATATTAAGTATAACAAATCCTTAAGTACTTCTCGACTCTCGAAGTGTATCCTCTCGAAATAATATTAAATTAGTAGGTGCACCCTCACTACTCTACTGGTCTAAATCTTCCTTAATCCTCACAAGATATACCATAACGTACGCACAATTTCTCACTAAATTTATATTCCCGAAACCCCACGGTTAAATCACATATGAATTGTATCACCCTAACCTTACCTACAACCCTACTAGTCTTTCCCAACTCCCATTATGGTAAATAAAATATGTATAAGGGTTCCCACAAAGTGACACAGGGTTCATATTTAGGAATAAAGACCAAGCTTCAAAATTCAGAAAAGGTCGATCGATCGAAGTTAGGGGGTCGATCGATCGATCCAGTAAATCGATCGATATTCAAGGTCGATCGATCGATCGCCCAGATATTTCCCAGATTCTGCATATACTATCCTACGGGTTTCATCACCAAAAGTCCTCAAAACCTCTATCAATTTTGCCCAAATTCCCAAACAACATTACTACTCGTACTATATACCTAACTATATGAATTCCTATGTGAAACATGTTCAAATTCATCAACGATATCGAATTAATGGGGCAAAATTGACATAATCCTCAAGAACCCTAATTTTAGAGGAAACCTACATTCTTCTAATTATTTCCCATATTTCTTGTTTCTAAATTTATACTAATTCATGGGTAATCCTCTATATGTGATGGGTATGTCCAGAATATATTAAATTTCTCTAAACATGCAATTTAAAGTCTCTAAATTATCAATTTATTTCCTAAAACATGTTCTTGATAATCCTAAACTAACATGGGTGACACATTAACTAAAAAAAAGCAAGATAGATACTTTCTTGGAATTTGAGTTTCTGATTTGTGGATGAAAGAGGTATGGTTGCGTTCCTCGTCACGCGGTCTACGCTTTGGTGGTGATGGCGGTGCAAACGGGTGAATCTTTGGCCTTGAGTTGCTTGGAAAGCTCTCCAACTCCTTCTCTAATGTCCGTTCTTTGTTTATGTGTTTGTTAAACCTAGAAGACAACTCTTAAAGGCTGATATATCCTTAGGAAATTCGTGGGTTTAATTGCCCAAAAATGTAAAACGTCTATAATACCCTCCCGGGATGCCAATTAGGCTTAAAAATTCCCCGAGACCCAAACTAAACCCCCGGGTACATTATTTTGACTATCTCGACCCTTCCGGACACATTGGCGCACTCAAAAAGACCATACGGGTGACTTTTAATTTATTCACTTTTAATAATAATAATTTAATCCCGACACGACACAGGCACGTCCTGACTTAATTTCCATAATTGTCATATTATTCCCTCGTGACAATTTTTATAAATTCAATTCTACATATTACTCTACTCAATATATAATATTTAACAAATCAACAATTTTCCAATAATTACTAACTCTTGTCACTCAAGTAAATATTTAAAACCAATTTCTAAATTAATTTTAAATTAATCTATCTAAGTTAAATTTAATAAATCCCTAAATTTAAAAGCCATAAAAATATGGGGTATTACAGGCATCACATAAATGAATAAGAACAAGAGAGTAAGCATGCAGACCTAACACATACATCTTATCTGAACAACAACTGGAGTGAGAGTATAATAGGATCGGAGGTAAGGCCGCACTGACGACTTTTGTCCTGAAAAGATAATTCAACAAGAATGCTAACAACAAGTTTACGAAGAGTAAGACTATAACTGAGTTTGGGATATAATATAAATACACATGTTCCTCTTGTATTTTAGTGGTTTTTAAATTATCCCAACCTAGAAAACCCTAAATTATGCGTTTAATCTCAAACCCAAGTGAACCCCGTGATTACATTTTATTCATCTCAATTCTATATAAGTAATTGTTATATAATTGTACCAGTCTATACATCTCAAGTAAATGAACATATAATGGAAGAGATGTTCTTCTACATCCACATAAGTACAACCCTTTCCATGTACATCATAAATGGTCTACTCACAATCCTTACATAACTAAGTCCTATCAGTACTTCCTTCGGGTATCGCTCGCACATACTTAGTATAGTTATAGGTTATATTACCAGTGTGTGGCCATCCCCGATCCTCACGGTGGGCGGGTAGCGTGAGGATCCTAGGTCCCACGCGTCCCTCTCGGGAGCGCTTCGGCCGGCATCATTGATGAGGTGGAAAATGTAGAGAGATGGAGTCGCCAGTCTATTTTACTCAAAACAGACAAAAGAAAGGGAGCCATCCCGAAGGATAGCATCCCAAGACATACTGATGCATACGAAACCAAAATGATCCGAAAAGGGTTCAGAAGCTAAGTTACGAGATGGGAAGGTATTAGGCACCCATTCCGCCCTTACGGTCTCTCATGGGTTTTTGCTATTTTCCCCGTGATATGTGTGCATGTGTATATATAATGGAGATAAGAGTCATCGACTTGTCCCATGGAAGAGATAAAGTGAGTCATCCGTAGGAATGTAAAAATAATATTAGAAAATTGGTTTACGCGATTATCCTTACGTTGATCGTTACGATGGAACGATAATGCATATGGTATAATACGCTACTAAGAACAAATATATAGAATATAAGAGAATTGAGATTATAGAAAAGTAGAAAATGAGAGAAAAAGTAAATATAGGACTCGAATCTCGGAATTTACCTCGAGACACCTACGTAGCTTATAGAGGCATCAAAGTCCACGTAGTTCGCATGCAAAATGAGGGATGGGTTTATCCCATAAATCCAATTGGGGGATTATCTTATTTGTGTATGTGTGTGTGTAAAAAAGTGTTTTAGTTGTGAGAAAAGTGTAAGAAAAGTGTGAGAATTCCCGATTGGAATTTATGAGCAAACCCTATTTTTCTTGTTTTTTGGGTTTTTTATTTGTATGAAAATAAGAGATGTGCCATAATACTAAATAAAAAGTATATTAGGATATGTGAGATGAGAGAATAGAAGTGCTAAGTAATAAAACAAGTTAATGCGCGTTTATGAGAATTTAAAGAGAGAATTGAGAAAATTGGACCTTCTTGAAGATCTTATGCTTGATCTTGAATGTTGGAGAGCATCCCTTGCACTTGGATGATTATGGAGGGTAGTGAATCCACCAAGTCTGATGGAAAGGATGATGAAAAGTGAAGGTTGGAAAGGGATTTGGATGTGGAAATCACGCTGCCTTCGAGAGGGGTTTTTTGGATTTGCTGAGAGTGATATGTTTCAGATCTGGGCTCCCCTTGCAAATGAGGTCAAGCCCTACTTTTTATAGGCCTAGGGCATTGACGATAGGTATAACCTTGGTCCTGCCAATCGGAAGGTGTGTTTAGGCACACTGCCGATAGGCAGGGTCTGGGACCTACCGTTTGGCAGTGTCTTTCTGGCCTTTTCAGAAAATGGGACACAGAGTGATCCAAATCGTGCATGGGATGAACAATTGGAAAGGTAATTCAGATACCTTCGAAAATCCTTTGAACCGCTCCCGGGTTCAGGAGTTGACTTTGGGTCAAATGTGGCTCAGAAGCGCTCATCGGTCCATTGGATGGGGAATCGTCGGACGCAAACGGATTGTTCATCCGCATGGTAAGTCTGAATCGCACATGAGGTGGACCTTTTGAAAGTTTTGGAGATTTACTTCGACATTCCAATGAGTTTGACCCGGTTCAGGGAGTTGACTTTGGTCAATCAGGCCCTGGAAGCATTTAGCGACCTCTCGGAGTAAAACGAATCGTTCATCCGTACCGTAAGTTAGAATCGCACACGAGGTAGACCGTTGGAAAGGGGATTTTGTGACCTTTGAATATTCATTCAGTCTCAGTCGAGCTAAAGAGTTAACTTTGGTCAAACAGAGCTCGGGAGCGTCCGGTGGCCTCTAGATTAGGTTTCGAGGGAAAATGGATCATTCATCCGCATGGTAAGTCAGAATCGCGCATGGGACGAACCATTAGAAAGGGGATTTAGGGAACTTTAAAGATTCATTCAGTATCGATCAAGCTGAAGACTTTGAATTTTGGTCAAACAGAGCCTAGGAGTGCCCGATGGATTATAGGTCAGTACTCCGGGTATGACCTGGGTCTGTAGTGATGAAGGGTGGTGCTAGGGACCTAAGGAGAGTTTAAGGGGTAACATAATGGGGTGTCTACACAGTGGGAGACCATTGTTTTAAAGTTCATGAGAGTATCCGACCAAGATAACTTGAGTTATTTATCCTGGCCCAAATCATAACTTAATTTCTACAAGAGAAGTTTAGTTAGAGAAGGATACTCGCAGATATGGTCAAATCAAGTGCCAAGAATCTCAATTGAGATATTCAAGCACCTCATGGACGATCCACAAACTATAACGGAGTTCCTTAAATAACTCAAACTCTGTAACAGACATATCTATAGATTGTACACCCTAACTCGAGGCAAAGGGATAAAAAATTTTAATCGTTGAGAGACACTGAATAAGAACAAGTAACCTCTCCGTGGACGTAGGAAAGTCGTTGAACCACGTACATCATTGTTGTGTGTGATTCCATTTACTTTATTCATTTTGTGTTTGTTTTCGTAGATCCTTAATTATTAAATTTTCTACACTCATAATTGTCACCGTCTATGGGAATTAACTTTTAATCCTTAGAAAGAATTCAACACTCGAATGCCAATAATGTCTCACCACAACAGTAATATTCCACAAGCCGGTGATGTTCAGGAAGAGCCAACCTTTCCTAGGGTTAGGTCTGAAATTTTCCAACATACAAACCCAAGGTTTCATCAAGAAAGGCAACCTTCAGAAGAGAGCCATGGACCTATAAGTTCCACTCAGATTACTAGGTTGGTCGACACTTATAAAGCTCGACTTTGAGAACAGGAAGAGGCAAATCTCTGCCAAGAAGAAGAAAATGCTCGCCTTAAGAGGCGACTTGAAATAATGGAGAGAAATATCCTCAAAAACACAAGGCGACGTTGAGATATAACTCTTATCCCTCAAGGGGAGATTCCCACATACGAGTAAGAAGTACTAGGCATGACTAGTAGAGAACTGAACATGATAGATAAGAGCGAGCATGATCAGAGTGTGGCCACCAGGAGAGGTGCCACATGAACAATGTTTGACCAAGTGAGTAATTGAGTATTCTAGTCCGTAGTGAGATAGACCAACATTCGGTGCATCAAGGAGCCAAAATCGACCAGAGAGCACGCCAAAAAAACTCTAAACTCTCAGATGAAGACCCTCTTTCAAGGGAAATTGAACGTGATGATCCCCCCAAGAAATTCGTTGTCCCTATGCTCAAGGTCTACGATGGGAAAACATATCCTATATACCATGTTAGGTAGTATTGACATGCAATGACCTTATAGAGCCACAACGATGCACTAATGTGTAGGATATTCTCTTCTAGCCTACATGATGTAACACATAAGTTGTTTGAAAGGCTTCCCCATAGGTCGATCAAGAATTTTGCAGTACTGGCAGAGGCTTTCACGATACGATTCATAACGAGCAGCTCCCATCCCAGGCGAATGGATGCACTGCTAACAATAAAGAAAAATCCTCACGATAACATCAGAGATTATGCCAAAAGATACTAGGAGATATTTAAAGAGATAGAGGACTTCTCGAAGGAAGTGGCCATAGAATCATTCATGTAAAAAGGGGGAACTAATGCCGTGTGCGATACTGATTTGAATAGATGAGCAAATTCCAATCACAAACTTATTTAATTAGTCTCAATTTATGAACCCAATTAATTCAGCTCTCAAAATAAACTAGCTACGTGCGTGCATATGTCAAACCAACATAAATAAAATATACGACACAAAGTTCAGGAAAAATCTCCTCGACAAAACCTTTTATTTAACTATAATTTTTAGATCGCAACTTACACGAATTACAATGAAATATAGTTTGACACATGATTACCCGCAGGCATCGGGCGGCGCTGTCAGAAATGAATTACACATAATAATCCATAAGAACTGCAGTCCTATCTTCAACAAAGATTTACACGCAGCGACCTCAATGACACACAACCATATGATGCTGAAATCTTTTCCATAAATGAATGAACACCAACAAAGTGTGTTCTCAAACTCCAAAACAATTCAAATGAACAATTGGGACTTTTGTGAATTGAAAAACAAGAGATTAAACTCTAAAAGAAGAAGATAAAAGTGTTCTTCTGATATAGCACTGTTTTGCAGAATTAAAAACGTACAGACTTCTTATGGAAAACGGAGTTGAAAAGACCCTGTTATAAAAAACTTAAGGCAAACGATATTAGATGTTGTTTGAATGAGATCTAGTGTTGTTTGATACTTCGTGTGACACATCATGTCGTTTGAACAATGTACAGTGTCATTCGAACGAGACCAATAAAATAATATTTTTTTCTTTTATCCTTTTAGTAAATGCACCGCCTCAAAAACTCCGAAAATTTTACCTTTGACGAAAAACATTTAAAGCTCCCCTCCAACACTTAGAGAATATTTTGTGAAAAATATCCCAATATCCTTAGTGAATTATTAAGGAACTAAAAATACAACTTTACCAAATTCATTTTACGGAGGCTTGATTGTTGATGAAGCTTGATATTCGGACACTCTCGTTGCGTATTTGATCTTGAACATCTTCAACGGTTGTAGAGGTATATGATATACTTAATTATGATGAACTATGTCCTTACACTTTAAAATCGGCTTGTCGACCACCTCTCTGCTGCACCAGTCTCTCACCAAGAAGAAAGCCATAAACATTGATGATCTAATGGCCCGTATTGAGAAGTATGCCAAGGTTGAAGATGTGTTCCATCGTAATGGGGGAGACAATGGTCGAGCGAAGGTTAACAAAGGGATGAAGAAGAATGGCAACCAAAATAAGGGAAGTAAGAATGGGGGCAATAATGTTTCCAAAGGTGGAAGTAAGAATGACCCCTCTAAGGCATTCCATGATGTTAACAAAATCTTCAAGGAACCCATTTACAAGATTCTCAGCAAGATCAAGGATGAGCCCTTCATAAAATGGCCTAAGAAGATGGGCGGCAATCCAACCAAGAGGATTAACGCACCGAGGTGCGCATTCGATAAGGAGGTTGGTCATCAAACCAAAAATTATAAAGCTCTGAAGTCACATCTGGAAGAGGTAGTTCAAGTAGGGAACCTTAGTGAGTACGTTGATAAGAAGACGAAGAAGGTCACAACCAATGGTGACTAGAAGCCATAAAATTTCCTCGATGATGATACATGACACGAGTTTGTAGTAATTCATGGGGTGTCAAACCTCAGGCAGATTCAGGGCAACGCAGTTAGAATGGCACTCAAGAAGGTTACTACCCTAGGGGAAGCTTTTCAGATCGATCCAGCCAAGACTCAGTCTAAAAGGCATTAGGGACCAAAATATGTTGATTACACAAAGGACATCATGTTCACTGAAGAGGACTTGGTTGGGGGTAAAGACCCCACATCATGATGCATTAGTAATCACACTCAGGATTATTAATCGGGATGTCAACAAACTATTGGTAGACCAGAGGAGTTCATTCGAGGTGATGTATCTGGACTTGTTCCATAAGATGAAACTGATCGTCGACCTCAAAGAAGTCACTGTTCCATTGGTCGGCTTCGCAGGAAGGATTATGATGCCATTGAGAAAGATTACCTTGCCAGTCAGGGTAGGGAACATATCGAAGTTAATTGAGTTCTTAGTTTTGGACATTGTGTCCCTATACCATGCTATTTTGGGTAGAGGTTGGCTCCATGACATAAAGGACATTCCATCCACTTATCATTAAAACCTAAAATGCATCACAAATTATGGAGTGGTTGAAATTCATGGCGACCAGGATACAACCCGAAAATGCTTCACTGCAGCCATCCACCCGAAGAAAGAGAAAGAGAAGGAGCTCGAGAATGCCCAGAAGAAAGCATAGGAAGGGGTTGTTCTCTCCAAATAGAAACTACAGTATGGTTAATCAGGGGTGGAAGAGACCAGGGTCCATCCCTCAGATAGGGTCATTAAAATTCTGAAAGAAGGTGTAGCCGATGATAGGAGAAAAGGGAACTGGTTGTATTCCTTAAAATCACAATTGATATTTTTTTATGGGATCCTTACGATTTGCCTGGGATTGACCCCAACTTGGTGTGCCACCGCTTACACGTCGATCCTACTTTTAAGCCCATCACTCAAAAGGCTCGCTAAACATCTCTTAAAATGGCCAAGGTAGTAGAGAAAGAGTTAGGGAAGCTATTGGATGTAGGATCCATCAGGGAAGTTCAATTCCCTATATGGTTGTCTAACCCAGTGGTGGTTTCCAAGAGCAATGGAAGTTGGAGGGTGTGCATCGATTTCACTAACCTAAACTGATCATGTCCTAAATATAGCCTTTCCCAAAGATATATCAGTTGGTCAATGCCACCGAGACACATAAAATGATGAGCTTCCTTGATGCTAACTCAGGATATCACCAGATTCCCCTACACGGGCCTGACCAAGATAAGACCTTCTTTATAACCTCAGTTGGTTTGTACTGTTATAAAGTCATGCCTTTTGGCCTCAAGAACGCAGAACCAACTTACTAAATATTGGTAACCAAGATGTTTAGAAAACAAATGGGAGATACGATGGAAGTATATATCTATGACATGCTCATCAAAGGAAAGAACAAGACTGATTACCTCTCAGACCTAGCAACAACCTTCGAAATCCTCAGGAAGTACTAAATGAAGCTTAATGGAAGAAAGTGTTCATTCGGGGTCCAGTCAAGAAAATTCTGAGGCTACCTAGTGAGTAAAAGGGGAATTGAGGCCAACCCAGATCAAATCCATGCTATTATTAAGGTCTAACCTCCTTTGACATTGAGAGATGTTCGAAAGCTTACTGGAATGCTCGTTGCGCTTAATCGCTTCATCTCCAAGTCTTCAGAGTGATGCCGACCATTCTTCCAGTTCCTAAAGAAAGGCAAAGTCCAAGTATAGAATGCATACTGCTCGAAAGATATGGAAGAGGTAAATTATTACCTTAGTAAGCCCACGTCGATCGACCGTTTTAGGAAGTCAGGGGCCAAAAAGGGGCAATCACCCACACTAAACCCCTCAAGATTAGAGACAGTGGGCACTCCACCAGATTACAAGGCTAACTTCTTCTTAGCCTCAGCTCTCTCTCTCTCTCTTGCTTCTTCTCCTCTTCTCTCTCTCTCTCTCTCTCTCTTGCTTCTTCTCCTCTTCTCTCTCTCTCTCTCTCTCTTCTTCTTCTTCTTCTTCTTCTTCTTCTTCTTCTTCTTATTCTTTCTTTCTTTCTTTTTCTGTCCTTATCTTGGTCTCTTTCTTTATCAGATGGTCAAGAACCACTACCCTTGGGAGAGCTTGCTGCAGAAACCTTCAGAGATGGAATCATATCATAAAGGATTGCGTGATCATTATCATCATCAGAAATCCTTAACCTCCACTTCTTAACTAGAGGATACATTTCCTCCTCCTCTTCCTCATCCTCCTCCTCCTCCTCCTTCTTCTTCTTCTTCTTCTTCTTCTTCTTCTTCTTCTTCTTCTTCTTCTTCTTCTTCTTCTTCTTCTTCTTCTTCTTCTTCTTCTTCTTCTTCTTCTTCTCCTCTTACTTTTACTTTTAACTAGAGGATCATCATCAGAAATCCTTAACCTCCACTTCTTAACTAGAGGATACATTTCCTCCTCCTCCTCTTCCTCCTCCTCCTCCTCCTTCTTCTTCTTCTTCTTCTTCTTCTTCTTCTTCTTCTTCTTCTTCTTCTTCTTCTTCTTCTTCTTCTATATCTTCTTCTTCTTCTTCTTCTTCTTCTTCTTCTTCTTCTTCTTCTTCTTCTTCTTCTTCTTCTTCTTCTTCTTCTTCTTCTTCTTCTTCTTCTTCTCCTCCTCCTCTTACTTTTACTTTTACTTTTATTTCTCATACTCTATATTCTTCTTCTATTTCCTCTTCTCCTCCTACTTTTACTCATCTTCTTATCTCTTCTTCGCTCTTCTCCTCTTCTTCTTTAGAACTTTCTTCTTCAACAAGAGATGGATTAGAAGGGCCCACCTCTAGAGCTTTCAAAATTAGGACCTAATTAACTGGTCGAGCAATGAAGCTCGTACTTGTGTTCTTGTATTCCAAGAGAAAGGCTACCGACCTGGGATGCTCAACTTCTGCCAATCTCTCCTTTATGCACTAGGACTTCATGGGCTCTTTAATATTAATTTCACTGACATCAGGCTATTTATTCTTGGCATGAGCTATAATGACAAAGAAGAGGAATATCAGCCACAAGAATAAGAAGAGTTCATAAGAAGTTAGTAAAAAGGAAAAAAAAGAGGAAGCGAGCTATTTTGACCTCTCCATAGTAAAAAATAGTAAGGTTACGTGGTCTCTCCCCCTCAACAGTGGAGGGTGCTGCCAGTTCCTTGCAATAAACTCACTTTTCCAGTAGTCTTTATGGGAATTTGGAAGATTTACCACTAGAACTCCCTCAGTTTTTTTAGCTTTCAGATACAACCTCTTTGGTCTTTAAGAACACATAACAGTAACATATCTCAGTAAGAACCAACTTTGTTCCATAAAGAGTAATTATCCTATGGACACCATTTACTATCTTCTATACATTGGGGGCACATTGAGCAGGAACAATAGCAAAGTACCTAAAAAATCTAAGACTACTGGGAATGTCAAACCACTTTGAGTTATCAACAGGGTGCGAATCCAGTGCCCCATTAACTTTATGAACATTACAAGGAAGGGGGCACACTCTATAATCACCCAGTTGGGGATGTTATACATTCACATAAACTCTTCTATAGATTTACTATCTAACATCGCCATAACTGAACAAGTAAGAGGAAACCCTAGCTATAATAACTAGCTAATATAAAGAAAAAGAACCAAAGAGGGGCAGAGACTATAGCTCATATGTAGTAACGGGGCCTTGAGAAATCACGAAAGAAGGGAAACTTTAACTTTTAAAATAAAAGAGGAGCTTAGGCATAGAGTATGCACAAGAATGACTAGAGACAGTGAACCAGCATTTGAGTACACAACACCTGATCGCCACAATACTCTAATGATAAGTTTCAACTTCCCAGGAAGATTTTGGGGCTCCAATTTCTTTTTTAAGACAAGTGTGTCCTTTGTTCAAGCCTTGCTATTACAACGATGCCATCACGGACTCTCACTACATTTTAAGGTCTTGGACCTCTGACCCAGTTGAAATCTGTTTGCCTATGGTTATTAGCCCAAAGGTTTCAAGGGAAATTATAGGAGCCTATTTTTTACAAGTTCATGAGAGTAGCCGACCAAGATAACTTGAGTTATTTAGCCCGACCCAAATCATAACTTAATTTCTACACGAGTAGTTTAGTTAGAGGAGGATACTCGCATATATGATCAAATCAAGTGCCAAGAATCTCGGTCAAGATATATAAGCACTTCACGGACAATCTACAAACTATGATGGAGTTCCTTAAATAACTCAAACTCTATAACAAACATATCTATAAATTGTACACCCTGATCTGGGCAAAGGGATGAAAAGTTTTAATTATTGAGAGACACTCAATAAGAATAAGTAACCTCTCTGTGGACGTAGCCAAGTTTTTGAACCATGTACATCATTGTTGTGTGTGTTTCCATTTACTTTATGCCTTTTGTGATTATTTTCGTAGATCCTTTATTATGAATTTTTATACACTCACATTACCTCTATAACCTCAAGGCATCTACAAGGGATAATCACTAAGCCTTACCATTGGTTATATTGACCCATACCCAATTCTATATAAAAGGATCACCTCATGCATCTCATCTAGATACAATGGGTACTTTTAGCACGTAGTGTTCGAAGTAATCATGACCAAGGTAAAGCCCGTCATTATCTACTAGGGTACCAACATGGTCGCCATTATACGCACTCCATAAACACATCCCCTAGTATATATCCCATGAGTACTAGCACTCAGTATATTGCACATAATAAATAAGAAAAGTAATCCTAATAATATAAGGGTTATGAGTCTTAGATCCTAATTTAATAACCTAAATTGGTCTCCATCAAATAAGGATAAAAATTTCTAAGTAAAGGTTATTAGGTCCTAACCCAAACTCTAAAGAACACTCCATTTGGATTTCGTCCCAACCGAATTGATTCGGTCGTAACCTGAATCGATTCTCCCTAATAATCGAATTGATTCTTCTTGCCCGTGAATCAATTCGCCCCTCTAGATTTTGCAAATCTTCTAACCTTAACAACGGTGGACAACCCAAAATTCATAGCAATAAAACATCCTCTAAAGACAATGATAGCCCTTCTCCAACATTTGTAAGCGCTATACTACCAATATAACTCCATATCTAAATGTTTTAACTCGATTTAACAAGGTTTAGAGGATTAAAGTCATATTATCGTCCAAGAACCCTAGTTTATCATTTTTCCCAAATTCAACTTAGTTTGAAGTTTAATCTGGGCTTTGATCATTTATTTAAGTACAAAATAATCCCAAAAAACTGTGGATTTAATCTAACTCAGATTGATGTTGAATAATGATAATTTTATATTATACTATGAACATGGTTATTAACATAATTTAATTAATTAAATAAAATCTAAAATTTATAATTTAACCATATAATTTAAATTACACTGCAATTATTTTTAGATTTAAATGAATAACTATATTCTAACACAAAACGCTTATATTTAAACACTAAGTAAAATTACTTTAATTCTATTTGGGGTGAAATCCAAATCAATTGCTCCAATTTCATTGTTCACCAAGTTTCATCCTCTCTCTAGCTCTAGGTTTTTCTTTCTAAAAGTGTTTGAATGAATTAGGTTTAATATAATGGCCTTATTAAAATGCTAAAGTAGGAATTGAGTTAGTCCCCATATGAGCCTCAACCCAATGAGCCCAAAACTATATCCAAATAGTCCAAAACATAGCCCAAGTCATATACCAACTTATTGGTCTTAAAACCAATTATTTTAAGTCTTAACCGAACATTCTACATGCCTTAAAAAGTTTCCCGACATCGTAATATTCTAATAGGTACTAATCTAAGATTAATAATTAAAATATTTATTAAATAATTATTAATTCATCACCGTGTATTAGGTCCAATTTAAATTTTGAATAATAAATACACATACTTAACACATAAATATAATTAGTGACTTCACTAGTTAGTGTAGGTAATTATAATAATTTCACAAATAAATATAATGTATGAAAATTTTAGGGTATTTCATTCTCCCCCCTAAATACAAGAAATTTCATACTCAAAATTCTATTTTTTTAATACCTGACTAGAATAACTCTAGATATCTCGCCCACATGTTGTCCTCTCTATTCCATGTACACTCGGTCTCACTATGGTAGCCTCATTGGACTCTACCTAATGGTATGAACTTCAATCATAGAGTCTGCTCTTTCCGATCAAGAATGCATTGTGGTCGCTCCTTGTAGCTCGCGTCGGGATGCAAATAAATTCTATTGATATTGATATGATGATATGTGTCCTCGTCCTTTAAAAATTTCCTCAACAGCGACACGTGGAAAACATTGTGTAAACGTTAAAGATGGTTGGATAAAGAAAATTGATACGCCATCGATACCACCCTATTAACTATCATAAACAGATCTATGTCATAGGAAGACAATTTGCCGTTGGTTCCAAATCTGACTACTACCTTCATCAGGGAGACCTCAAAATCACTTGATCTCCCATATGAAACTCTAGATTCCACTTTATCTTATCGACATAACCCTTCTTTCAATCCTCTATTGTCTGCATCCGTACTCAAATAAGTGTCACCTTCTCTTAGGTGTCCAGAATAATGTCTGGTCCAAACATCCTATGTTCTCCTCTCTCCAACCAATAACTCGATGAATGGAATAATCACCCATATAATTCCTCGTACGGTGCCATACCAATAGTCTGTTGATGACTATTGTTGTAAGAAAATACCCCGAGCGGTAAATGCTGATCCCAACTTCCTTTAAGATCCAAAATACATTCCCAAAGCCTATCCTCCAGAATTTGGTTCACCCGCTCAGTTTAACCATTTGACCGAGTGTGAAATCTCATAATCAAATTCAGTTGTACCTCCATGACCTCTTTATAACCCTTCCAGGATTGAGATACAAATGTATTATCATGGTCGGACACAATGTCACGCGGTACTCCATGTAGTCATACAATATTTGACATAAAAAATTTGGCATACTACTTGGTGGTGTAATCTGTCCTAATTGGAATAAATGGGCCACTTTTGTCAATATATATACGATGACCCAAATGGAATCATGCACTCTTTAGGACCTTAAAAATTCCAGTATGAAGTCCATGGAGATGATCTACCACTTCCACTTGAAAATCTTCAAAGGGTCTCTGGTGCTCCACCATTACTAATTGCTAGGTGGAACACTTAGACACAATTCTGTAACGTCTTTGTTTAACCTGGTCCACCAATATGACCTACGCATGTCCTAATACATCTTATACCCTTAGACATGTACCATATGATCCAGTTGTCATTGAAATCTCAAATCCTCCATTTGAGTCAATCGAGAAAAAGGAATTACAATATCTGGCCCGGGATCAACCGTAAAAATACTACCGCCTGAACCTGAAATGTAATATGAATACAAGGAAGTACATGAGATACACTTTTCGATTTCTACATCCTATGAATTATGAATATAATGTCATTATAAATACTCCTCTAATGAATCAACTTAAGTCTACGACAAATTTAATGACCTAATATCTGTTTAGTTTGGAAGGAATAAAAATTTAACTGAAGTTGGTCCATAATAATAATAATAATAATAATAATAATAATAATAATAATAATAATAATAATAATAATAATAATAATAATAATAATAATAATAATACATTTTCCTCCCATCTTAAGTGGATTTATGTCATTTAAGTTACCCAACCCAAACAACCTAAAATAAATATGTGTTTCTACTCCTAAACCCGTATGTGACCCATATGAATAAAATTCATCTCTTTGTTAAATATTGTTTGCTTTCTCATTGTTAATTTAACATCTTGTATTAAGAATAATTTATTTCATGGTAATCTCTTACCTCAAGTGAAGCCTACTAACTAATGAAAATATCACTAACAGTCTCTATGTATGATATTAAACACGCGTCTCAATTCTATAAGTCTAAATCAACCTATTTCCCCTAATGTATTATTATATGCATCTTTAGTATATTTTCTACGTAAATACTGAGTCATAAATTTATATTTATATATATCTTGTATAAAGTCATATACATCTCTAGTATAAGATATAAATCGGTACGACCCCTCAAGTAGCTCTATACATATTCACATAAAGCATAGGAAATGCACTATCTACGTCTAACATCCATATAAATACGGTCCCAAATAATTGTAAGTAAATGGGTTATGCTTGAACCCACAGATAGAGTATGCACGCCTATCCCTAGTGCTTTCGGGAATTATTCATGCATAGTATGTATAGTTATAGGTTATTCCAACCACATAACATCAAAGCCATAGTAAAGGATACTCACTACGCATTTTTGTAATAGCGCAAGACCTTCATACCCAAGGCTATACACTATAACTCTAGCATTTGTTCCTCATTCACGGACGCGGGTACGTCAGTCATATGATTGCGATATGCGCCCCATTACAATCCCTCATAGTATGTCACCCACGAGCACTCACACACCATGATATGATTTTATACATAAAGTAAACAAGTAAGACCCTATACAACCAGGCCAAATGAATAAGTAATAAAACCCTAATCAATCGGGTTATAAATCTTTAAATTTTATTAGATAGTACACACACTAACTATAATCTATTATTCCAAACACTAGCCCAAACTCCCAAGATTTTCCCCATACTAGGTATAGTTTCACACCTGACTTCAATAAGAGTTATCTTAAAATATTAACTAGTCTACTAAGTGGTTCATAAATCGTTCTAAATGAAATGTTGACCTCCATAACCATTAAGCATCTAACACAATCATGACATACTCCCACACTGGTCCTATACTCAAGGTCCTCAATAAAATATCAATACCATATACTCAAGGATTCTAAAAGTTCCTCAAGTTCTAACTTAAATGTCCCTTATGAGGTAAGAACTTAATCCAAAGTTCCTCCAAAATATTCACTAAACCCCACTTAGCTAAACATACAACACATTCAGTCCTAACCATATGCATGGGTCTATTTTATAGCTGTGCGCATGCCCTTGAACAAAAGTCGTTTCAAATGAACTTCCTTCTCGTTCGAATGAGATTATCTATATCGTTTGAACAATACCCCAAGTCATTCGAACGAGCATCCCAATCTCGTTCAAACAAAATTAAAAGTCATTCGAACGAGATACCCGTAAGAGCATATTTTTTATCATTGCTCAAATAGCTTTGGTTTCCATAGTTTTTGGCATATCCCATTACCATTCGACTCGATCCATCAGGAAGGACCGAATATCCAACATCTCCAACTTTCAAGGATCTCCACACTATGAGTTATAATACTATTTAGATTTTAAATTTATTCCTTGAATTTATTTTGGGATGTTTATTTTTTATTAAAACTGAAGCATAATTTTTTATTTAAAAAAATCGAGGCAATTTTTCTTTATTTAATTTTTTTTTCAAAGTCCGTGCATCTCATTCAAACGAGATGGGATTATCTTTGTAATGAGATATTTTTTTCATTCGAAGTCTTGTTTGAAGTTTACATCGACGTGTATCGAACGAGGGTGTACTGTTTTAGGTCATTTGAACTTTGTTCAAATGAGATGGTTTATTCGTTCGAATGATCACTGTTTCGTTCAGACGAAGTTTTATTCTCATTTGAACGAGCTTCAAATTCGTTCAAACGAGACGTTAAATCAAAATTTATGAACGTCACTACAAAAAAAAATAGCTTTTGAGACGGTGGCCTAAGAGTCCTAAAAGATCATTTATCCATCTCAAATACTTTTTGTGACGCTATTTGGGACGGCTAGGGGGGGTCTTTTTGATAGAGGGTTATAAATACTTTTTGTGACGCTATAGCCGTCTCAAAAGAGTTTTTTGAAACAGGAACAGATCCGTCTCAAAAGGTCCTCATTTTATATGACCCTTTTGAGACGGCACAAGAGCTGTCACAAAAGATTGTTTTTGAAATGAAAATTAATCTTTCTCAAAAGATTACGATTTTAAAAAACCTTTTTGAGACGGCAACATAGCCGTCTTTAATATATTGTTGGGACAGTTTTATCCATCCCAAAACAGGTGAAGGGATCTTAAAATTTTTGCACCAATATTTTGTGGAGAATAAAATCTACCGCTAAAGTTTAATATAGAATTTAATTACATTTGAAACAACACAAACAGCGAATAATCATAAAATGTAATACATAAGATGATTTTCAACCAACAGAACGAATCATTTTCATTCAACAATAAATAGAGTTCTTACAACCATCTCCAAATATTCATCAAAACAAGAATTATAACACTAAGTTCAAATATTTGACTTGACAACAAAAATACATTAATTTATTAATACTCCAAACACGAAATGGTTTTATCAAACTAATTCCACAACACTGAAGCGTACGACCTCCAAAAACACTAATTAACATTTGCATGTTCTACAAAAATTGTCACCTGCACAAAAAAAATATAGTTTCGATTATGTCAGAATTAATACCCCTCGTCAACAATACAATGTGCAAAATGAATCAATATAGTATATTTTCATCATTAACAATATAAATATCCAACTATTATTATTTTTTTAAAAATTCGGCAGAGTCTCCTTTGTTTATTCATGAAAACCACAGGTAGTCAACCTGTTTTAAACATCAAAATTATTGATTCTAAGAATGATATACACCAACAGCAGAAAATTTTAACCACCACCATAATAAATTCTCACCACCATAACAAATTTTCCCCACCGCCATTGAAAATTTAACTTTAAACAAGAGAATTTTTCATTATATATATATAAGTAATTATATGTATGAATTATATTGTATTACCTAGTCGGACTGAATCGTCGAGGTAGTGGAAGCTTGCTGAAGGGTAAAACTTTGGAACAAACTTTGCATTGCACTTCGCATATCATTCTTCATCTGTAATAAAGCTTGTTGGTTGCGAATCTCTAACTCTTCAAGCTCTTGTAGATGTCGAGTCTCTCGATCTTCAGCTTCTTTCTTTAACTGGTTAATTTCTTCCAATAATAACTGAGATGAACATGCTTTTGTCGACGTTGGCCTAATACCTGCTCCCTTTAATAAAGCATACCCATGCCCTCCATATCCTACTATATCAGTAAAAATCTTGTTCCGCACTACTGGGTCATTTTGTTACTCTTCTGGTAGCTCATTTAGTCGTCTTTCAAGCATTTTCTACCAATTGAATTAATATTATTATTAATGAACATAAAATAATTTTCAAGAACACAATTTATAACAAATATTAAATAAATCTTTCAATCATCTCTTACGAATTAATATTTATGCATACCGCTCTATCAAATGATCCATCTTCAACACTAAAAGTTTTATTATTTGGAGCTCGAGTGGCTTTCCACATGCTAATATTGTTGATGGGCTCCCCCAGTTCTATCCTCTGAAAAAAACAATGTATGTATATGAATACTCTTATATTAAAATCAGAAATATTTATAATAATAAAAATCCTAACCTCCTTGGCTATTTTAGCATGTGGCTTTCGTCCTGTCCTTGAGTAAGCACATTCAACTTCACGGTTCTTAGTGTTTTGATCGGCAATATCCTAAAGAGGAACTAAGGCATACTCGGTCAGATTGACAAGTTTTTATTGAGCAAAACAAAGGTGCCTAGTGCATTGTTTTAAAAGGCGCCTATGCGTGTGCTTAGGCTCCAGATTCACCTAGGTACAATATCGGCACCTTGCCTCACTCAGGCAAGGCTCCTTCAATAAGGCGCGTGCCTTGTCCTCCTAGGCTCCAGGATCCACACCTCGTTAAATTTTGTTGGAGTCCACATAACTCTATGAAAATGGTTGCACCCTCAGCAACCCAAACTCAGAAGCCTTCTGTCCACGTTCACTCAAGCTCTGGGATTTCTCTGCAAAGGCCATTTCACCAGCCACAGGCACCACCGGTTCAATTCCCTGGCCCTAACCCACAAATGCAATCTCAGGGCTTGACGAACACTTCAATGCCGATACCTATGCCTATACCAATGGGAAATCCAGCACAAGTGCAGCAGCCGGTATATGTTCCAGGTCTTCAACCCCATCCGATGCAGTCTCAGGGGATTATTCACCAGGGCCAGGGCTTGGGTTTCTCATCTCAAATGGGCCCTCAGATGGGCAAAATGGGAATTGGCATCACTCCACAGTTTCAGCAACAGCAGGCGGGGAAATTTGTCGGTCCCCGCAGCATAACTGTTAAGATTACTGATCCAAAGACTCATGAAGAGTTAAGACTCGACAAGAGGGCTGACACACATATGGATGGTGGGTCAACGGGCCCGAGGTCACATCCTAATGTGTCATCTCAGTCCCAACCTATGCCATAGTATCAACCTAGTCATGGGATTAACTACTATTCTAATTCTTACAATCCCAATCCCCTATTTTTTCCAGCTCAGAGTTCTCTTCCTCTAACTAGTCCCCAAATGGTAATCTCACCTTCGCGATAACCACTATAGTTAGTAAAAGATGTGTGTGCGCTCGCGAGCGCGTGTGCTGGTGCTAATGATGTGCATACATTTTCCTCTTGTATACCAAAATCGTAATAAATGCTCATTTGTGTATGCAACGCCTATGAAAGTAAAGAATCAAGATACTATTACCTATCGATTGAGCGGTGTAATGAGGCAAAAAAAGCAAAAAAAAAAAACATGCGTATTATGGGTCCATCCCGGGAAAACCTTAAAGAGGAACTAAGGCATACTCGTTCAGATTAACAAGTTTTTCTTGAGCAAAACAAAGGCGCCTAGTGCATTGTTGTAAAAGGCGACTATGCGTGTGCTTAGGCTCCAGATTCACCTAGGTACAATATCGGCACCTTGCCTCACTCAGGCAAGGCTCCTTCAATAAGGCGCGCGCCTTGTCCGCCTAGGCTCCAGGATCCACACCTCGTTAAATTTTGTTGGATAACGCCCCCTATACAAGAATAAACCAATTAATAAGTTGATTTTACATATTTTTTAAAAGAATATGAAAGATTAGATGATTCTCCACCCTAAAACTCACCAAAGTAAGTCTTCATTCCTATTCAAATTTATATTTCTCTCTAGTCACTACTTAGGCAAGAGATGAGTCATGGTGTATAAGTGTAAGTGACCTAAGTAGTGAATTATGTAATAGTTTTAGTCTTTAATTCTTCGAAACAAATGGCCAAGGGGAAGTGATAGATCATCGAGAGTTTGTGAATTATGGCCATTAGTGCCCTCACATATTAATGATGAAAAATTCTTTATGAGCGTCCTGCCAATATATGTGTAGGAGTCCCTTGTTTGTAATTAAATATAGTAATATTAACCTGCAAAAGTTTTTTGATTTTCTTTTCTTTTTTGTTTCCTCAAACAAGACGAAAGAAAATTTCCTTCTTTTCTCCTAAACTCTCAGATAAGGGGAAGTAAATCATTCATCCATTATTCCTTTTCGCTATAACCATAACTCCCAAACATAATGCTGGAGTCCACATAACTCTATGAAAATGGTTGCACCCTCAGCAACCTAAACTCAGAAGCCTTCTGTCCACGTTCACTCAAGCTCTGGGATTTCTGGGCAAAGCCCATTTCACCAGCCACAGGCACCACCGGTTCAATTCCCTGGCCCTAACCCACAAATGCAGTCTGAGGGCTTGACGAACACTTCAATGCCGATGCCTATGCCTATACCAATGGGAAATCCAGCACAAGTGCAGCAGCCGGTATATGTTCCAGGTCTTCAACCCCATCCGATGCAGTCTCAGGGGATTATTCACCAGGGCCAGGGCCAGGGCTTGGGTTTCTCATCTCCATAATTTTGTGAATTATGGCCTTGTTACTTTGGTGAGTTAATGGTCATTCTTTCTATAGAGCTTCTTCTAAGATGATATTGGATAGGACCATCGAGAGATGATACTTTTAGTCACTTTCACTTTCACTTTGATACGAAATTGGAAGCCTAGATAAACATGACTATGAGCAAATGGATGCGTAAAATAAATAGACTAAGCTTCAGCAAAAATCATGTCTTTTACATTTTTAATAATTTGAATTGCACGCAGTTGAGTTCCATTAAAAAACTATTACGCAATATCACCATAGGAAAAGGCATGTGATCTTTAATACCTCACATATGCCAACTACTTAGGCATGTGAATCAAGGTCGCGATGACCATAACTCATTTATATAAGTGTAAGTGAGGTATTAAAGATAACCATGACTCATCTAATACCTCGCATAGTTGGCATATGTGAGGTATTAAAGATCTGAGTTTTTAACGAATCAAACCCAGATCTGAATCCCATAAAAAATTGATATTTATGCTGGCATCTAAACGTGCCAGGTGTAAGGACACAGTTTCAGGTGGAAAATCACTGGTAGGCTCATATTATGCCAATTCTTCTCAATGAGACGGAAGGTAACCAAAATCATCGAGGATGAAGAAATGCAGGGACTCCTAAGAGGCTCTCCTGATAAAGCTCGAATATACGAGCATCATTATGTGCATGGGCATACATCTGAGTGCGACTCATGAAACATAAATATAGTATAAATTTTCTCCTTCATTGAGTTGAATATCACCATAAGATTGCGCAAGCTAATTATGAAAAGGCTAGAACTGAGATTAAGGAGAAGTATGATCAATTTGTAGTGAACGTTCAACAACTATTAATTATAAAGCATATGATATAGCGAATTCAGTAATCACAAAGCAAATTCAGCAAACTAGCTAATTCAGAAAACTAACAAAATATATGTTCAGATATGCAGCAAACTATCTGTTCAGTTATGCATTTGTTATAAGAAACACTACTCAGTTATGCATCAGTACAAAACCAAACTACAAATGCTCCAGTTCAAAAACAAAAATAACTAGTTTATAACTATATCTCCCTCAAGCATTGCCCCTCTAAATTTCATCTCCATCTTCGTCTGCATCTGCATCTTCGTGATCATTAGCTTGAACAACACTAGTGTCAACTATTAATCCATCTCCATCCCTCACCCACCGTAAGTTGTGATCTTCATTCAAATTTTGCATGACAAACGGCTCATCTCCATTAAGCAATAATTCTTCTCCAGTTTCTTGAACTGTCGTGTACCTATCAAATTGGTCTCTTGGTGTCATGGGAACAATAACATGCCAATCTGTATCGATAGGGTCCTGCATGTAAAATACTTGTTCTGCTTGGGATGCTAGTACGAAAGGTTCGTTACTCTCTCGATCATCTTTATATTTCAAATGCTTGAAATTCACCAGCGTATAGTTAAACTCGTCAACTTTTGTACCCATACGATTTTCAACCCAATCACACTTGAATAACACAAACTTTATGCCATTAAGATACTGAACTTCAATAATATCCGTTAGTTCCCCATAGTATGTAATATCACCCACAATGGGGTTTTTATCCTTCCGGCTAGAATAACTCATTTGTTCGGCTTTTATAAAAACTCCTCTATTTTGAGTTTTCTTTCCCTTATCAAGTCTCTTTGTTCGAAATCTAAAACCGCTAACAATATAAGTGTTGAATCTGACCGCATCCTTAAGAGTACCTAAAGACAAGCATTTGATTTCTTCGGATACTTGCACACCGTCACGTCCCAATTTATTAACCTATAGTATATTAAAGTAAATGTCAATATAAAAGTATAGTATTTATTCATAATTCAACTATTAGTTATGATATTTTCGCTTACATAATCCTTAAACCATTTGTGGAACTCATCGTTGTGAAGACGATTAACACGATGCTTTTGTGAATCTTGAGGATACTTTGATAAAAGTTTCGCAAGATGCTTTCTACAAGTAAACATATAGCCATATGTCAATTCCACAAAAAATATAAAAATGGTTTTCAAAAACACCAATTACTTATAATAAAACTTACTCAACAAATGGCGCCACTGCCTCAGTGATGGTAAGAACGTGCCGATGAGCTTGCATATACATTACAGAATCAAGTTCAAATTGAACTTTTTTCCCAATTGCACAACCATTTATATGCCCCCAGTCATCATTTCTAGCCGGTCGGTTAGACTTAGTTTCCACATCCACATACTGGGAACAAAAAGTCATGCATTCCTGAAGAATAACAGAGTTGGCAATCGAGGCCTCGGGATGAGCCTGATTACCAACATAGCCTCTTAAAGTGTGGAGGTACCTTTCAATCGGATACATCCAACGGTAAAGGACACATCCAGCAATTAAGAGTTCGTCCGGCAAATGTATAGGCAAATGTTCCATCACGTCAAAGAAACTCGGAGGGAATATCTTCTCAAGGCTACAAAGTGTAAGGGCCATCCGATCTTCAAACCTTTCCAAATCAGCTGCGATAACTGCTTTTGAGCACAGTATAACAAAGCAATTGCTCAATTCAATCAAGGCTTTGACAATATGAGTGGCAATACCCTTCTCGCGGCTATTGGAAGTAATTGTTGCATTAAATATGATTATCATGGCTCTTTAATCCCGAAATATTTCTTTCTTGCATGTTCACGCATCGTGAAATGTTCGAAGAGTATCCATCAGGAACTTTAACATTCTGCAACACTTTTAAAAAAATCTCCTTCTCTTTGTTACTCATCGTGTACTCTGCTGGGGGGAGGTACTCTAGATTTGACCCTCGTGGTTGAGGATGTAGCTCTGATCTAATACCCAATTTTTTTAGATCTTTTCGAGCCTGTAAATTATCTTTTGTCTTCCCTTTAGTACCCAACAATGTAAACAGGACATTATCGCAGACGTTTTTCTTAATATGCATGACATCAAGATTATGGCGAATAAGATTATCCTTCCAATATGGCAATTCAAAAAATATGCTCTTTTTTTTCCAACCAAATCTACATTTTTGAACTACCTGTTTACTTTTTTCTAACGCCTCTCTTTCCCTCCTTCTAAAGACATCTTCCATCTTATATTCACATTCAACGTCAAGATCATTCAACTGTTGCAATACTTGTAAGCCCGAAAGTTTAAGTGGGGATGGACGTAATTCTACCCTCCCATTAAATGGTGCCTTCTGCCTACGAAGCCTATGGCGCGAGTCTAAGAATCGACGATGACCCCAATAACATAACTTCTTACCCTTATCTAATCGCATTGACTGGTGGTCTTCGTTACAGCAAGGGAAAGCAAATGTACCTTTTGTGCTCCATCCCGATAACATCGCATAAGCGGGGAAATCGTTAATGGTCCACAACAACGATGCATGCAACTGAAAGAACTCCTTACTTGACGCATCGTAAGTGCGTACACCATCAACCCATAGCTCAATCAACTCATCAATCAATGGCTGTAAAAGTACATCAATCTTATCTCCGGGTCCTTTTGGTCCATCTATAAGAATAGACAAAATCAAGTTAGGTTGCTTCATGCACAACCACGGAGGTAAGTTGTAAATAATGAGGATAACTGGCCATGTGCTGTGCTTAATGCTCATATTACCAAACGGATTAAATCCATCAGCAGCTAACCCAAGTCTAAAATTGCGAATCTCCCTCGCAAAAGAAGGGTTTTTCTCATTAAAAGTTTTCCAAGCAGGAGAGTCAGCGGGATGTCTCATTACACCATCGTCGATCCTTTCTTCAGCATGCCATTTCATTAAAGGAGCTGAATAGGATGATCAAAATAATTTATGCAATCTCGGTTTCAAAGGGAAGTATCTCATTTTCTTTACGGCTACCTTTGGACCATGGGCACCATCAATACTTGAGTCCTCATCTTTATATCGAGAAGATCCGCATATGCCACACTTTTTAATACCCTCGGTTTCATTACGAAACAACATACAGTTATTTGGGCATGCATCCCATGTCTCGTACTTGAATCCCAGGTCTTTTTTTAGCTTGTTGGCTTGGTAGTAAGACTTGGGAATTCTAGCATGTGGAAACATCCTCCCCAAAAATTTCAATAAAGCCGTGAGAGAACAATTTGTCCAACCATGAAGTTGCTTCATTTGCAAGAGTTCAACAACAAATGATAATTCGGTAATCCTAGGCGGACAATTTTCATAAAAGTCGCATTGAGCCTTTTTCATAAGAGTATAGTACTCTGGAACATCTCCGTCGGATTCAAAGACATCTTCGGTGTTATATTCCTCCTCACGCATATTGTCATGCGCGTGGGAAATACCTATTCCCTCTTGAACCATTGTAACCATGTTATCTCGAGCACTCAGTTCAACAGGTATATGTATATCATCAACTAACATATCATCCCCCTGAGTATTTATATTGCTGCTTACACCACCAAAAGTTTCTCTGTGAAAAATCCAAACCTTATATGTCTTGTCGAAACCATGCATCTCAAGGTGATCTCTCACAATTTGTCGGGCGTGGTACACTCGATTTGCACATCTCTTACAGGGGCAATAGATTTTCGTTGTCTCAATGTTTTTATTAGCATATGCATAGTTAAGAAACCCTTCAATCCCATTAATGTATTCCTTTGAACACCGATTGCGAAAATCAATCCAACTCTTATCCATGGTTCCCATCTATGAATCTAAAAAAAATGTCAGTAAATTTATATTTCATAATATAAAGATAAAGAGATTAATAATGTTTTCGTAAGATGATGAAAAGCTAAAACGATTAATAATGGCAAACATGAATTCCTAAAAATATTAGCACATAAAAAGAGAACAAACTATAAAATAAGAACATAATTCATCACATCAATTTAAGTATTATTATGGCTAACTAAACCGAGCAATTCAAATTTGAAACATTGAAGTATTAATGCACGCATGATAATGGAAAGTATCAAACAAAAATTCACACAATCAACTAATTAACATCTACGTCACTAAACATTTACACATTAAAAAACTCACAAGGCACATACCCATTTTCATCCTCGTTTGAATCCGTATGCTCATTTTCTTCTTCACGTGGCACAAACTCGTCATCATCACCAATGATTTTTTTTACTCTTTGAACCACTTTTTTTATTTTTATCTTTGTTTTGAAGTGCCGAATACAATTCATGTATTCCCAATTCCTTCAATTTTGCTCTATTCTCTTCTATTCTCTTCTATTCTCTTCCTCTTTTCTTTCTCGTACTCCTTCATTGTCACAAACTTTTTCTGAGAAAAGATATGTAATTAAAGAAGGAATGAGACTCATACTACTTCTTTAACATGTTAATTTCATTTCTATACTTGCTCCCAAAGTAGTTGTAGAACTTTAATTACTCATTTGGTTCGAGGTTTGGAAAAGGAATTTAGAATTCCCCTCATCTAGAATTACAATGTTTGGTTGGAAATTTGGGAGGAACTTAGAATTACTGGAATTTATAATTCCAACAAAATTGGAATTCTCATTTCCCCTCTAAAATGGGGGAATCCTATATTCCCGGGCATTCTAGTTTACTTTTGCGGTGAGACAAAAATACCACCTCACTTAAACTCACACATACATTATCTCTCTCTTACACACACACACACTCTATCTCTCTCTTTCACACACACACACACACATATACACTCTCTCTCTCTCTCTCTCTCTCTTTCTCTCTCATACACATACACACACTCTCTCTCTCTCTCTCACAACACACACACATAATCTCTTTCTCTATCACACACACACGCTCTCTCTCTCTCTCTCTCTCTCTCACACACACACACACACTCTCTCTTTCTCTCACAATATCTCTCTCTCTCTCACACATACATATACTCTCTCTCTCTCACACACACACACACACACACACACTCACCACACACTCGCGCGCACACACTCAAATCAAGTAGAAGGGTATTTTAATTAAATGATATTTATTCCTAATATGGGAAAATAATTTAGATGCCGAAAAAAAAGAATTCCCGTTCGAACCAAACAATGGAAAGGAATTCAAGATTACAGGAACTTAGAATTCCTGGAATCAAGAATTCCCATCCCTTTTCTAAACCTCGAACCAAACGATCCCTAAATCATTTTTATCCTTGCCTTTAGCTTTGTAGTAATAAGACCCAATATCATTTAACTTCATTCTTAGAAATACATAAAAAAAAGATCTACCAATCATAACTTTACATCAAAAACCTAATCAATCGTTCTACAAACCTCAAATACATAAAAAAAAAACATTAATGGTTTGGGAGAAGAATAATTTTAGGATCTTTGAATAATTGGTTCATGCATTTAAGAATTTCGTTAAAAATTAAATAAAAAATTATTATAGAATCATTGAGCCAACATGAACCATAATGCTATATAACATCAAACAAAATAAATAGCCTATTATAGATCTTCTTATTAGGTCACATTGAAAGCTACAAAAAAAATTAAAATCAACAAATAAGCATCCACTCTTTATTTACATTTTATATAAGTATTATACATATGGTTATTTATTTACAGTTTTATATATATGGCATCATTAATTATGTCTAAAGAATAATTTTTGATCACCCATTGTTACCATTGTGCCACAGACTATTTACAGTAGCATATTTTGAAGAAGAAACATAATAAATAAATTAATAACAATAATTTCTATGTTGTTTTCCTCAAAAAAAAGTAAAGATGAAAACTTACCATGAAAAGAAAATAACGGGAGAGATAACGCAGCTGGGGGAGGGAGAGAACGCAGCTGTGGGGGGGGGGGGGGGGGGGGGCGGAGCGCGCCTCTGTTGGCTGGAGAAGAAACAGGGGCGTGCGTGGGTGAGTGGGTGGGGGGGGAGCGCGCCTCTGTTGGCTGGAGAAGAAACGGGGGCGTGCGTGGGGGGGTGGGGAGGGGGGGGGGGGCGGTTTGGGTTTGTAGGTGACGAAATTTGGGCTTTTTGTTTTTGTTTTTTGTTTTTTGTTTTTTTTGAGGTGGGAAGTTAGGTTAAAGTGTTAGAGCGGGAGATGAAAATAATTAGTGCTGGGAATTAATTTTTTTAGTCGTCTTATTTGGTTTATCTTTTGACACAGTAAGTATTTACCGTCTCATTTGCTTTACTTTATAAGACGGATATAATTAATCATATCAAAAAGTGACCTTTTTTGAGACGGGTATAATTAACCGTATCAAAAAATGACCTTTTTTAGACGGATATAATTAGCAGTCCCAAAAAATAATAGTTTTTGAGACGGCTCATTATATCCGTAAAAAAAAGTATGTTTTAAAGACTACATTTTGTCTGTCTCAAAAAATAGGGTCTTAAAAGCAACTTTTTTTTGTAGTGATATAAATACATATTTCGTGTTCAGATTTGTTAAGACTTTTGCCAAAATTATTTCTACACATCTTTTGCAAAAGTTTTCAACCTTTTGAGTTTAGAAAACCTTTTTGATTCATAAATTACATCCCAAGATATATTTGAGTGAATCAGTTTAAATCCTTTAGTTTGTATCCTTATATATACAAACCTTGTGGAGAGAGTTTCTTCATGACAGACCATTGTGATTCTCAAGGGGATCATTATTGAAGACAAAGGCTGATTAGTAGATACCAAGGTTCTAAAAAATGCGGGGCGTGATTGAGGTGGGGAGACCAAGCCTTAAGCCTTTGAAGCCTAGGCGGGCCTAGGCATAAAAAGGCGTTTAGGCCTTCTTAATATATTTTAATATTTTTTAACCATAACAAGGCTATTAAAATACAAAAATTGCACAGATCATAAAAATATGTCTGAATATATGCAAATTAAAATACTATTTGATTATTTTGGATGAGATAATGGTTCGGTTTGTAAAAAAATTCTTTAAAAGGCGGCATCGTTTTACCAAGAATAAGGCGTGAAAAGCGTAAGGCGAGGCATTTCTCCCAAGCCTTAAGCCTAGGCGGGTTTTTTAGAACAGTGGCGGGTTTTTTAGAACAGTGGTAGATACCGAGCGTGGAAGGGTGCGTATGGATGACTCTGGACGGAGCCGTATTCTTTAGAGATTTTCGAGGCACTAAGCATTATAATTGTGGCGGTTATCAAGTAGTATGTATGTTAATAGTCTTGTAAACCCTTTAAAGTGCTGAAAATAAAGGTTTTATCCGAAAGGGGTTTTCTCCTCAATTTGCATTATTTGCCTGTATGCTTTATTTTATCTATTTAATCACTTAGATGCATGCATTAAGATAAAAGGATAAAGTTTAGATTTGTGTTTCATTGGACATTTAATTATATAAATAATCCATTAAGATCGAGATATCTCACTTTCAAATTGGTAACAGAGCATATTTTATCAAATTATCATGAGATTTTGATTTTTTCCCAAAAATATTTTTTCCTTGATATCAATTTTTTGAAAAATTGTTGATCTTTGAAAAACCGAATATTAATGGAAAATTTGTATAATCGAGTGTCCATATTTAATGTTACCAATTATGCTTATTGGAAGGCTAGGATGAGGTCTATCTTAAAAGCCATAGATGAGCAAGCCCGGATTATTTGTGAAAGAGGGTGGAATCCTCCCATAATCATTGTCGATAATGTTGTTGGCCCTAAACCCATTTCTTCCTGGACTGATGAGGAATTTAAGTTGAGTAATTTTAACTCTCGCGAACTTAGTCCTATTTTTGGAGAATCACCCCTGACGAGTTCCATTATATCATGACATGCACTACGTCTAAGGAAGCCTAGGATACCCTCTAGTTCACTCACGAGGGTACCAATGCTGCAAAAGTGTCAAAGATTTAAAATTTAATCACCCAATTTGAGACCATCACTATGTTAGAGTTCGAGTCATTTGATGAGTTTTACGTGCATTTATCAGACATTATTAATTCGAGTTTTAATCCGGGTGAGAAAACTTCAGAAACGGGAGTTGTGAAAAAGATTTTGAGATCACTCCCTGCCCATTTTATTCCTAAGGTCATTGTGCTTAATTCATTAGGGATCCTATACACTCTTAGGTTGGAAGAAACTATAGGATATCTTCAAACATAATAGATTGATATGTTCCCTAAAACCATTAAGCCTAAGGATATATGGGTAGCTTTAAAGGCTCAAACTAAGGAAAAGAAAAAGGAGAGTGTTTGCAAGTCTGAATCTGAGAATGAGTGCAATTTTGATGACATGGCCTTGTTTGCAATTTTTTTTAAAAAGTTTCTCAAATTTTCTAAAAATAATTCTTCCAATAAAAAGATATTTGAGAAAAGAAAAAATAATAATGAGGTCAAGGACAACAGTGAGAAATAGGAAGATATGAGGTATTATGAGTGCGAGGGGAAAAGGGCATAAGGTACATGAGTCTCCCACTAGGTTAAAGAGAAAGGGAAAAGAGATTGCAAATAAATCCACTCTTAGGGATAGTGATATCGAGTCGGTTGATTCAGGGGGAGAATCACCACACGAACCATGAGTTGCTTTCATGGCCAGTCACGTGAGTACTTCTATTTTGTCCCACATCGATGAGGACATATCTAAGTGTGAAAGCCTAGATTATGTTTTGATTCATTTAGGAGATAGTGAGAGTGACGGTGGAACTTTGAGTGAGGGAGAAGGCAGAAGAGCAAATCATGGAGATATGTCCAAATCTAACACCGAGTTTATGTTAGATTAAAACATAAATGAATAGAAACATAATCGAGGCTTTCAAATCTAACACTGAGTTTATGTTAGATCCATATGGCCCTTGACCTAACCCACCTAGGCATCCGAATCCATGTAGAAGAGCTCGTCCTAGACGTTTTGAGAGAGGTAAACCTAATCCCGTTTATGTTTGTTCCCATTAGTAATAAAGAGGTCACGTTAGGGAATTTTTCTTTAAGTTGGGGAGAGTGTCTCATAGGAATATTCTATGATATTCTAACACACGTGTTCCTGTACGCACTCCCACACATATTACTCTGCATGCTCCCGCACATCACATGAGATATTTTAAGAGTTTTAGAGAGCAAGTAGAGTATTTAGTCAAGAATTCACAAGATTTTATGAAGGTTTTTCATAGGATGTCATCTCCTTTAGAAAACTCCTCTGGGTGTAATAATGGAGTTTGCGACTTTTTACGAGAATATGGTTTTTTCATGTTCATATCATAAATTCCTATTGCTAGATTGTACTATCATTGTATTTATTATTTTTATTTTGATATATTTTTCAAAAAACACAAAAAGATTTTTTTGGTAATATTTTTGAAAAATTCAAAAAGAGTCTTGTATATTTCTTCATCATAAATGGATGAACATTAAAGATGTCCGAGTGACTCATTCATTCCATATCCACCTCGCTCATTTATAGAGTTTTGAGATGTGACATCATTTCATTTTTATACTTTATAATGTGTGGAGTAATTGAGATGTGATATGATGATAGATTGCTACATGTTTGACTCCTTATTGCCTTTAATTAACACGAGCACGAACTTATATGAATGTTGCACATACCTTTCACGTGTCGATTTTAGTTCTTTCATCTCAATCCTAAAATAAACTAATTGGGAAAAATGAGATGATAAAAGTAGTGAATGTAAGAACCATTTCTCGAATTGAAACAAAAATAGAACATCATTTATCCAGTAATTTGGTATATTTTAAGCAATGTAATCAGGCTATGAAAGACGTACTGACTTTGCATGAAAATCCACCATTTGCAAAGAAAAGATCCAAGGTACTAAATGTCAGCCATATGATAACTCACAATGACTCCCAGTTGGTGGTGAACCAGATCTTAGGAATCTATGAGGCTAAGTATAAGTAAATGGCCAAATACTTGGCCAGAGTGAAAAGGTCTTGACAAGCTTAAAAGAGGTGAAGATAAAGAGAGTACCTCGGCTTGAGAATTATCGAGATGACACATTGGCAAGGTTAACATATGTTATGAGGATGAAGATTAGTAAAATTATCCTAGCTAAGATTTTGCATAGACCAAGCATAGATGAAGACAACAGTTAAATTGAGTTTTGATTAAATTTAAACCTTAGAGCCTCATTAATGGATCCTCTTATCAAGTACATCAGAGACGAGGAGCTCCTAGAGACAAAATTCGAAAGGTAGAAATTGCGGTACAGGGCAACAAAATTCACTATCATAGGAGATGTCCTATACAAGAAGGGTTTTACGCTCCCACTACTACGATTTATCCACCCCTCTGAGGTGGAATATATCTTGAAAGACATGCATGAGGGATCATGCTTCAGTCATATCGGGGCACAATCTTTGGCAAAGTGAATAGTGATGCAGGGATATTGGTTAATGACTCTTGCCAAGGATGTAGCCGACCATGTAAAAAAATGTGATAAGTGCTAAAGATACACATGCATCCCCCATCAGCCTCTTCAACCCATGTCATGCATTACATCCCCTTATCCATTCGATGTATGTGGGATTTATTTGGAGGGACCTCTACCTAGGGCTATGTGCAACTTCAGATACTTGATAGTGGCGATTCACTCCTTTTCAAAATGGGTAGAGGCTAAGACAATGGTTTCTATCATAGAAATGAAGACCTTCAAATTCATTTAAAGGAATATCAATTATATATGGTCTACCCCATACACTGATCTCAAATAATGGTAAATAGGTGAAGAACAAGTCACTAGAGGCTTATGGCGAAAGGGTCGGCATCAAGCAGTTCTACTTAGTTCCAGGCCGACCCCAAGCAAATATCCTGACAAAAGTCACTAACAGAACACTTCTAGATAGGGCCAAGAAAAATTTATAAGACGCTAAAGGCTTATGGATAGAAGAGGTGCATGCCGTCTTGTGGGCTTACAAGTTGATAGAGAGGACACGGATAGGGGAGACCCCCTTCATACTTTCTTATGGATTATAAATCATGATCTTAACTAAGCTTGACATGTCTAGCCACAGAGTCCATACACTCAAGAGACTGATAATGAAGAGAGAAGGATGGACTTAGATCTGATAGAGGAAAGAAGAGAAAATGCGGAGGTTATACAAGCAGCGTATCAGCAAAGAAGGACCAAGTTCTAAAACAAATGAGTCAAACCTTGGCCAATAGCTGTGGGGGACCTAGTTTTAAAGAAGGTTTGGTAGAAGCCGAACAAGCTACACCCAAATTGGCATGGCCCATATAGGGTCACTGAAGAGGTCGTCCCTGGGACCTATCAACTGGAGAACGTAGAGGGAGAACCTTTCCCTAATCCGTGGAATGCAGACCACTTGAAGAAGTATTATCAATAGACTTGTGTATACAATTTATTTAAATTTCTATTTGTATTTGTATTTGAAAGATATCAAAGTAATGAATGAAAAAAGCACAAGTGTTTCTTCATATATTTTATGTACGAATTGTCCAAATGCGTGGTTTGAACTTTCCTAAGCTAAACAACATCATTCGTTGGTGAATTAGCCTTAACTCACTCTCGATGATACGAGAAACCATGGATTCTCAATAACAATGAGAGGTGGGAGTAGTGTGATAACATCACTAAGGTGGTCAAAAAAACAAAAACCTTATTAAAAATCATTTCATTATGGTTGCCTTAAACATAATTGTCTTGGTGGAAATAATCTCTCTTCGGGAAGACAAGAGTGTATGAAGAGATGAAACTCGTCCATACACTCAAAACGACGAGTGGAGACTTGGAGATTTAACATCATTAATTGGGTGGTCAACTATTAAAAATCATTAATTTAGTAATCTTACTCGGTCAAGGACTAGAGAAAACTTAAGATTAACACGATTAGTTTTGGTGGTCTTCGATTGAAAATCATTAAGTTGGTTGTTTCTCTTGGCCTAGGACGAGAAAAGACTTTGGTGGTCTCATATTAAAAATCATTTAATTATGGTTTTGTTAAACACCATTGGCTTGGTGGAACTAATTTTAGTCTCCCTTGGTTAAGATGAGAATGTATGAAGAGACGAAACTTATCCATACAATTCCAAAAATGACAAATGTGGACTCGGAGAAATAACACCATTAATTTTGGTGGTCTCCAATTAAAAATCTTTAAGTTGGTTATCTCTTGGCTAAGTATGAGAGAAGACTTGAGATTAACATTATTAATTTATTAGCCTCCAAGTTCAAAATTTGTTCAGTTGGTTAAAAAACGAGATTAACATCATTAAATCGGTTATCCAAAATCATTTATGGGTTATTACTATCAGCGAGACGAGAATAAATGCATTATAAAGAAGATATGAAAGCATGATGGCACATAAGAGCTAGAAACAAGATATTTGATTCATCACATCACAAGATTTATACAGATAAATAGTTCAGATGATGATACAGACGTAAAAATAAACCATCAAATATTGTTCAAAATTGTACGTCAAATATTGTTCAAAAATTGTATAAGAGGAAAGGGCAAGTTAGGCCACAAGAGGCTGCCCAGTAGCTACAATAGAGAAAGAAATCAAGATGCCTCCTCAAGAAGACCTTCGTATTCATTGGTGATGACCTTGTCGAATGAGGGTTCATGGTCAGCCCTATTATCATTGGAAGTAGCCTCAGTCATCTGATTATCGACTTGTTTAGTAGTTTCGACCACTGCCTGCTCAGTTGTTTCTGTAGGGGCACTCACAGTAGCCTGCTCCTCGGATCGAGTAGTGCTGATCGTAGGTTTTTAAAGGTCAAGGACCTCAAAGTTTTGGGGAGTTAATGCCCCAACCTCAGGGAGTTTTAGAACGGCCCAACAGCAAGCCGTCTTAACTCCTCTTTTGAGGTATTGAAAGGAATACCACTCAAGCTCATCAGAGGCATTGTACTCGGCCATAGCTTGTGCCTTAGCCTTTTCTAAGTCCACATTGACCGCAATATCAATGTCGGCCTGCCTATTCTTGGCAAACTCCCTGAGGGTGTCTCCATGCTCATTCTTCAGCTTGTTTAGCTCATCAAGGTGCTTTCGCTGAACAATGGCCACAATTTTCTCATGGTTCGCATCCTTAGTATCCATATCATCTCTTAATTTTTTCTCAATCTTCTCATCATCCTTCCCCTTTTTGATCGAGGGAATCTTTTTCTCAACCCACTCACCAAGGCGAGTTAAGGTAAGAAGAGACTACAAAAAGACAAAGTAAATGGTTAGTATGAGACAACACTTCAAAGCTCAAACAACAAAAGTTGTAAATTATTACCTGAGTGGTCTTGTGAAGACCGTACTCAATGAGACAAGAGGCATCCATCGCCTCTAGAAAACATCTGTCAACATTCGGCATCATAGAGGTAGCAACCGCCCTTGATCTCTTAGCATCACCAATCTGGGTCTCGTAGCTGAGGTTCATTTGTTCCAGACAAGCGCAGGAATGAAATCACACGATATTGGGATTGCCTCATCCGATCCCCCTTTGTTGAGGCATATTTTTTGTTCTTATTCTACTGGTGGTGGACTATAGTGTCTTCAGTTACCTCCTTTCCATTCTTTGAGACCTCAAGATTGCTGGGGCCATTGACAGTTGTCTTTTTTGTTGGCGCATGAGGACCCGACTTCTTGTTAAACTTGTTTAGCATTGCAAAGATGTTTGGGGAAGCCATTTTCCAAATGCCTCAGGTGTATTATCTGGCCGATCTGCAGAAATTTGGAAAAGGTTAATGTTAAAAACAATATAGCTACAGATGACATCGCACTTCTAAACCAAAATTCACAAATGGTACAAGTAAGAATCAATTAAAGAAGAGACTACAGTTAGAAGAAAAGACTTACACATTTCGGTTAAAGGGATAACACCTAATCTTGTCTTGGCCAGGACTTCGGGGGTCATGAGTTGGTTGAATTCAACGAGCCCACCATCATCCCTTTGCAATCTGATTTGTTCGATCTTATCTCGATTGTCTACGCTCAGGTCGGGGTCAATTTTAGAATCTATGGAATTTTTTTCTTATTTTTGTGGGACCCTCGGCTCTAAGGCAGAGCAGGCAATATTTGATGGAAATTACCGTGCACCAGAGATGAAAAAATATCTCGGCTTCCAGTGATGGTTAGATGTATGGTTAAAACACGTTTTAGCGTTCTCAAGACGCATCAAGAACGAATCTTTGTCAATTTTTTTGAGAGAAAAACACATCCAAGATCTGATTTCTAAACCAAGTTTTATTCAGGCATGAATACTCTATTCTTTTCCTTTAGTATTATGAATTTTAAGTGTTGCCTAAACCTTAATTCAATGTTTTCTTAAAATCAATTAGCAATCTAATTAGAGAAAGTGGACACATAAAACTTGGGGCTGTTTTTATGAAATCCTTTAATATGATTAATATTTATAACCTTTGGGTACGTAGGATTCATGAGTGAATTTTAGATTTTGTTGGTGTAGGTTGCATGTAGATAACCCTAGTTTTGACATAAATGAAGTTGGGGGATATAACTCATGTAATTTGTGTAGAAATAATAAATTTTGTTTTTTTGTGTATAAAAGATGAAAACTCGGTATATTTATTTTAAAATAATTAAATGAGATTAATTGGGTATTTTGACGTTGTGATAATTAAATTAAGATTTAATTGAATTGGACTATCATGCGTAGTTTTATACGTTGATTAATTATGCTTATTTGTGTGACTTGTTAGTAATATTATATTGCGTTTGTGGCAACGGGTTGTTGGGTAATTTTCCTCTCCTTATATTTTAGGATGCCTTCTAGGTATGGGACTAGTGGGTAGGCCTTTTGATGATTTACTCCTTCTAGGTATGGGACTAGTGAGGGTAGATTATTGCGACTTTATTATGTCAGGGTGGGATGATTTTTCACTACGCTAGCCTAAGCATGAGACTGGGTCGAGGTTTAGGTTAGAAATTCATCCTATACATAGGGTAAGATGGATGGATAACTTGAGGACCCTTAGGTATGAGACTAAGGGGTATTTTGAGGATCTCACATCGATAAAAGGGCGGGGTAATTTACAAATTATGAAATTGAGAAATTGAGGATTAATGCCTAAGATAAAAACTGATATTAAAATTTGTGGCAACATAATGTGTAAGCGCCGACAGTTTAAACGGGTTAAAGGACAATTGACAAGGGGAAGTGTAACACTTTGGTGGATTACCACCCAAGCCGGGAGGACCATTATAATAAAAAGTGAGAACAATAATAAAATGGGCTAATTAAATAAAATTAGCATCGGGGGACTTGGGAATTTAAAATCATACTGATGTGGCTTTATAAATGGGGATCTCTACGGGTAGTTAGTAATTTATATTTATCGCGTTTAAATTAAAATATTCTATTGTGATATTTATTGCATATAAATCTACAGTATGGATTCAAGGATCGTATTTGAGGGGAGTAGAGTGTATTCATGCTCGGGGCTCTGACCTCGTGCGTCGACTATCTTTTCATAATAAGATTTAAAGAAGCTTCATAGGATTATCGAAGTTATCATTTGGAGGTGCAGCTGGAGTTATTTATTTTATGGCATAGTTTAGTTAGACTTTCCTTTTCAGTCGTATTTAATTATGAGACTTCATTTGGGTTTTATTGGGCCACTAGGTTCCAAAGTTGTTTAGAGGAATTCTGTTGGATTATTCAGATCTTTATTATTCAGATTTTATTTAATCATTATTGGAGATTTGATTTATTCAGAGTTAGCATGTGATGGATCTTTTATTCCTTAGTTGTTTATGATCATTTGAGATTGATAAAATTATTTATCTGATGGAATGATTTATTTATATCTCATATCTGTCTCATGCTAAGAATGGTATTTATTTAGTTCACGCCCAACATAGTTCGGCGGCAGTGGCTGGCCACCCCATCTGCCAAATTTTGCGGGGTGTAACAGATGGTATCAGAGCATGGTCTTAGGTCTCATAGGTTATGAGTCCGTTTATCTTCCGCATTGCCAAAGGTTTGAGCATAAGACGAGTCAAGTGTTTGCTCGGCCTCATCTCCAGAGTCGAATATTTTTACGATCAGTACTCCACCGAGAGACCTAATATGAAACTTCCCCTCCGTCATGGACGAGATAGGTACCGCTGATTGGAGAGGGGTTGAGAAACAGTAACCCTCGACCCCTCAAAAAACCAAAGTCTCAGCATCCTAGTCATGACCACCAGACCCAGTGGATCCTGAGTCGACCGTACACGAGGGAAGGACTCTCATAACTTTCTCGTAAGAGTCAGCCTCACCAAAAATGCTGGAAGCAGAAGGGATATAGTCCCTTGAGGAGGAGGGAGAGCTTCCACTCTGAGATGGACTCCCACTCATTGAATTTGAATCAATCTCAACTATCGTAGGGCGAACGATAGCTAAGGGGATAGGAAAGATAGGGCATGTGAGGTCGGTCTTAGCTCTCCTTTTAGCATCGGCCTCTGCTTACAATTTTTTATTTCTCTAAGAATACAACCATCAAGATGGGGAAATTGGTTAATAAGTTCGTATAAAGTCTTAAACATTAAAAGGGTTTGACCTAAATTAACTTTAAATCAAAAGGGGAAAATGAATCGATTTTGCTCAAGAACAACCCGAGTACATAGAAATGGAAATCACCGCAGAAGGTGATCGGAGTAACTCCAATGACTCTCATGGGGAGAAACGAAGACATAAAATGGTGGTGAAAGCCTAAACCATTACCCTTACCTTTCATCCATTTCTAAAAACCACTAAAACCACCCTAAGGGTAATAAAAAAGGCTGCTGAAAAAATAAGTATAACGCCAAAAAATTTATAGGAGGCTAAAACCACTTAAAAAGAATGAAAGGTTATGAAAAGAAGGCAATGGAGGTTACTTTGTGGAAAGAAATGCCTGAAGAATGAGAAAGGAACCCTAAATCACGTCGAAGAAGCTGGAACGAAGGAGAGAGAAGGAAATGAAACTAGGTTTGTTGTAGAGAGAGAGAAAGTTTAGGTGAGAAAGAAGTGAAAAAGAAAGATGAAAATATGTTTTTCAATAATCTTAAATAGTGGAAATCTTTTCACACAAATTCTTAGATAGTCATCATTAGGGCATAACTTCTCAAGCAAGCCAGCAGCCGCCACTATTGGACAACATGCCAAGTCACAAGATATATGCCAAGTGTCACTCCATAACTTTTATACAACATTCAAACCTAATAATGAAAGGACATCTCAACCGTCAGTCAAGGACGTCTCATCAACATATTCTCTTAGACATTTTTACCTTTCAGCCTCATACTCACATTGAATCTAAGGGCTAGGGGTGGATTGATATACCCAAGTGTGACCTCATCCCAGGTTAGGACACCTTCGACCTCAACTCACCTTATATACCATCATGCCAGACAATTATGGGTCCCTCTATAGTGCCACTTCACCAACAGTATCAGTTTCATTAGACTCTCTTAGGCCAATACTTATAAACTGATCCAGTAGCCCCTCCCATAAGCCTTGTCTAGTCCTGGCACCCCCAGACAGCCAAGTCTTCACTTCAATCTATCTTGTTAGTTTCTTAATAAGACATTAAAGGCATCATCCTTGGCCTGGTCGTGACCTCCCAGGACAACATACAACCACGCGTGACACCGGTTTCCAGTATGACTAATCCACACGCATAGATAGTTATAATAAGATCATAGGAGTACGTTAGGGGAGTATTACATCATCATTACATACTTATGCAAGGTACAAGTGTCCCCACCTTAGTGGAAGCTTCACCATGCACATTCTCTATACATGCTTGGGGGTAAAATGCGCACCCCCAGCACTATATAAACTCATCTTCTTCCCCAGAGAAAAGGATTAAAAAATTGTAAACCCTAACCAAATTCTGTCTCACTCGTAGTAGAGAGAGAAAGTTTGAGTGTTGTACAACAAAGGCCATTAGAGCCTATTTTACCTAGTGAAAATCTCACATCCTTGCACAGTGGAGTAGGCTAAAAAGCTGAACCACTTATATACTGGTGTTCTTCCTCTTTTCCTCACCAAAGTCTTTCATTTCCATAATTATTCTATTATATATCTCCATTATTATGTTGTGTTCGAAATTGAGCTACTTATATAAATTTAAATGATGATTTCTTAGCATCATCACATCATATTTAATTGGGAGCTGCTCCTAAAAACTATTCATTAGTTGGAGGGTTATTTGTATGTCCCTCTACATTATCCCCCCTTATGTTTTTTTTTTGGTTTTAAGAGGAAGTGTTGTGTACAAAAAGATCTTCTTTTGTAATTTTGAGAGAGTGGTCATCATCATTACATTTACTGTGCATTAAATGCTCTGATATGTTTGGTTTTATAATACGACCTTTTAGTATTTCGAGGAGACACGTGTCGTGTGGGGGGAGGTATACTCATGATTTGGGCAATCATTGACCCTACTTTCGAGCCGCTAGTCCCTTTTGCTTTCTCGGTGTATAAATACCCTTTTTTCCTCCTCATGAATTTTTTTACCTTCATTTGAATTTTTTATAGAGAGAGAGATTCTTATTTTTCGCGTGTCCACCATTTTCTTCAAACATTGTTTCCGTCTTTCTTTAAAAGCTTCTTCGTTTCAATGGATTCTTCATCTAACCCTACCTTAACTTCCATTTCCACTGTCACCACCAAGATGTTGATGGCTCATTGCCTATCCACATCCTTCTGACTACTTCAACCATGGTCGGAATCTCCAATGTTGTTAGCACTTTGGCCCCCATTTTTTTACTGCCTCAATTACTAAAGGCGACATTGAACCTTCTCGAAGAGGAGTTAGTGTTTATTTTTTCCATTACTAATTCCCAAAAATCATATTTAGAAATAAGGTTGGAAAGGGACTTCACCCCTTATAGACTGGCTCCCTTATTTGGGAACGGTGATGGTTTTATGCCCCCACTCAAAAGGTTCAAAGCTGAGTTTATTACTAGAGTGGTTGAGCAACCACTTCTTGGGTTCCAAGAATCCAATGATGCTTATATTTATTTAGCTGATAGTATCCCCCAAAATTGGGTGGACACATGTGATTTCAAATTCTCTAGCATTAATGTTGATGTTTGTGGGGAGGATTTTGACGAGTGGTAACTTTGGGTGGACTATGTTATATTTGTGCAAATCTACCATAATTTATCGAGGGTCTTGGTCCAGTGAGGACTCGTAATAGCTTGAAGAGTTATACCATTAGAAGGAACACAAGTGCTCTCAATGTCTTAGTGTCTCACTAGAGCATCGATGCTGCCACTTTTGTTATAGGTTGGGGGAGTTCTTTATTACTCGCGAGCACATTTATGAGCGCAAGAGTTTTCCCATCTTGATAAATCATGTATTTATGGATGGTTATGAGGAATCTAAAGAGAAGGAAATGTGCAAGGAGTTAAATTAGTCTCTTAGGTCCTTCATTCTTTATGTTGGTCTCATTCTTACTGGTGTGAGCAGGCATTCATTTGCCAAATGGCAGAGGCATTGGTTTAGGGATTTCAAGCCCTTGTATAAATAATAATCCAAGACCAAAGTGCCCAAAAGTTAAGATGGACTAAAGTTGGGGTCTATAAGTCATCTTGCTGCATTCTTTATAACTTTCTTGTCCGTATTTCTATTTCATGGGAGCCCCAATGACTCCCCTCACGAGTTGATATTTCGTCTTACTATTTGGGTTACTCGTGGTTGAAGTTTACCACTCGTTGCTCTAACCCTTTTCTGTATGTATACTGGGTTAGAACGGACACACGTTATCATGGAAAGATTTCACAAGTTTTTAATTTTGTTAAGTCATTCATTATTACGAGTTTTCTATGCGAGCGATTCCAAAACTGGGCCCCAGATCCTCGCTCGTTGCACAACCATACTGCTCGTATTTTTAGATGGCATAAGAAGACTCCTAAGCAATCAATTAGCCTTTTTTGGCAATATTGACAAGTTTCCCTTCCATCCCTACTCGAAAAGAGTGGGTGGAATTTTTCTTAAGGATTTTTTTCTACTGCATCATGTATTTTTAAACCTCCTGCCAATTTAGAATATGTAGAGGATTGTCCTTATTCCTCTGTTATGGCCTTCAGCCTCCCTTGTATTCTTCTATCCTCCATTGAGTTAGGGCAACGAGTATAGCATTATCACACTGAACGAGTGAGGAAGTAATATAGATATGAGTAGGGTACTTACTCCCATAATTTCCCTCTCCCATTTCTCTATTAACCACTTGCCTGATCAGTTATACCTGGAAACTTATTCAAACTTTACTCACGAGGGTATGATCCATAAAAATTCTCACTTTCGTAATTTTCCCATCCCCACCCGTGATTATCTTCCATCTATCAGTCACTCGTGTTTTGTCATATGGAAGCGTCAAATTGAGCTTATCGAGAATCGCATTCAAGAAGTCCCTCACAAGTCGTTCATTGAGGAAATCCCTTGCACTGATAAGTATCTGACCAAACACACTAGAAAGAGGCCTATCATTATAGCTAAGTTACAACGTCTCCATTAGATTAGGTTACTCCCATCTTAGTATATCACGTATGTGAGGAAACTATTAACTCGAACCATCTAGGGGAAAAGTCAAATAGACAAAAGGCAAAGAAATATTAAAACTTCTTCAAAAAGGAAACATCAAGATACAAATTTTTCTAATTTTGTTTCTATTGAGATTTGTGGGACTTCCTTTTCTTCATCCCCAATCAAAAGTCAAGCAGATGGGTAAAAGAGGCAAGTGATTAAAGCCACCGGCTCTGCTTCTTTAGTAGACCAAAGCTTTGATGATGATACTTTTGGCATTGAGGAGACTTTTTAGATTGTTTGTGATCATTGCTATGAGTTCATTAAAGTGACTATGTCTTAGCCATGTGTTCCACTTCCTTCTCAAACTGTGGAAGGTATTCTTATTATTCCCCTCTTACTCAAAAAACACAAAAGTAAATAAGATGTGAGTGCTCGCTCGACGCTCTGTCCATCTAAAGTGGAACTTGATGATTATGGAAAAACTCCTTCTTATTATAGTTCATCTTCAAATGAAATCGAGTCACTTGCCTTTAATGAACATCACTCGTCTGACACTTCATCTCTTTTTATCAACTACGAGGAATGTTACTTTGGACATAGGGAATTCTTTTAACTATCATGATGAGACCATGATTTATTCTCCCACCTCAATTAGCCTAACTACTAGGCCATTTACTTATGGGAAAGTTCTTTACGGAGGGCCTGTAAGTGTTTACTATAGTATTTGCTCAAGTTTATCTCTAGTCTACATTCTGTAACTAATGCCATTATTTTCTTTTCGAACAGGTTTCCTCTATGGGAATGAATGGAGTTCGAAGGATGAGCACAATTCCTTTGCGTGACTCTTCTCTCACTCATCCTCCATGAGGTCCCTTTTAAAGGTAGCTCAATTCCATGTTGGTATCTTCTATGATTTTATCAAGAGTGATATGTATCTTCTGGCATCCTTAATTGCAAGTGTTTGGTTGTAAGTGCTCGCGTATTGACTTTACTTTTTTTACTTGAAGCTTTCGATCGTATTTACCATAACTGTTGGGAGTTCTTAAATAGCCACAATCTCTTCTCAAGTTTTCAAAAGTATTTGTAAAAGCATCCATCAGATTTTCATATTTTATGCCTACTTTTTCTTTTGTTGATAGATATCTCTTAGGCTTTCCACTTCTGCTCGTGGCCCAATTATTTTTTCTGGGATGATCAATTCATCTGGCTAGCCCCTATCCAATGTTGTGACTATTCGAGCAATTTTCCTTAGGTATTTGCCTTTAAAAATTATGTTTAATTAATAATGTCTATGACTTTTGACTTTGTAGGGTCCTTTGATGAGCGACCCCCTTTGAACAGGGGTATACTTTGACCTAATGGGGTAATGATCCCAGAGTTTCCTCTTTCTGGTAGGAAGTCTATGCCTTAAGTCTACCTGCCTATGGATAACAGACCCCAGGTCCAAATGCTTTCCACTCAGTCAATCTTTAGCATCTCTTCCAGTGGGACCTTGTTACATATTACTCGTTTCGAATAGGTAAGCAATGCACAGTTTTATCATGATTGATAACTTTCTGTTGACATCTCCTGGTTGTTGCTCAATCCACTGGGTCACAAATGAGTTATGTGATTGACATGAGTGCCCCCCGTAAGGTTTCAGGTACAAATGCCCTTTATTTTTCTTATTCTCTTGAGTTCATCTCCTTGCTCAATATCTGATAGTAAATAATTTTTTTATTCATACAAAGCTTGTGATTAACTCAAGCATTTTTGTTACTAAGGAGGTTTAGATAATCAAACTAGAATAACCTTGTATTTACTCTCCTTTACTTTGCAAATGTCAAGGTAATCACTCATCCTATTTATTTTATCCCTGGTGAGTATTATGAGTGCTCCTGTAACTATGGAATCCCAGGTATTATACTAAAATACTTTTATATTTATTTCCTTTTACTTTGCAAATATTCAACTAGTCATTGTTCCTATTTCCTTACTTTTAGGTTAGTGCAACGAGTTCTCCTACAGTTGTGCAGCCTCAGGTATTAATCAGGAATACTTTTGTATTTATTTTCTCTTTCTATGAAAGTGCTTGAGTAGTCAGTCTTCATGTTTCTTTATTTTTAGGTAAGTAGTAGGAGCACTTTGCCTATGGGGCCTCAGGTATTAGTTTGACATACTATAGTATTCACTTTCATATACTCTGCCAATATTCAAGTACTCCCTCTTCCTGTTTCCTTATTTACAGGTGAGTAATACAAGCATTCCTTTGCCTATAGAGACTCATGTATTAATCTGGCTTACCTTAGTATTTACTTACTTATACTTTGCAATTGTTCAAGTAGTCACTTTTCCCATTTCCTCATTTTTAGTGAACTCTACGAGTGCTCTGCAGCTATAGCCTAAATTATTAATCTGGCATACCTTAGTATTTATTTTCTTTTTCTGTGCAATTGTTCGAGTAGTCATTCTTCCCATTTTTCTATTTTCAGGTAAGTACTATGAGCGCTCCTTTGCCCGTGGAGCCTCAAGTTATGCAAAGAAATCAACGTAGGATCTCTGGCAGTATGCTAACCCCTATCAACACGAGAGTGAGTTTCTTTTCTTTAATCCCACTACAATCATTTTCATTTCTTTACTCAGTGCATGTATCCTTTACCTCTTTGTTATTTACAATCAATAAAGCGAGGAAAGAGAAGCTGGTGATGAGAATTATTAGGACTCTGAGACTACTCACTCTAACATGGTTGAAGGCGAGCAGTCTGTCAAGGAATCCACTTATCATTCTGATGACAGTTCTATGGATATCAGTTTTGACATTATAGACATTGATGCTCCCGATGTCTATATCAAAGACATGTGAGTAGGTTTCGCTAGGAAGACCAAGTTATCATGGACCTAGTTTTCGAGCATATCCAGAGAATTTTGTGAGCGTGTGCGTATGTAATATTGGTCGCATATCTATTACCAATTTGAATATGCTCACAAATCAAGTTCGTTGGTTTAATTCAACTTCTCCTAATGAGATTACTCCTGCGGGCACTCGTTGCTTCTTGGATGCTATTAAGGAATCGAAAAACTGCTGTGATTTTAAAATATCTTGGATAGATGCTTCCATTCGCCAACTTATTCATCCTACTATGAGGAGTTTGATGAGAGATAAGTCTTATTTTAATGCTAAGGCTGAGCAATGCTAGTTTCGAGCGGATGCCTTGAGAGAGAAGATCAAGTCTCTTGAAGTTGAGCTAAGAAAAGTTTAATCTGGCGTGGAATAAAGTGTCGCTTGCATTGCCAAAATTAAGGAGCACGTGAAGCGAGAAATAAGTGCCTCATTTTAAGGTTTTATATGAAAGAGAATATCATTTTCCTTATAGCAAATAATTAATCTTGTAATCCTTTGCTCTTGTTTGTAATATCATGGCCTATTTTTTGAGAAGGCCATTTTTTGTGAAATGAAATGCTGTATGTTGTTTATCTTGTGCATATACTTTGCACTTTTATTTCTTTTACCTTATACCGTGGGACTGTCTAATTGAAAATATTTTTTATGAAAAACATTTACATGTAATAAATATAATATTAGCTTTTTCGTATTCTATGAGTGTATTTGCTTGCAAATTCTGTATGTTTTTAAATATATATGAGTAAATGATCATTGACTTAATGAAACAACGCCCTTATACTTTGGGAACTTGCTGTTATGCTGTCCATATTTTTTTATGTGAGCTTTTGCGATAATGATAGTGCCAGCATATTCCCTCGAAATATTACGAGTATAGGTGCATGCCTTGACAATTTTATACTATTATTCTTGTTATATTCTGTTAAAGAAAACTAAAACTTGGGAGTATATCCCTTCATAACATTCCAAGAAAATATGCAGTGTTTAATGCAATTATTTCCTCACACTTTTGGAAATTTTATACTTCCGAGCTCACTATATTTTGTTGAGGACTTCAGCTTGAAAGTGTATCCCCTCGAACTATTGCGAGCGAAGGTGAATTTGTTAAATAAAAGCCAATTTCCTCTAATTTTGGAAATTTTTAGGCGTCTTTCTCGTCATATTTTGTCATTTGGAAGTATATCCTCTCAAAATATGACGAGCAGTGCACCTCTGCATGCGAGGATACCTTTTCCCTTATAATGTGGGAATCCTGGAATTATTTTACTAATTTATATGAAATTAACCGAGAAAAATCGTAACATTTTTTTAAAATATATCCCCTCACATGATCTTATGGGTAGATATATAAGAAATCACAAAAAATATTGGTTATGTAAATCAATAAATATTACATTACCATTATAAAACTGTGAAAGAGAACTGGACATAACCAAACATGAGGTATTGCATTCATTATATCAAAATTGAAGTTTTCTAGTAGTTCTCATACAAACAAGAAAAAGAGAGGGATCTATTCCCACACAAGACACTTTTAATTTTCATAAAATGTAGCAGAGATAAACACTAAGATACCTCATGCAAAATACTTCTTAATCCACTTGCAGTTGATTCACTGGATATAATCACTCTTAGGCTTTGAGATTTGACAGTATCTTGATTTGCCTACTCCTCGTACCACGAATGGTCCTTCCTAACTAGGCTTGAACTTGGAGGCATACTTGCTCCTTGGATGATGAGTAGATGTTCGTAGGGCTAAGTCTCCCAATTGGAATTCTCTTGGCATGACTGGAATCTTATACCGCCCAAATAATTATTGGGTATAGACTTTGAAATTCTCTTTTTCTTTGTGATGATGCTAATTTAAAGATTCCAACTACACATATCGTAGATCAGGCAATAAGTTGTGACATAGATCCACTCACGCTTGTGACTTAGATCCACTCGCGTTAATGGTATTGGCAATTCTTTTGGTAAGATAAATTTCATTCCATAGACTAAAGAGAAGTGAGCGAATTCTGTTGGCTTCCTCTTAGAGGTTCTGTAAGCGCACAAAACCATTGATAACTTTCCATCCCATATTCCATGGAGATCCTCTAACGTATTCTTTAAAATTTTGATCTAGTTTTTATTAGTTGCTAATTCCTATCCATTTTCTTTGGGGTAGGAAATGGTTGAACTGTTGTGAATGATCTTGTATTTATCTGTGAGCAAACCCATTTCCTCGTATACAAACTTCTTGCCATTGTATATGAGGATAAATTTTAAAATGCCAAATCAATAGATTATATACTCTCGAATAAACTGAGTTACTATCTGAGCAGTAATCCTTCTTAAAGGGATTGCCTCTGCCCACTTAGTGTACAACTCTGTAGCAAAAAAAATGAAAGATTTTCCATGGGAGGTTGGTATGATCTTTCCTACCAAATCAAATGCAAAGGTGTTGAATGAGTACGGAGTAGACAAGCTTTGTAATATAACCGAGGGGGAATGAACTATGTTATCGTGCACTTGACATGCTCGACATTTCTTCATAATATCTATGAAAATAGCTTCCAACATTGGCTAGTAGTACCCCAGGGTCATCAGTTTGTCATACAGTTTTGCTCCATCCATATGTGAGGGTGTATGAACTTCCTTTAATACTTTCTCCACTTATTTCTTTACGACACATTTCAGAGAGCTGTTATTATATTCCTTTCTGTAAAGTTCCCCTTTCACTAAGTAGAGACAAAAAACCCTCTTCTTTAAGTAAATCTCATCATCCAGCTCAACGGGTAGCTCTATATATTTGAGATAGGCAATGTAAGGCCTTCTACCCGCCTCTAAGATTTTCAAAAAGTTAGGTTCAACTGGCTGATCAAATTGAGTCTGGCATTTTAAACAACCTTATTAGAGACGAGTAACCTCTATACTCATAGTGGGATAATAGTATCCCCCTCACTACAAATGTCTACAGAGTGGAATGTATGTATCCTTGCAGTGCCTTATGTGCATTGTGACCAGCTTCTCATGATCCTCTTCTTCTCCCACACCGTACTAAGTAACCACCCAAACCTTTAAAGTAAAGATTTCCTTGAAGGATATGGAAATTTGCTAGTTTTGATAACCTCATTTATCCTTTGTTCATTTCTAATTTCTTTGCTATTGATAATCTCTAGTATTCAGGCTTCTCACATGAAAATAAATATCTCACCATTGTGGCTAATGTCCTCAGTCAAATGGTGATCAATGACTCTAGATTATCAATCTCTAACGTCTAATCAATCCTTGCTAAAGAACCGGGGTGTCTATTTATCATTTTGAGGTGCCTCTATAAGTTGACATCTAAGAACTGATTCAAAAACCATTAGGTAATTGGTCTATAGGGAGCGAGATAAGCATGTTTGAATGAGAATTCTCTATTGACTTGGTTTACCACGAGGTTTCAATCTCCTCGTATAAAAAGTACATTAATCCCTCTTCTCAATGCTTCTAATATGACAAGTATAATCACTTCGTATTATGCTTTGTTGTTTAAGCACTTGGAGTCTAGTTTGTAGGAAAGGGTGAGTTTCTCTTTGTTGTTAAAGAATATAAATTTTACTCTCCCAGTACCTTATGATGATGCAATGAAATAACCATTCAAATTTGTATGTGCAGATCAATCTCAAAATGATAAAACAATGGAGTTATATGAATGAATGCATGAAAATAAGAGAAGGAGATGAGTGGAATACAAATAACACAAGATATAAGTTTTTCAACTTGGTAGCCTACTCCACTGTGCAGGGATGGTAAATTTTCACTATGAATGAGGCATTAATGGCCTAAGGATTATAACTCTCTCTCTCTTTCTCTCTCTCTCTCTCTCTCTCTACTGTAATTTGCATAGGATTTTGATAGGATTTTTAGTAATCTATCCCTTAAATGAAGAATATGAAGTATATATATAGGCTTAGGGGTGAAAAGTGCACCCCCCCAAGCATGTGACATGAGTGGTGAGGTAAGTAGTTCAATAGGTGTCCAACACCTATCTAACACATGCTCAATCAACGATGATGGAATTTTCCCCCACTTTCTATGAAGATATCTTATAACAATATTCCTTCATGGACTAACCATAATTGAATCCTGCATGCCATACGTGATGTAGGTGTTGTCCTTGGTGGTCCGGGTCTGTCCGAGACCGACATAAAGGACCTTCCCTGTAAACAACTGTGACACCCCGCCTAATTAAATACCGGGCGATCACTCCTTTATTAAATTAAATCAAGGTAAACAGTTGGTTCATTCTCAGCATCACTGTCGATAATTTTTTTTTTCCAATTTAACACCCTAAATAATTAAGCTAAGTGTCAAAAACATTTTTTTCATACAAACTTCCAAATTTTAATTAAAGAAAAGATTTATATACAAAACAACATTTCTACGATATAGAATCACACCACGATGAACTAAAATAAAACCATACATTCTTCAATCGAATGTCAACATAATAAAACTAAAAATCATAAACCATCCTGAATAAATCCCGTAAAACAATACAGGAATAACTGAAATATAAAAATCCCAACAATAAATGAAATGATGAAAAGGGAGACACGTGCCCAATAAATGAGAGTAGTAGGAGTGGAGTCAATAACAGAAGACGTCTACTCAAGTGACCTGCAACTCCCACCTAAGCTGCAGCTCGTTCTTCTCAAAGGATCCTAAGCAAGACGCCCCTGTGGCTGGGCACCTGAAAATATACATATATATACAAAAGAAAGAGAGAAAAAGAAACGGGTCAGGGCCCGAAAGTGTGTTTGATTTTAAAATACGTTAAGCAAGTATTTAAATTGATACAGGCCAATGCAAATCATATTAGTTCGACACTCTCTTGAGGAAATTCTCACCTCTCTTCTAATGTGCACGCCTATCGTACTAACCTTCCCAAATAATTTAGTTTATCTAAACTTACTCATAAGTTTTCAAAACCGAACGATGACAATGTTTTAAAAAGGTTACTTTCAATATGTAGCACTCCTCTCGTTTTAGCTTCATTAAATTATAAAGTTTCCCAGTGTCTTCTCATACTTTCACAAAACAAGTATTTACTAATTTGAGTCAACAACCATGTTCTACTTAACAAATCACAGTAGGCAGTTTAAAGTTTATAACCTCATATATATATTATCTACTCGTATAATATATATATATAATGACACCCCAACTAAACTATGGTGCGGGCACACTCTGCTATCCAATCCCCGTATCGCTCACACAAAGGGAAATACAAGTTCGGAATCACTCTCGAACTGTATTAACATATACAAAACAACGTTGAGACGAATCATAGATTCCAAGTCCAAGAGGTCAGTACATACCCACACGTCTCTTAGGACCGTCCGACTATCAATCTCATAGCCCGTACCTAGGATCTCTATCTTCTAGGGTACGAATCAATATCCCCCATAAAGCGACACAGGATAAGATCGTCCCAGCGCGGTAACCTCAGGGATAGCAAGTAGCGCGGGTACATTTTTCACATGTATATAATATATGTACACACAATCATATAAATATACCAATTTCATCATGTTAATATAGGTCACTCTCCTTACCCATAATTACAACATTTATCCTTAATTTTACATTTTTAAGATTTCGTATAAGGTTTCGTCTCTAACCTTAACTCGGAGGGTTTTCTCACTAATTACGTGACACTCGTGGATTTTATCCATCCAAGTAACAAATTCAGTAGGTAGACGTCTATTCACTATCGTAGGTATTCGTTGTAATCTCTCACTTGAAATACGCAGTTCGTCGTTCCTTAATTAATTATCCCTTAGACCCAATTATCATTTCATAATAAAGTTCTCAACACTTAATCATATGTCCTACTGGTCTCTTCTATATCCCAAAACATTTTATTTATAATGCCCAAGAAATATTCCACGGTAAATTAATTCAACTAATTAAACAAGGGGAAAAAGAGTTTTCCAGGAGGGGTCGATCGATCGACGTCTGGGGCTCGATCGATCGAACCTTCGATCGATCGACGCTCTAGGTTCGATCGATCGATCAAACTGGTATTTCGATTTCTGCAGAAGTGCAGTTACGGGTTTGACTAATATTCTTCATTCAAATCCATAATTTCCAATACTAATCATCCCAAAACTTATACTACAATCATGGTAATATATTTCCAGATGTTTCTAATGTTAAGCATGCATATAACCATCATTAAACATGATTAAACAACCTAAAATCTCATCTAATCATCAAGAACTCTAAGTTTTCTTAACTTTTGTTCTAATAAGTTTTCTCCAGAATTTCCTTCTAACATAACATCACAAATTCGTGGGTTGATCATCTACTTCACATATTATTTTCAGAATATGGTTATAACGATTTCTACATGCAAATCCCTATCAAAAATTGGGATTTTCTTCCTTTAATTATACTCCTAATCATTCCTACACTAATATGATTATTGCACCAACGAAAATACGCAAGTTAAACACTTGCCTGGGATTTCAGAGGTCTGGTTTCCTGCTGATATTGGTGTGGTTGCGTTCTCCTCCTCGCGATCTACGCGTTGGTGGTGACGGCGGTGCAATCGGTGGTGTTTTGGGCCTTGAATCACCTTGAGAGCTCTCTCCTCTCTTCTCCAATGGCCATTCTAGGGTTCTCAATGTTCTAACCCTAAAAGGCTGACTTAAATGGCTGCTAAGGATGGCTGAAATTCGTGGGTTTAATTACCCTATTTTGTAAAATGACCAAAATGCCCTCCCGGGTCACTAATTAAGCCTAAAAACACCCCGAGGCCCGAACTAAACCCCCGGGTACACTTTTCTGACTATCTCGACCCTTCCGGACGCGTTGGCGCACTCAAAACGACCATACGGACAACTTATAAAATATTCACTTTTTAATTAACATAATTAGTCCCGACGTGACACGGGCACGTCCCGACTTAAATTTCTGAAATAGTCATTTAATACACCTATGACATTCAATATAACCAATATAATATATTACTATGCTCATTAGTAATATTCAACAAGTTTCTTATAATTACTAACTCTAGTCACGTTAATAATTATAACATAATTAATTTCCGGATTTTTATTAAATAAATCATCACATTAAATTTAATAAATCCCCAAATTAAATATAGCATAAAAGTACGGGGTATTACATACTTCCCCCCTAATAATGGAATTTTGTCCCGAAATTCGGAAAATAAGGCATACCTGGTAAAAACAACTCTGGATATCTCTCGCGCATATCTGCCTCACGCTCCCAAGTGGATTCCTCCACATTATGATGCTCCCACTGGACTCGTACAAGTGGAACTACCTTCGACCTCAATCTCCTCTCACTCTAGTCTAGGATAGCCACCGGTCTCTCCTCGTAAGAGCTATCAGGCTGTAAATCGATCTCGTCTATCGCGATGTGAGTATGGGCCATATCATCCCGAAGATATCGTCTCAGCGACGAGATGTGGAATACATCGTGGATGCGATGTAAATGTTCTGGCAATCCCAACCTGTATGCTACTGGCCCAATTCTCTCGATGATGGGAAATGGTCCTACGTACCTCGGAGCCAACTTCCCCTTCTTCCCGAACCTCATCACTCCTTTCATAGGAGATACACGTAGCAACACTTGATCTCCCACATTAAACTCCCGGAAGAACCGTTTCGCATCGGCGTAGCTCTTCTGCCTGTCTTGGGCTACCCGAATACGACTCCCGATTATCTCAATCCTCGCGGAGGTCTCCTGAATCACTTCTGGCCCTAATAACTTGTTGTCCCCCACCTCGAGCCAACAAGTTGGAGAACGACAAGGCCTGCCGTAGAAAGCCTCAAATGGAGCCATGCCAATCGTAAACTGATAGGAGTTATTATAAGCAAACTCTACCAGTGGAAGGTGTGGCTCCCAACCTCCTCCGAAATCGAGAACACACATGCGTAGGATATCTTCCAACATCTGATTAGTACGCTCTGTCTGTCCATCTGTCTGTGGGTGGTAGGCTAAACTCAGTCTCAACTCTGTACCCATAGCCTCCTGAAAGCTTTCCCAGAAACGTGACACAAAAATCTTGTCTCTATCTGACCCAATATTCAGGGGCACCCCATGCAATCTGACAATCTCAGCGATGAACAACTGGGCATACTGACCCGTGGTATAATCTGTCCTCACTGGCAGAAAATGAGCCACCTTGGTCAATCGGTCTACAATCACCCAGATAGAGTCGTGGCCCCTCTGTGATGTAGGCAACCCGGTAATGAAATCCATGGAAATACTTTCCCACTTCCACGCGAGTATTTCCAACGGCTGAAGTAATCCCGACGGTTTATGATGGTCCACCTTCACCAGCTGGCAAGTAGAACATTTGGACACAAATTCAGCGATGTCCTTCTTCATCCCACTCCACCAGTACTGTCGTCTCATGTCCTGGTACATCTTATCGCCTCCCGGATGAACTGCAAATCGGGACCCATGAGAATGAGTCATCACTTCATGACATAGCCCCGCTCCTTCTGGGACCACTAATCTCCCATTAAACCGCAACCCTCCATCTGAACTAACAGAATAGGACTTAGCACCCTCGGCTAGAAGTCGTACAATCTGCTCCTGACAAAACGGGTCTGTGGTCTGTGCCTGTATCACCCTCGTAACAATCTCGGGTGTGACTGACATCACGGATAAGAAGGAACGTGCTACTGCGTCCTGGTGACCCAACTCCTTCCACTTTGCTTTCCAAACGTCGGCTACATCGTCTACCGGTCTACGGCTCAACGCATCAGCAACTACGTTGGCCTTCCCCGGATGGTACTGTATGTCGAATTGGTAATCTTTCACAAACTCTAACCATCTGCGCTGATGCATATTCAGCTCTCGCTGAGTGAACAGGTACTGCAGTGACTTATGGTCTGTGAACAAACAGAATTTCTCGCCCAATAAATAGTGCCTCCAAATTCTCAATGCAAAGGCAACCGCAGCTAACTCCAGGTCGTGGGTGGGGTAATTCTTCTCATGCGGCTTAAGCTTGCGGGAAGCAAAAGCTATAGCCTTCTCCTCCTGCTGAAGTACTCCCCCAAGTCCTCGTAAGGATGCATCTGTGTAAACCAGGTACTCTACACCCGACTTCGGTAAAGCAAGGACTGGTGCCGAAGTAAGCTTGTCTTTTAGCTCGTCGAAAGCTAATTGACAAGCATCATCCCAAACATACGGTACCCCTTTGCGAGTCAAATTTGTCAGCGGACCCGCTATTTTGGAGAATCCCCGAATGAGCCTCCTATAGTAACCAGCTAACCCCAAGAAACTACGCACTTCCGTCGGTGTCGTGGGCTGTCCCCATTCCCTCACCGCTGACACTTTGCTCGGGTCAACTGCAATCCCCTGCTCAGAAACAACATGCCCCAAGAACTGTACCTCTCGTAACCAGAATCCGCACTTCTCGTACTTAGCATACAACTGATGCTCTCGTAGAGTCTGAAGAACCTGCCTCAAGTGTTCGGCATGCTCCTCCTCGGAGTGTGAATATATCAAAATGTCATCTATGAAAACGATGACAAACTGATCCAATAACTCTCTGAATACTCGGTTCATCAAGTCCATGAAAACGGCTGGAGCATTTGTGAGTCCGAACAGCATCACCCGGAACTCATAAGACCCATATCTCGTCAAGAAAGCAGTCTTCGAAACATCCTGCTCCCTAATACGTAGCTGATGGTACCCCGACCTCAGATCTATCTTTGAAAAGAAAGTTTCTCCCCTCAGCCGGTCGAACAGATCATCGATTCGAGGCAACGGATATTTATTCCGTATCGTGACCTTATTCAACTCCCGGTAGTCCACGCACAATCTCAATGAACCATCTCTCTTCTTTACAAATAAGACTGGAGCGCCCCAAGGTGAGGTACTCCTACGAATGAAGCCCTGACCTAATAGCTGCTCAATCTGATCTCGTAGTTCTCGCATCTCTGTCGGAGCCATACGGTACGGTGCGCGTGCTATAGGTCTCGTATCCGACAATAAATCTATAACGAAGTCTATCTCACGACTAGGCGGTAAGCCTGGTATCTCCTGAAACACATCGGAATACTCCCTAACAACTGGGATCGAATCCAAAGGAATCACAACCTCCTTAGAGGTATCCTCCTTAATGTAATATAAATGAGCGGTCGAACCTCCCTCTGGGCGAGGCATCGCCACTACAAACATCTCTTGCCCCGGAATGGCAAAAACAATGCTCCCACCGAAGCAATCAATCATGGCTCTATAAGATGCGAGCCAATCCATACCAATGATCACATCATGCTCGTGCATGTCTAAGACTAGCATGTCTGCAGGCAATACCAAGCTACCAATCTTTACCCCTACTCCTCGGCATATAAAGAATATAAGTGACCCACTCCCCAGTGGTGAGTCGACACACGTCACGGTGCTCTCTGCTGTGGCTAATAATCCTAAGGACTTCGCAAAATGCGTAGCTATAAAACAATGCGTTGCCCCCGTATCAAACAAAACTTTACCCATAGTACCATGGATAGGAAACATACCCTCAATCGCGGGTGGTGCCTGTGGAGCTGCTGCCTGGTGGACGTTATAGACACGTCCATACTGCAGTTGCCCCTGCTGCACTGGAGCTGCTGGAATGGCTGGTAGGGTTGGCGCTTGGGCTGGAGCTGGAAGGGCAGGTGGAAAGAGTGGCCTCTGCGGCTCATTAGGGGCTCCCTGCTGTTGTGGGGCCCTATAGCCCTCTGGGAAATCCTGACGCTTATGGTCGTGCTTGCCGCACACAAAACACCGGCCTCTGAAATTACCTCCCCTCTGTCCCTGCTGACCACGGCCCTGCTGGCCGTTACCTCCACGCCATTGGCCCTGTTGGCCCTGATGTGCACTCTGTTGGCCCTGCTGGCCCTGTTGCTGACCCTGCTGTCGGTGCTGACCCTGCTGATTAGGCTGGCCCTTCTGGCCCTGCCTATAACCCCCATTTCCCTGCCTGGGATCACCCGAACGGAATCGCTTAGCAGGGTCCCCCTGATGAGAACTCTGCTCGTGCTGACGAGTCTGTCCATGAGATGGTGCCCCACCGGCACCGTTACCCCCGGTCCTGCCCTGCTGGCTGGACTCTCCTGCTCTCTTGCTCCCCTGTAGATGGAAGCGGTGATCCTAGCAATGTAGTAACGCTGCATTGAGTACGTCAGTGAACGTACTCAGGGATAAGTTCCCAATAAGGTGCTGACGGATCCTCCAAGCCAACCCGTTGACAAACAACAAAATCTTCTTGCCCTCAGTAGGTGCCTCATCTGGCACAATGTTGAGAAGTCTCGTGAACTCCTCCTCATACTCTGCTACAGTAAGATTATCTTGTTTCAGATTTAGTAGTTTCCGCCTCATCTCAGTCTGCACTGCAGGTGGAAAATACTTGCGGTCAAATCGCTCCCAGAACATCTGAATAGAGACCGTGTCCCTCTCCTCCAAAGTAGTAGTGGACTCCCACCACTGTAATGCGGCTCCTACCAGCTTAAAAGAAGCCAATAACTGCTTTTGTACCTCGGTGCACTCATACATGCGAAGATGCCGCTGGATGTCTTTCTTCCATTGGCTAACCGTGATGTAGGTGTTGTCCTTGGTGGTTCGGGTCTGTCCGAGACCGACATAAAGGACCTTCCCTGTAAACAACTGTGACACCCCGCCTAATTAAATACAGGGCGATCACTCCTTTATTAAATTAAATCAAGGTAAACAGTTGGTTCATTCTCAGCATCACTGTCGATAATTTTTTTTTTCCAATTTAACACCCTAAATAATTAAGCTAAGTGTCAAAAACATTTTTTCATACAAACTTCCAAATTTTAATTAAAGAAAAGATTTATATACAAAACAACATTTCTACGATATATAATCACACCACGATGAACTAAAATAAAACCATACATTCGTCAATCGAATGTCAACATAATAAAACTAAAAATCATAAACCATCCCGAATAAATCCCGTAAAACAATACAGGAATAACTGAAATATAAAAATCCCAACAATAAATGAAATGATGAAAAAGGCGACACGTGCCTAATAAATGAGAGTAGTAGGAGTGGAGTCAATAACAGAAGCCGTCTACTCAAGTGACCTGCAACTCCCACCTAAGCTGTAGCTCGTTCTTCTCAAAGGATCCTAAGCAAGACGCCCCTGTGGCTGGGCACCTGAAAATATACATATATATACAAAAGAGAGAGAGAAAAAGAAACGGGTCAGGGCCCGAAAGTGTGTTTGATTTTAAAATACGTTAAGCAAGTATTTAAATTGATACAGGCCAATGCAAATCATATTAGTTCGACACTCTCTTGAGAAAATTCTCACCTCTCTTCTAATGTGCACGCCTATCGTACTAACCTTCCCAAATAATTTAGTTTATCTTAACTTACTCATAAGTTTTCAAAACCGAACGATGACAATGTTTTAAAAACGTTGCTTTCAATATGTAGCACTCCTCTCGTTTTAGCTTCATTAAATTATAAAGTTTCCCAGTGTCTTCTCATACTTTCACAAAACAAGTATTTAATAATTTGAGTCAACAACCATGTTCTACTTAACAAATCACAGTAGGCAGTTTAAAGTTTATAACCTCATATATATATTATCTACTCGTATAATATATATATATAATGACACCCCAACTAAACTATGGTGCGGGCATACTCTGCTATCCAATCCCCGTATCGCTCACACAAAGGGAAATACAAGTTCGGAATCACTCTCGAACTGTATTAACATATACAAAACAACATTGAGGCGAAGCATAGATTCCAAGTCCAAGAGGTCAGTACATACCCACACGTCTCTTAGGACCGTCCGACTATCAATCTGATAGCCCGTACCTAGGATCTCTATCTTCTAGGGTACGAATCAATATCCCCCATAAAGCAACACAGGATAAGATCGTCCCAGCGCGGTAACCTCAGGGATAGCAAGTAGCGCGGGTACGTTTTTCACATGTATATAATATATGTACAGACAATCATATAAATATACCAATTTCATCATGTTAATATAGGCCACTCTCCTTACCCATAATTACAACATTTATCCTTAATTTTACATTTTTAAGATTTCGTATAAGGTTTCGTCTCTAACCTTAACTCGGAGGGTTTTCTCACTAATTACGTGACACTCGTGGATTTTATCCATCCAAGTAACAAATTCAGTAGGTAGACGTCTATTCACTATCGTAGGTATTCGTTGTAATCTCTCACTTGAAATACGCAGTTCGTCGTTCCTTAATTAATTATCCCTTAGACCCAATTATCATTTCGTAATAAAGTTCTCAACACTTAATCATATGTCCTACTGGTCTCTTCTATATCCCAAAACATTTTATTTATAATGCCCAAGAAATATTCCACGGTAAATTAATTCAACTAATTAAACAAGGGGAAAAAGAGTTTTCCAGGAGGGGTCGATCGATCGACGTCTGGGGCTCGATCGATCGAACCTTCGATCGATCGACGCTCTAGGTTCGATCGATCGATCAAACAGGTATTTCGATTTCTGCAGAAGTGCAGTTACGGGTTTGACTAATATTCTTCATTCAAATCCATAATTTCCAACACTAATCGTCCCAAAACTTATACTACAATCATGGTAATATATTTCCAGATGTTTCTAACGTTAAGCATGCATATAACCATCATTAAACATGATTAAACAACCTAAAATCTCATCTAATCATCAAGAACTCTAAGTTTTCTTAACTTTTGTTCTAATAAGTTTTCTCCAGAATTTCCTTCTAACATAACATCACAAATTTGTGGGTTGATCATCTACTTCACATATTATTTTCAGAATATGGTTATAACGATTTCTACATGCAAATCCCTATCAAAAATTGGGATTTTCTTCCTTTAATTTTACTCCTAATCATTCCTACACTAATATGATTATTGCACCAACGAAAATACGCAAGTTAAACACTTGCCTGGGATTTCAGAGGTCTGGTTTCCTGCTGATATTGGTGTGGTTGCGTTCTCCTCCTCGCGATCTACGCGTTGGTGGTGACGGCGGTGCAATCGGTGGTGTTTTGGGCCTTGAATCACCTTGAGAGCTCTCTCCTCTCTTCTCCAATGGCCATTCTAGGGTTCTCAATGATCTAACCCTAAAAGGATGACTTAAATGGCTGCTAAGGATGGCTGAAATTCGTGGGTTTAACTACCCTATTTTGTAAAATGACCAAAATGCCCTCCCGGGTCACTAATTAAGCCTAAAAACACCCCGAGGCCCGAACTAAACCCCCGGGTACAATTTTCTGACTATCTCGACCCTTTCGGACGCGTTGGCGCACTCAAAACGACCATACGGACAACTTATAAAATATTCACTTTTTAATTAACATAATTAGTCCCGACGTGACACGGGCACGTCCCGACTTAAATTTCCGAAATAGTCATTTAATACACCTATGACATTCAATATAACCAATATAATATATTACTATGCTCATTAGTAATATTCAACAAGTTTCTTATAATTACTAACTCTAGTCACGTTAATAATTATAACATAATTAATTTCCGGATTTTTATTAAATAAATCATCACATTAAATTTAATAAATCCCCAAATTAAATATAGCATAAAAGTACGGGGTATTACAACAACTACGAAGCTGTGTTGAAGTGTAATCTCAGCTTTAGAGGATGGCACAGTCGAAGATGAGTTGTTAAAGAGAGATGTGAGAGCTAGCTTTATCGACTAATCATGTGGTTTTGGCTTTCTATGGTGGCACAGGTTGAGGCCCTTGAGGGTGACCTTTACTATGCTGACGGGCGAATAAGTTTGTCTGGAAAATGTTGAGTAGTGTTAGCTAAACCATGTTGGGTCTGTCTAAGGATGAGACCACACTTGTGTATATCACCTTGTTCACACAATCAATCATATTCCATCTTCCTTTCTTCCATATCCTTAACTAAACAAGCTTGGAAGTAATCTCCTAGTAGATCCTCGCTCTAAGGTTTAAAATTTTGGCTTGGAAAGTTGTCTAGGAGGTATTCCACCACATAACTTTTGATGGATGTTAGAGAAAGGTACTTCAAATCGTAGGAACTATCTAGCCTCTCACTCTATTAAAATGGTTCTCAAGAGCAGGTACTTGATAGGATCACATTTGGTGATAATATGCATAGTAAATGTAAGTAGGCAACAACTTAACTTCTGGGCTACAAAGACTAAGGTCAAACAATGCCTTTCCACACTTATATATATGGATTCTATCCCAGGTATCACTCGGGACAAATACATGTTGTTCCTCCCCTTATTTGTCATGGGTGAGCAAAGACCTAATAGATCGCTCGGTGGAAGTTAGGTATAAAAGCAAAGGTTTACCTTCTTCTGGAGGAACTATAATTGAAGGAGAAGTCTAAATCTCTTTAATTATCTCGAATACTTTCTTCTTCTCATACCCCCATCCAATTTCACCTTATCTTTCACAAGCGGCAAGAAAGGGTGAGTGAATTCAACCAATATTGGTATACACCTTATGAAATAGGAAACTTTTACCAAGAAGATTTTGAGCAGTATCTGAATTTTCGGTGGTGGCATCATCAAAATGGTATTCTATTTTTCAACATCAACTTACACTCCTTACTTATTGACATAAAATTTGAGGAATTTTCTTGCAACAACCCAAATGTACATTTAAAGGGGTTCATCGTCACCTTATACTTCCAATAATGTTAAAAAACTCTTTCATGATCTTAAATATTCCTTCTCTCTTTCTTGGATTTTACCACCATGTCATACACATAAAATTCTGATATATTATGAAATAGGTAATGAAATATTACCATCATAGTTCGCTGGTATGTTGCTCTAGCGTTCTTCAAACCAAATGACACGACTGTGTAATGAATGTTGCCTCGAGGAGTATAAAAGGCCATCTTCTCCACATCCACCGAATCCAATTTAATCTGATTGTAGACAACATATCCATCCATAAAAATATACATTTCACGACAGGTGACGTGTCTATGTAATAGCAAGATTTTAAAATTCCTTATAGCGTAAGTATTTTGGCGTGTCCCGTTACAAATCGGAGTTTCAAAATGAACAATACATCCTCTATTGTCTAAACAATTACTTGAATATGTGTTAGCGAGTGGGCTTCAGATCCGAGATTCAAGTTATTAGATTTGTCACAAAAGTTTTTAGAGGTATATGACTCTTGTGGTTTTGATTTCTCAGTTATATTATATTCTAGGATGTTTATTTTTCAAACTGAGGCATTTTTTTATAATGAAAAATTTGGAAAATAATTTTTTTAATCTTGTTCGAATGAGATATTGAGTTCGTTAGAACGGATGCCTTTTCATTGGATCGTTCTTCAAAAGATCATCGTACAAGTTGTTCTCTGTTTAACAGATCCAAACTCGTTTGGAGGTCGTTAGAAGGATGATCGAATAAGAAAGCATGTCATTGGAACAAGACTTGAATTTGATAAAATGAAACTGATGTTTTTGTTCAAACGAGATGCCATTTTCATTCGAATGAGACCGCTACCTCAAAATTTGTTTTTTTATAAAAACCTATTTTGATAAGTTTTTTTCAAGACTTTTAGGTAAAAACGAATTCCCAATAGCTAAACCAAAATTTCTCATATTTGTGTTTTAGAAAAACACTTTTCTTTTCCAAATCATTCATCCCACATATGATTTATTGAGTTTGTTCAAGCCCAAGTTTCCATACACCTGTAGAAAAACCTTGTAGAGTTATAGCAAAACCTTGTGGAGTTATACTCTACTGTTAATTTATGGAGTCGAGGCTTTCCAACTGAAAAAGAAAGAAACGTGCATCTTGAGACTGATTAGTGGATACTGAGGGAAGGCCGCTTCCTATGGATGGTGCTGGACTGTGTCGCAGCTGATGAAGAATTAAAGACTATGAATTATACTCAGTGGAGCTCTAAGTAGTCTGTAAGTCATTGAGTTTGTCAATTTTAAACAGTGCTAACATTTAGGTTTTGCCCGAAATGAATTTTTACTTAATCTTCTTCGTGTGTTTATTTGGTTTGATTATTTGCGTGGTTAGGCATAATTAATTTAAACATTATATTGCATGCACATTTAATTTCTAATCAGGATAAAATTTGGATTAAAATATGAATTCGTGTGTGCATAAATTGATATATGGACTATCCATATAAACCTTGAATTTGCAAATTGGTATGAAAGCTGGTTACACTAAGTTTTTGTGTAATCCTTTAAAATTTGGGTTTTATGAATAATTTGTATAATAATATACCTATTTTTGATGGGTCAAATTATTCTTATTGGAAAGCTCCAATAAGGTGGCCTTTTAAAGCGATTGATGATCACATTTGATAAATTTAAGTGGAGTACATTTAACTCTCGCGGTTTAAGGGCTATTTCTGGAGCCGTCACCTTTGACGAGTTCTAACGCATCATGACATAAACCATGTCTAAGGAAGCATGGGATATCCTCTAACTCACTCACGAGGGTACCAATGCAGTGAAAGTCTAAAAGCTTTAAAATCTCACCATCCAATTTGAGACTATCAACATAAATAAAATATGCGACACAATAATTTAGGAAAAATCCTCGAAGGGCAAAACCTTTGTATTTCACTATAATTATAAATATTAACTTACATCGGATTACAATGAAATACAGTTTGACACTCGAATACCCGTAGGAGTCAGTCAATGTCGTCAGTAATAAGTCCACATGCAATGAACCTACATGAACTGCATTCCAGTGTTCAACTCAGAAACACCGCAGTACTCCCTTATGACACACAGTCACAAAAATCCGTCGAGACTCATTCCATAATAGCATGCAACTTTCGGTTGTAGAGATCTTCCCACAAAGTATGAACAATATCAAAACTATGTTTTGGGTTCCACAAAACAACTCACAAAAAAGCAATTGGGATTGTGAATTGTAAAACAAAAGTTATGAACCCTCAAATGTGTTGGAGAATAATAGAAAAACGTATTCTGTCAAAATCCAATTTTTCTCCACACGAAAATCAGAAGCTTGACACCCTTATTTATAAAAAAAATCAAGACGGTGACATGTTGGCTAAAAATAGCTCTCGTTCGAATGACATGCGACGTCGTTTGAGCAAACCTCCATCTCGTTCGAACGAGATGTGTTGTCGTTTGAACGATAGTCACTAATACCCTTAAAAAGACTTTTAAAGTTTTAAATAACTTGGAATCCTCAAATCTTAAAACAGTTCACGGGATCAGGAGATATTTATCCAAACCTTTTATGATAAAATATTTTTGAAAAATTAAAATCATTTATTAAAATTTCAAGAATCATTTTAACTTTTATAAAAAATATCCCAACACTTTTAATGTGAAATGTAAATGAAACATAAACACATTTTACCAATTTCATCCTTGTTGGTCTTGAATGTTGAAGTCTTTTTGAAATTCGGATTCATCTTTGTAGATGTAAGCTTCTCAATCCTTTGACGACTTGTAACAACTTGTAGCGGTATACGACATACTAAGTTGTGATGAACAATGTCCTTACAAATATCCCCTTATGTCTATGCTGGTATAAAATAATAATATCCGAATTATCAAAAACAAATGACCTATACAAATCTGCCCTCCTAAAAACTCAAATCTGGAAAACATAAAATGAACAAGTCTTCAAACTTTTTCAAACTTTGCTTCAACAATCAACTTTTCAAAACTACAAGCTTTTCTCATCAGGGTGTGCAACATAATGATCTTCAATTGTACCTACACACATGGGACAAAGCAAAAACCTCGTGACATATCGAGTTTGAAATGATATAAACATAAAACATGTAAGCATAATCAAATCTCCCCCATACTTAAACTTCCCCATAAAATCATAATTCGTTCTCCCCCTTTTTATTTGTCTGAAATAGATAAGGGAAAGAATAAATTACATAAATCAAATCAGGGTGTCACGGTATACCAAGAAAATAAACTATTTTAGATTTTTAAATATATTTCATACAAAAAAGCAAAAAATTGATGTTACAAAAAAAAATCACACGTGAACTAAGACAACCAAATCATGGAAACGGAATGAATGGGTGTGAATAGATTCAATTGGAAAATCGACTCAATCATACCATATGTGCACGACGCATAAGTGTACTCCTAACGAATGAACATAAAAAATAGTCCTTAGGTGTAGAATTGTTAAATTTAGATGACATCGTCATAATCATATCAACAAATCAAAGTATAAATGATTTCCATACCAATAACATCCAAAACTATGTAATGCTTTTTCATGACTTTCAAGGACATGCAAACCGTAGAAAATTCCATCCAAACTCCTTCAGTAAAAGATAATGCTGTTTATTTTTCTTATGAGGTAATGAAACTGAAGAAACTTATTGGCCCATTTTTGGCATAATATTCTTTTTATTGCCTTTTAGTTTTTTTTCGGGCTCTTTTTAAACCTCATTGGACCCCGAAAAAATTTCAATTCCTCAATTTTTTAGGTCCATTTAAACAATGGCTTAATCGTAAAGGATAAATGAGTACCTATCATAGCCCTTCACCGTTTTTCAAAACACACAACCTCTCAAACGATTTAAATCATGCACTACTTTTTGTCACGTTTTATCGCATTTGGTTTATTGTATAGACATAATTGAGATGGAAACACTCAACCAACATGTGATAGACAACCACAAAAGTTAAACAAATCCATGCACGTATGAAATAAGGGAAAAATAGAGTCAATCATATAGGTAGAAATACTATATCATCTCAAAGATTCCAAACTTTGTAAATCACATGAATGACACAACATATTGTCTCAAAACACTATCAAATAGTCACATGGATATGGGATGAATTTGTGACTTGGTAATCCTAAATGTCAATTCATATAAGGTGTAAACAAAATACAAAACTCTTCTTGGATTTTTCAATTTTTTTTAAAAAAGAAAATCTTTTTGTATTTTTTAAACACTATTCAGAAACAACCCAGCAGTACCAATAACATATAACAGAAAGAAACAGGGGACTGCAAACAGAATTTCACGGGTCGTTCGAATGAGATGCCATGTCGTTCGAATGACAGACGATCTCGTGAGAAGATTTCACGCCAGATGCAATCTCGTTAGAACGAGAAAACATAAATTTCCCAGATTATTTAGAATGTCATGTAGTTTCGTCCAGTGGGAAAAAAATCATAAAAACAGTTCCTGGAATGGGAAAACGGATCCAAAACAGTGCAAAAATAGTACCAAAGATAAGAAAAGCAAACAAAAATGCTAACTAAATATAAAACAAATGGTACATACTAGTAACACTCATAAGATAATATCATTAAAAATAACATATGCTAGCAAACATGTCTAGACCTCAACCGACAGGTGCGGTGGAGTTTCCCAAAGACAGTGACATCTTTTAAAACAACTCCATCAAATCATTAGAAGTTTTGACCAAAAATTTTACTTTCTCTCGAATATGTGGAAACTCTCTATCATTATGTGCAAGCAAAGTATCATGGGTGGGTTCATGTGTGTGGACATGTGTAGGAGTAAAGCGTGACACATAACCCAATTTAAAACAAAATTCCCTAAGGTGTCCTCTCCTTTTGCAATGGGAGCAAACATAAACCGACCTAGGTACACCTCTCCTAACAGGTATGGTACGCCTAGGTGGGTAGGGTCGAGAGTCATGTGAATCTAACTCTAAAGTAGGAATTGGCTCGGGTGAAATAAAAGAAATAGACGCACCATCATGACTTATCCCTAAACTCTCACCATTCCCCAAAATAGGATTGAGAACCATCTTTCCCACCTTCTTAGATGCGTTCTCCAAAGTGAATTTATCCCCAAGGGCGTGCTTAAGATCTCTCTCTAATTGTGACATGCGGGCTATAAGCTCACTCTTTTCCTTATTCAAAACAATCAACTGATCACTCAAAGAAACCTTCACTTTCTTGAGTTGACTTGCTTTTGCCTCAAACTCCTTAAAACTCTCAATCTCTCTCTCTAAATATTTCACCTTGAGACCCAACTTATTATTCAATATTTTAGTCTTGAAGGTCTCGGCGTACAACTCTCGAAATGCAATCTGGATATCACTCTCATCACCACTAGCGCACTTGCTCTCAGACTTACTAGAAACACTCAAAACCTCCTCAAGGACATCACGTGAACAAATGTCCTCATCGTCGTGGGACAAAGTGGGTGTGCTCTCGTGACTGGCTAAAAAGGCAATACACTTTCCTTGTGAAGACTCATCCTCGGAATCATTCACTTATTCCTCACTATCACTCAGGATGGTTGGCGTGGAAACTTTCTTTCCCTTTCTCCTAAGTCTAGTGGGATACTCAAAGGACATGTGCCCTCTCCCCTCACACTAAAAATACTTTAAATTTTCAAACTTTTCTTTACCCTCTTTACGTTTCTCACCGCTTTCTTTTGCATTGTCTTTCTTTTGTTTTTCTCCAAAAATCTTTTATTGGAAGAATTTTGTTTCAAAAACTGGAGAATTTTTTTAAAATTCTTTGCAAGCAGGGCCATGTCAAAATTAGACTCGTCCTCATACTCGGACTCACAAAAACTCACTTTCTTTTTCTTATCTTGGGCTTTAAGCACTATCCCTATATCCTTATGTTTGACAGTGTCGGGGAACATGCCAATTTCGTACAATTATAGGTCTCCTACCAAATCTTCTAATTTTAGACGATTCAAATTTCCTAAGGTATTTAAAACAGTTACTTTAGGGATAAAACGTTTTGGCAGTGATCTTAAAATCTTTTTAACCACTCATGCATTAGGAATTGGCTCACCAAGATTAAAACTAGTGTTGACAATGTCGAAAAAACATGCATAAAAGCCTTCAAAACACTCAGTCTCTAACATAGTGATTGTCTCAAATTAAGTGGTCAAACTTTGAATTTTAGACTCTTTGACCGCATTACTGACTTTGTGGGTGAGTTGCAAAACATAACTCACTTCTTTAGACATGGTGCACGTCATAATACGTCAGAACTCGTCAGAGGTGACGTGTTCAGAAATTGCACTAAGTCCACGTGAATTATAAGTGCTCCACCTAAACTCTTCCTCAGTCCAGTCTGACACAGATTTTAAATTCGTGACATTATTTGCGGTGACAGTGGGAGGAGTCCAACCCCTTTCACAAATTAACCAAACTCTCTCATAGATTGCATTTAAATGGGATTTCATTCAGGCTTTCTAGTAAGCATAATAAAACCCGTCAAAAATTGGCAACCGACTATATAAGTTTTCGTTTGGAAATATTGCGATAAAAATTAGATTTTTCAAAAAAAAATCAATATCACACAATTTTTGCAGCAAATAGGAATACGCAATAAATTAGTGTAACCTGCTCTAATACCAATTTGTAAATGCCTATGTGTGATAAATATTTAAATAGTTGCGCAAATTTCAATCACAAACTTATTTAATTAGAGTCAATTTATGAATCAAATCAATTCAGCCCTTAAACTCAAATAGCAACGTGCGTGCATGTGTCAAACCAACATAAGTAATATATGCGACACAATAATTCAAGAAAAATCCCCGAAGGGCAAAACCTTTTTATTTCACTATAATTGTAAATTGCATCTTACATCGTATTACAATAAAATACAGTTTGACACTCGAATACCGGTAGGCGTCGGTCGATATCGTCAGCAATAAGTCCACACGCAACGAACCTACATGAACCATAGTCCAGTCTTCAACTCAGGAACACAACAACACTCCCTTATGAAACGCAGTCACAAAACTCCGTCAAGACTCACTCCATAATAGCACGCAACTCTTGGTTGTAGATATCTCCCCACAAAGTATGAACAATAGCAAAACTATGCTTTGGGTTCCACAAAACAACTCACATAAAAGCAATTGGGATTGTGAATTATAAAACAAAAGTTATGAACCCTCAGATGTGTTGGAGAATAATAGAAAAATGTATTCTTTCAAAACCCAATTTTTCTCCACACGAAAATCAGAAGCTTGACACGCTTATTTATAATAAAAATCAAGGCGGTGATCTGTCGACTGAAAACAACTCTCGTTCGAACGACATGCGACGTCGTTCGAGCGAACCTCCATCTCGTTCGAATGAGATGTGATGTCGTTTGAACGATAGTCACTGATGCCTTTAACAAGACTTTTAAAGTTTTAAATAACTTAGAATCCTCAAATATTAAAACTATTCACAGGATTAGGAGATATTTATCCAAAACTTTTATGATAAAATATTTTTGAAAAATAAAAATAATTTATTAAAATTCCAAGGTTCATTTTAACTTTTATAAAAATATCCCAACACTTTTAATGTGAAATGTAAATGAAACTTAAACACATTTTTCTAATTTCATCCTTGTTGGGCTTGAATGTTGAAGTCTTCTTGAAATTCAGATTCGTCTTTTAGATGTAAGCTTCTCAATCCTTCGACGCATTGTAACAACTTGTAGCGGTATACGACATACTAAATTACAAGGATAGTAAGATTTTTTTTTTTAAAATTTTAGTTAGTATAATTTAGCATTAATTTGTGTTATATACTAATTCTGTATTATTTTATTTCAGGAGATAGGGAGTGGCCCTGAGGGTAGGTCACATAGGCTCGATCCCTATGTGAAAATTCAGACAAAAATGGGGAAGGACAAGGAGGTGGCCCCGAGCGTCGCAGACTTGTAGGTTATAAATGTTTAATTTTTTCAATTATGTTATAATTTTTTTATTTACTTAATTGACTAATCGCGTACTTTTTATTTTTTCAGGCAAAGCTTAAGGAAGTGCATGAGTCGCAGTCTGATGCCAACAAAGTATCTTTAGCTATGGACGCACTCAACCAAGTGCTCGGGGTCGGATCGCAAGGGGAGGACTAGGGGTGAGCACGCGGGTGGTGAAGTCCAGGATCATAGGCATGGAGACGAGCAAAAACAGGTTGGCCCATAAGGTGGACTCATATGATGATAAGCTATCAAGGTTTGAGGCGACAATCATAGATATGTACGCCTTTATAAAGCATCAGTCGGGTAAGGTCAAGGTTAAGGGGAAGAAGGAGATTGTAGTGAAGGACGAGGACACCGATGCCAATATTGATGACATTGCTTCATCATCGATATGCACAGATTCGGCGCCATATGATGATCCATGTCCCATCATGATCCTCGATAAGCGGCCTTTGTCAACACTCAGTTGGTCGAGCATGCATCTACTCGACATATATTGTGGGCTGTCGATAATGAGGGGGTTGAGGGATCTGGGCTTCTTCCTGGGTATACCGGTTCATGGATGTCCCCTACAAGACATTAAGGCCAGAGTGAGCATCATACATATGGTGGAGGGAAAGGAGAACTCACCTATGTGGTTGAGTTAACAATACGGCGTTTAACATATGACGGGGTGTGTCAATTCATATGTTGTGTGGCCTTCCTTCCTCCTCCGACTTGATGAAGATTGACACTATTTCTATCTCTTTTTATTTTGAAAATTGGATTGTATTTATATTCTTTTAATTTTGATACAATTTGGTTTGGATATGATGGATATTTGCATTTATATTTTATTTAGATATGGATTATAAATGACTTGATTTGGTACATGATTTGTATTTTATTTGGATATATACTGTTTGAGCATGTAAAATTTTTTATAATAGGTACAAATATACTACTGAGCAGTGGCAGTGGCAGTGGCCATACTGCGTAGTAGTTTTTTTTAAATTCTGCCAAAAATTGTCACGGTCTTTGACCGTGACAAGTCTTTGACAAAGAAACTTGTCACGAACTTATCACCGTCTTTGACCGTGATAATTTTTTTTGGTTTTGTCATGGGTTTGTCACAGTCAAAGACGGTAAAAAGACCATAACAAGTCTAATGAACTTGAAACAGTCACTGATCGTGAAAAGTCCGTGACAAAGAAGTTATCACCCCTAAACTTGTCACTGTCATTAACCTTGATAAGTTTGACTTTTCACGATCAATGATCACGAAAATTTGACAGTTTTGGTGTAGTGTATGGGGAAAATGGTTGATAAAGAAGATGGGCCTTCACACTTATATATATGTAGAGAAAGTAAATACGCTTAGAATGGTGGGGAAGAGCCAACCCCATTATCTCATCTTATATCCCAAATAAAACCCCTTTTAAAACTCACCCCACACATGCCAAAAATGTATTGATCATCTGGGCTCACCAGGCATTGACACGTTATCAAATCAAGTGTCCAAAACGTGACGGAATAAAAGGAAATCTCAATTTTATAAAATTCTCAAGCGGCCGTTCGAACGAGATGCTCCCTCATTTGAACGACATTACGAGGTGTTCAAATGAGATATCAGCGCATGAAGGAAAGGGATCAAGCTTAATTCGTCAGAATCCTAGTTCGAATGACATTCGAACGACCTCTAGCTTTCTAGAATTAAACTTGAATTTATAAAAACTGTGATTGGACAAGCACGAAAGCTATGATAATGGTTAAATATTCATATTCTTTTATAAATGCAAATTAGGAGAGAGATAAAATCGTGGGCATGTGTATTACATTCCCCCCACCTTAGGAGATTTCCTCCCCGAAATAAGAACAACAGACTAAGGGAAGAGTTTTGGGTGCTTTTACTACCTCTTCGACTCATGTTCCCAAGTACAACCTTTAACACCCTGAAACTCCCAGAGAACCTTTACCAAGGGGATGACCTTGTTGCATAGGTCCCGGTCCTCACAGTACAGAATAAATATCGATCGCATAGGAAATATAACATCTTCCTCGAACTCGATGAGGTTCCAATTAATGACATATCAAGGATCATGAAGGTACTTCTTCAATATAGATACATGGAACACTTTATACACTTGGGACAACTGTGGAGTCAGTGCTAAGTGGTACGACACATACCCAATCCATTAAAAGATCTCAAAGGGGCTGATGTACCGAGGGGCTAGATTCCCCTTCTTCCCAAATCATTGACTACCAGTCCTTGCTCTAACCTTCCGCATTACATTTTCTCCTACCCAAAACTTTAGGGGTACCTGATGATTATCGGTGTATTTCTCTATTGGCTCTGTGTCGTTAGGATTATTTGTCAAATTACTCAGACCTTATATGTCTTCTTTTCAATTAATTATGAATTAATGAGATGATCACCCATCTTAGCCTTATAAACTGTAGAGTAGCATGACCTCTTATAAAGAGTCTCACAAGGGGCCATCTCAATGCTCGCCTGATAACTGCTGTTGTAGACAAACTCTTCGAGATGCAAATTTTTTGCCTAACTACTCGGGAAGTCGAGCGCACAGGTTTTTAGCATATCCTTTAGAATTTAGATAGTTTACTCTTACTGTCCATCTATCTCGGGATGATATGCAATACTCATATTAAGCTCAGTACCTAACTCATGCTGAAACATCTTCCAAAATGAAGATACAAACCAAAGGCCCTGTCTAGTACGATTGAGAGTGGGACACCGTGAAGCCTTAATATTTCACTAACATATAACGTCGCAAACTTAGCCACACTATCCGTGACCTTGATCGGCAAGAAGTGCAAACTTTATGAGTTAGTTCACTATGACTCATACTTCATCATTACCACTCTCAGATTGTGGTAGCGCTGTTATGAAATCAGTCTTAATATGCTCCCATTTCCATTCTGCCATGGGTAATGGTTGAAATAACCCTACTGGATTTTTATGCTCAACCTTTGCCTATTGACATGTATAACACTTGGATAGATACATCATCATATCTCTCTTTATGACGGACCACCAGAAATCCCAGTATAGGTTCGTATACATCTTGGTAGCACTGGGATGTATGTTAAAGAATGAGTGAAGGTCCTCCTTCATTAACTCGTACTAAAGCTCCTCAATAACAGGAACAATCAACTGACCCTTGTGTCGTACCCCACCATCCTTATCCATGGTGAGAGTGTCGAACACTTCCCCATTCAAAATACGATTTTGCAACTACAAAAACTCAGGATCACATTACTAGGCACTAAGGAATTTTCGTTAAATGAGTGACCTAACTACCATACCCCACAGGCATTGCTTGTCGTAACCCCTCTAAACATGCAAGTCAAACTTCTATAACTCCTCTAACATTTTCACCTGATGGAATCTCATTACTTCAAGGGTGAGACTATACTTACTGCTAAGAGCATCGACCACCATATTGGCCTTACTGGGATGATACTCCAACGAGAAATCATAGTCCTCCATCATTTTCGTCCACCGTTTATGGAAGAGATTAACATCACGCAGTGTGAAATTATACTAAAGGCTCATATGATTGAAAAACACCTCAAATATTTATTTGTACAGATAATATCTCCATCTTTTGAGTGAACCGCATCTAGCTCCAGGTCATTAGTGGGGTAGTTCCTCTTATGCACCTTTCATTGGCGGGATGCATAAGCAACTACTTAATCTTTCTGCATCAATACTGCTTCGAGCCCTGAGCCCAAAGCATCAAAATATATTGTGTAACCTCAGTCACACTTCGGGAGGAAAAGATTGGGCATAGAAGTCAAGCTAACTTTCAGCACCTGAAAGGCTGACTCATAGTCATCAGACCATTAAAAGTGCACATCCTTTCGAGTCAACTTGGTGAGGGGAAATATAACCCTCGAGAGGTCCTGCACGAATCTATAGTTGTAACTGGCTAAACCTAAGAAACTACGTACTTCTTCTACTATCCTCGGTTGATTCCAATTCAAAATAGCCTATACCTTGGAAGGATCGATGGAGATTCCCTCGCCAAAAATGGCGTGGCTAAGGAAACTGACCTCCTTCATCCATAGCTCGCACTTACTGGACTTACAGGGACCTACTAGGATCCCTCTTCTTCTCCCAAATAATCTTGCTATCCTCTGTATCAAGTTCCAACTGAATAGCCTTATTCACCGCATTCCTAAAATTGGGTAGATCCATACCTTCCAAATACCCAGGTTAAGGCCCTTAACAAATAACCTCATCTTCTCTGCCTTGTCATTCTATACGACATCAACATACTTGCACAAACTTTCAAAATTCACTAGATACTCATTAATAGAGGTCTTTCCATGAATTAACGGGGTGAACTCATCCTTCTAGGCATCCTTGTATGCTTGTGAAAAGTACTTATGGAGGAAGGCAACCCTGAAACTGCTCCAGTCAATCGTCTCAGTGGTATTGGCAGAATAGGTGGTCCACTAACATTGCACTTGTTTTGTTAACTGGAACATAACAATTTTCACTTTGTGCAGTACTGGCACATCAAGAATCTCCATTACCCTGGTGACTTCATCGAACAACTCCTCAACCACATCAGGGCCAGCTAACCCATTAATAGTGGGCTAATGCAACATCCTGAACTCCTTAAAGATAGAGGCGGAGGTGATGCTCTCGACAGTTCCAATACGGTTGGCCCGCTGTTGCTTTGTGAGTGAGTCAATGAGCTGGCGCACGACCTGCTCCATGCATTAAATCTCATCTTGTTCGACCCACTAGCTATGTCACAATGTTGAGGCATTTACATGAGAATAAAGAATTTAATACACAATGACGCGTGTTAAAGGCAATAGTGGAAGCAATTTAAACATCAACTTAAAGAATTGAATAGGTAGAAAAGTAAGAGGAAATCATACTGAGAAAGCGTTAACATTCCGTCACACCTGAGGATCCTATTGCTCTGATACTATTTCTAATGCCCCGACTCGGGTTTGGGTCACCATTAGGTCAACCCACACCAAGTTAAGGATTCTAAAGGTGAAGGGATAAAGTCCATTTACTTTAGTTAAGAAAATCCTTTAATTAGTCCATTAATTAAGGACTAAATTTACCCATTTTAAATTTAGAAAACAAGTGATCACTTTATGTAATTAGTCAATTAATAAAAATTCAATTTAATCTGTAAGACTAAATAAATGAGAATTAAACATAAACCAACCCTGTATTATTACATGCCATGGGCAAAGGCCCGAATAAATGTTTAAAAGTATCTAATTACCAATGTTTCAAATTATAATTTTAAATAAAATCGAGAGCATCTAACGGCGTTGGTTGCCCTTTGGGGCCTTACTAGCATCCTTTATTTCATCCTTACTTGATTTCCATAGGTTGGGGCTAGGAGTTTTAACATATAAAGTAAGGAGTGAGCGAACACTTAATAGGGTGGGTAATACTAAGCTACACATTTTCCACAAAAATACTATACATACAACGTGTATTTGACTCCATTTCGAAAACATCTAACATTTTAACTAGTATTAACACAACTATTATGCAATACACCAGAGCAATGAGCTCATACCCACACTTACCGTTACATACCACCTTTTACTGAGTCTAGAGACTATTTATCATATTCTTTTTCATTAGCCTCCATTTATCACATTTCACCAGGTTGTCCTACTTATGCATTATCAAGTACAACCATTATCTTTTCCTTTTCCTTCATATTTTCTCGAAATCTTCCAATGATTGTATAATTTAACGTCCTCCACACCGCCGGCTACGATACCATATGCTCTAGTCAGTGATTTTGGGTCTTTCACCTCAGGGTTTGGGGAACTCTTTAATTATCTCGGTGTCATTCGAGTCCAATTTAACGGTGCTAACATTTTTAACTAATGCCCCATTATTTTATTCTTTTACAGTTTTTCTAATTCTACAATTTAAACCATTCGTTCACTTTACCAACATTCCATATAATTTTTTTTTATCCATTTTCACCGAAAAATGACTGATAAGGTCTCAAGAGGAAGTCCAACCACTAGGTTATTTTTGCCAAAATCATCATTATGCCTTTTTTATCATAATTTTATGAAAAAAATATTTAATTTTATTTTGGCACTAGAACTCAACCTTTCCTTGCGAGACATTCTTTCTATGATTTTATGTCAAAAGTCATGTCAACATTTTATGTTTTGCTACGTCAAATACATTTAAACCTTTAAGACTTGTTTTGACCAAATGTACATAACTTTTCCCTATTATCATATGTGAACCCAAATATAATTTTTTATTCATTCTAACAGTATTTAACACATATTAAGGCTATTTTCTACATTCATTTCTTTGTAAAACCCATTATAACATGATTTAACAAGTCTAAGATGTCATTTTCTTCCTTACTACATAATTTTTATACGTGAAAGTGGATTTCGAGCCCAAAAGTTCCTCACAATGCACTTAGACAAGATAATAATCATGGGTTTGTAAATTTTGCATGTTTTCTTCAATTTTCGAGGTAAAAATTCCATATCTTTATAAAAGACCCTTCTAGGGTTTTGTCTTGTTAACAAATCCACTTTTTGCAAGATCATAATATTTTCATCAAATAGCTTCATTTAGGCATTAAATATTATCTAATATTTGTCATACATGTTTTTCATAGCTAGAAAACCTTGAAGCTTCGGAAGAGGAAATCCTTACCTCAAGTTGGAAGAGGAAAAACTCAAAGGGAATGGCTTAAAATCTCCAAAGAAACCTCCTATGCTCCAAGACTCCAAAAGCTTCTTCAAATTGCTCCAAAAATCCCTCCTACCAGATTTCCTCTACCCACTTTTTTCGTTGACACAAGCTATAAGATGGTAGAAAATGCTTGTAAATGGTGTATATTAGTGTTTGGAAATGGTGGCAAGGTGTGTAAATAGGGAAAATGGTTGGGGAAGAAGATGGGTCTCCACACTTAGAGAGAGAGAGAGAGGAAATATACGGAGAATGGCGGGGAAGACCCACCCCCATTCTCTCCTCTTATAACCCCACAAAAAACCATTTGAAATTCACCCCATATATGTCGAAAACTTTTTAACCATCTAGGCTCACCAAACATTGACACATCACCAGATCAAGGGTCCAAAGCGTAATAACGCATAAAGAAATCTCAAAATTTTGAAATTCTGAAGCGATCATTCGAATGACCCTAAATCTCATTCGAAACAAGATGCTACCTCATTTGAATGACATTACCCATGAGGTCTTAAAATAAGATGCCATCACATGAGTAAAATGAATCAGGTTTAACTTGTTAGAAGTCTCATTTGAACGACGCTTGAACACCCTCGTTCGAACGAGAATGCCTTCGTTCGAACGACCTATGAGTTTTTAGAAATAAACTTCAATTAGAAATGAACGAAAGCTACGATAATGATAAAATCTTCATATTCATTTACAAATACAACTTTTACAAGGAGAGAGGTAAAATCGTGGACACGGGTACTACAACATAAGCATCTCGTTCTAATGAGCACTATAAAGTTGTTCGAACAACTTTAAACAAAATATGCATTTTCTTTTAAATCCTTTTTCAAAGAAACCCTCAACTAATATATGGGAAATATAAACACCCGAAATTGAATCCAAGGATGTATATATACATATATATATATATATATGCACATTCATACCTTATGATATCCTTGAATGTTGAAGACAAAATAATGCATGAAACATGACACGATAATGTAAACGCTCTAACTCAATCAGTACGGTCTTCAAGAAAACACGTCATAGGCTTGAAAGGTAAACACGCTCAAGTCATAAGTTATGACTCAAATATTTTTTCTAAACACGGAATAATCCAAAACATACAAATTGACTCGATACGATAATTTATCCTTACAAATCTCCCCCTTTGGCTATTTCGGGAAGAAACATAAAATAAAAACCTATGGGACATCAAGCTATTTAAAACTATTAATCCTTAAACCCAAAAGAAAAAGTACAAACACTTGATATACTCACTTTGAGTAACTTTGCTCTTGTGTAAATTTTTCATCATTATTTCAAACCTACACACTTATACACACCTTCAAATGTAAAGAGAATATATAACAATATAAATCCTCATAAGAATAAACCCTCTCCATTTTCCTAACAATCTCCACCTCAGTTAGGATGTCTCCTCTTAAGGGAAAAATCTCCTTTTGACTATAAAGATTAATATACCATTTCTCCCCCTTTTTGTTCAGGAATAAACAAAGATAAAGATTCATAATAAAACCATTTCTCCTAAGTATAATAATTTCTCCCCCTAAATGAAATACGGGTAGGAATAAAGTAGAAATAAATATACCATGCAGTGGTGTGAATTGTAACAACAAAATGACAAACACAACAACAACACAAGTGGAATTAATCCAAACAATGAACAATTAATACAAATATTGATGAAAAATTAAAACATAAGAAACTAATACAATCATCAAGCATACTAATTTGAAACTACTTTAAACTTAAGATTTAACATATAGCATACATGGACTAAAGATAAATGCAAAGACTAAAAAATAAATGATACTATATATATAAACATGCAAAAGATACCGATGACAAACACACACACACACACACACACACACACACACACACACACACACACACATATCTATATATATATATATATATATATATATATATATATATATATATATATATATATATATAGAGAGAGAGAGAGAGAGAGAGAGAGGGGTATAAAGACCACATAAATCACAAAACATAATAAGATTTCCATGCTCATATGGCATAAATACATCTAAATAAAGTTATCGTAAATTGAGTGAAGCGGAGTGAACCAGAAACAAATAAAGTATGGCCCAATCACCCAAAAACATTCTTGAAGTTATATTTGTCCACATTAACTTTATCAAACTAAGATTTTTCCTCATAATGACAAACAAAGTTAACTCATAATGGATAAGCAAGCACAATGCACACTTTCTTATTAAATATTGATGATTCTCAAATTAGTATCATTAAACATTAATTAACTAGGACTCATTTTAAACCCACTGATATAGCACCCTCAAAATTACAGATATTCAATCTTTTCTTTTTCTCTCTCATTTTGAAGATACCAATTTATTTGAATAATTAATGAAGCACATTTTTGTGGCATTGGAAATGTTATATTTTTTCCCTCTCTTTCCTTTTAGGCTCTTGCCAACAGAGTCCTTTCATGTAAGGAATATTTCTCCCTGCGTAGTCAATTGTTGATGCACACTCATATTTTTCAATAAAGTATCAAACTCATGAGCAATGGTTATTACATGAACAAATACCCCATAGTGAAAAATATGTGTCTATTGAAAATATTAATGAGAGAACACCTCACTTAGGTCATGTAACATATGATGTTAAAATCCAGAAGAGCTCGTGCATGCGTGTGTGGAGGCATATGCAAAGTGAATTCATTAAGAAAATCAAAGTCAAACTACTCCATTCAAGCATGATTAAGAACATTTCTAAGCATTGAAAATCATAATCAAATGTCCTAGACACATGGATACATGAATGAAGTTAATTCAAACATACCGATATGCCACATAAAACGTGGAAAACTAAACTACATATAAATAAATTTTTTTGAATTTTTAAACATTTATGAAAAATGACACCACTTTAAAACAAAACTCAAACGACAAAAAAATCTTTTTGTAATTTTCACAATAAGACACAAAACAAAATGGAAGAAAAGAAGAAGATAAACATCATATAACTAGAAAAAACATATATCATATAGCACAAAAGCTACTGTATGAAAAATATGCAAACACAATTAATAATAAGATATACGATGAGAAAATCATGTGGAAGCATGCGAGAATCAACATATCTAATGTTTAAAGCCTACAATTCTTATTTATTAACCCACATAGGTATGACTTGACGCTCTTAGGTTTTGGGAACCTCAGTGAGTCTTGTCTTAGACTTATTAGGACCTTTTTTAAGATAAAAACAAAATGCCTAAGTTGACATTTCCTACCACGATGTGCAAACGTTTAGACATGACAAGGAATATTACCTAGGGGTTTAACTTTTCTAACATTCTTGGATTTAGTCAGCCCTTTCTAAAGCATGGTCTTGGCTTTAGTAGCGGAAGCATTTGCATCATCGATGCTAATCCCATAATCGTCATCTTTGATTTAAATGGTACCTAACATCTTATCTAATTTTTTTGACCTAGATTCCAATTCAAATTTGATATTACTCGAGTCTCTCAATTTTTCTTTTAACTATGCATTCCTAGGCTCGAACAAATAACGAGACTCGTAAAAAACTAGGGAATCTCTCTTCAAGATCTTCATTAATCCCCGAAGGTTATCTTTCTCCTCCTCCTCAACAAATGCGATCTTCTCCCTAAGATTCTTATCATATGACTTAAGATCGTTAATTAATATACTCCCATTATTCCGTATGACACATTCTTTTAACTTAGGTTCTAACCTCAAATTTGCCTTTTTTAATTTCACAGTCTTCGCATATAACTCTGAGAAGGAAACTTAAAGTACACTTTCCGCATCCTCATCTTCCTCTTGTCCTTTTTCTTCTTCTTCTCAATAACTCACTTGGGTTTCACACTTGGCCTTAGAATTATCATATACATAATTATCTTTATCAAAAGACTTTTATTAAGGCTAGCAACACTAGTTGTGAATGTGGTGTAATTACGCAAAATGGTGGAATTAGATTTCAATTCTGATTCACTATCACTAAGGGTAGCATTGTATGTCTTTGGCTTCTTTCCTTCCCTCTTTAGCTTAGTGGGACACTCATATGACCTATGGACATAACCCTCACACCCAATGCATCTATTCGAATCATTGCTTTTTAAATTATCTTTACATTTTTAGGGAATTTTACAGGCTTCTTGAAATTTCTTTTCTCAAACTTCTATTCATCATTCAATTATTTTTTGAACTTGAGAATTTTTTAAACTTCTTTGCAAACATGGTCATATCATCATAATCAATGTCATAATAATCATATGAAATAAGTGTTTCCTCGTTTTGAGATTTAAAAGAAATGCCTTTTATTTCTTCATCTCTTAGGAGGTAAACATGTTTAGCTCATAATTTCGAAGGTCCCCCACAAGCTACTTGAGTTTTGTAGAGTCTAAAGTACATAAAGAGTTCAAGACAATCACTTTAGGATTAAATATTTCAGGTAAGGAGCTTAATATTTTCTTGATAACACATGTTTTGGGTATTCTATCTCCCAAGTTAAAACAAACGTTCACGATATTAGATAATTTAACATAAAACTCATCAATGGATTCACTATGCTCTATTCTAATGGTTTTCTAACTGAGCGGTGAGGTTTTAGAGTTTGGAATCTTTAATATCATTAATTAACTCATGGATTAGTTAGAGTACATCCCAAGATTCTATGGATATTTCACATGCCATAATACGCCAAAACTCCTCTGGTGTGAACGCACAAAACTATGCATTCAGACAACGTGAATTATAATTATTCAATTTGTGCTCAACTTCACTCAAATTTGCTACAAATTTATGGACACAAGGTTCACCTGCTAAATTCGTGGGTGGGGTCCACCCCTTAAAAACAACTAACTATACCCGCTCATCTATAAGCTTAAGTTTTGATTTAATATGTTCTTTC